>JAOXXN010000137.1:13325021-13341486 GCA_026770055.1 Myrmophylax atrothorax
TTTTACTGAAATTGGAATTTATCACACTTACCGTTTCTTTCTAGCACAGGAACTATTACCACATTAGAAAGAGACTGACAAAACTGTCATCAACAACATGACAGCTATTATTTGGCTCCTTTATCACTTGCAAGGAGCTACCAAAGGACTGTAGAATCATTCCTTGTACCTGTTAAACCTGGATCCTCCTCTCCTGCCTTGCTCCTCTACAAGCCCTTTCTAAAAGATAGCATTTGTCCATCTGGAATTTTCTGGAACTTCATCCATCCTCCATCACTAAGAGCAACTGCAATGATGCTCAAATTGTCTCATTAGGTTCTCTGCACGAGCAAACATAAAATATGTTAGAACCAGAGTATTTCAAAACACCTCAGTAGATAAAATAAGCTTTGCCTCTCCTTGCCTACCCTATTGTCTACAGCTCCTTTTGCTCCTGCTTTGAAGAGATACCACTCCCACCATACCTTCAAAAAGGGAAGTTCTACAGTTGTAAGTCTAAGATTTAGATGATGGCTACAAGTAAAAAGCACAACAGTCTTTTCCATATTATTTCTGATATACTCTAGCATTGCAATTCTTAAAGAAAATTTTCATTAAGGTGGCTATGATAACAGTGGCCTTCTCTATGCAATTTCAGGTAACTAAGACTCCCCAGAAACATACAATTTAATTTGTCTAGTGTATAATCAAGATTCACAAAAATCAAAGAAAATGTATTCCCACACTGCAAGTTCAACTAGAATTTTAATTCTTTAGTACTCAATTACTTACAAACCTGAAAAATACAGGTCGCCCAGGCTGCTCAGTTTGTTCCTATAAAGAGATTTTAATGGCTGTTCTTGGGCCATATATAACTCCTACCCCTGGCTTGGCTGATCCTTCATCTAGAGGTCATTTTTTACTTTCCAAAAGAACACAAGTCTTGGATTTCCCCTATAGTTCTCTTTAAAACATTCCTGATGTGTTTTGTACTAGCTTCAATATAACAAATTTGAGAAAAGCTACAATAAGCACAAGCACTTTTTTTTTTAACTGCACATACTCCTTAGCACATCACACGCTTATCATCTGCAACTAGGTAGACTTTCTTACAGCCCAAACAACCTCTGATAAAGGTTCACTCAGTAAAACATCCTAACCACTTTATCTTGGTGAGCAGTACAAGCTGCTGAGCTTCCCTACAGGCTGCACCACTTCATCCTTCGGCTGGTCCCTCCTGAGCTCTGTCATCAGTTCATGAGAACGATCAGCACAGCACAACTGCCTTCAGTTACAGAGAAACTCAGACACCTTTTCCAGTGCTGTCACTATTCAGGGCACACAGGGAACAAAGCCCATGTCTTTGGGGACAAATAACAGGTCTCAAGCACAAAAATTCAAGCAACATTTAACTGGGGCAGGGAGATCTTGATTTAGTGAAGAATGTACATCCGTGTGCATTTCCCTGCTCAGTTTTCTCACCGCTCACTAGTGACAACTGGCTGCATATGCTTTTCAAAACAAGTCCCTCCAGAACATGGAAGTAGCAGGGAATTTCTTATGAACAGACTGAAAAATTTACTGTCAGAAAGATGAAGTCTCAATTTCCCAAACTGTTAATGAAATAATGACTCAAGAGTCATGAGTATGGGTGAGTATAAACATACTAAACCTGACAGCAAGGTTCCAAAAATCAAAGCACAAATCCAATGTAATGGTCACTTAATGGTACATTTGACAAATGAGTTTATAAATTTTTGACCAAGTAAAATGCATACATGTTCCAAAACATTTCAATAATTAAATCCCCTATGACTATTGATATTAATAATGTACCTTTTCTTTGAAAATTAATATTTTATAAAATGAAGGAACTGGAGAGATCAATGTTGAACTAATAGTCTCAATAAGAAAGATAAAACAGGTTCCTATGTCATACCTCTACACTTGGGCTAAGGCTGCTCGGCAGTGTTTCTGATGTCACTGTTGTGCTTGGAAGGCTGGAGAAGTCCCAAGTATTCACAGGCTGTATTGGTTCAGATGTCTGAGAGTGATCAATGCATTTTGGATTGTCCAATAAGGTCACTTCATAAAATTCTTGAATATCTAAAGATGTGAAAAAAACTGTGGTTAGGCTTTACAATAACTATAACAATCTGATTTCAGCTACATCTTCCTTGTGCAAAACAAACTGGATTCAGCTTCATCTGCCATCGGTAAATTTGTAGGTATCACCAAGATCACATGAGCCTCCCTCACCAAACACACACCTCTCTCTTTCACCTCTGACTCAGAGCCTCTGTGTCCCCACTAACGTTGGGCACCAACCCCCAACCCTGTGGCACCATCTGCAACAGGAATGGCAGAAGCATATGGAATAATGGCAGTGGAATAGCAGAAGGGATGGGTGCCTGCATTTCAAGTTCTGGTATACATAATTTCAACTAAGGTAGCCTTTGGTTCTCTGAAATCTACTGTTCAAGGGCAATGTTAGAAGGTTTATTTTGTGGTATATGTTTCCATTAAATGACCACAAAACCAGAAGTACACTGATAAAACTGGCAAGAGAGAAGATGCAAGAAATTAGGAAAGATTGATTAGCACAAGTCATCATTTGCTTTTTCAGCATACATAACAGAAACAGGATGACACTTAACAGTACAAATTACAAGTCATATTTCTGAGCTAATAAACAGCTTTTTCTGTAACCCTGAATACTCAGCTGGAAACTTGTGGGAAACAAAAATTTGGCTGCATTAGTTTTTTTCTTGACATCCTGTCCACTACATGAAGCACCAATAACACAATCTAAAGAAGCACCAAGGGTGTTTCTGTGAAGTATAAGTATTTGAAACTTGCTACCACAACTGTATTCACATCCATAAACACACACATTAAAAAAAAAATAGATCTGAAAATGTATAGGCTAAGGGAAGGGCAGACAAATGATTAAGTTGTCCTTTTAGTATTTTATTCAAAGGAAAAATCTGCTGAACAGGAGTTGTAAACCCTTGATTTTTAATTGCAGCAACTTCATAGAAGATAAACATACAGACACAGTAAGACAAAGAAGGAAATAGGGCACCAACATGAATAAGGAGGAGTCTACTCTGCAGAATTTTGTAGCTTTGCAGCAGCTGTCCAGTCAGTAACAGAGGAACAATAACCATTTCCTTACAGAGCTGCCCCACACAAAAAAAAAAAAAAAAAAAGACCACAACTAAGAGTTGCAACTACTGTTGGTGGTATTCCAGTCTTAGGTGTTTTCACAGGCATTGCACTTCTGCTCTCCACCAGCTCAGAAAACTGAAATTCTCAAATTCCACTTGTATCCTTCCTCTGAGCAAGAGTCAAATTCCTATCCATTGCTTACATTAATTTTTAAAGTTATACTTGGTCTTAGCACTGCTGATTGGAAGAAATGGCAGTGAGGGTTGCAGAAGACGTTAAGTGACCCAGATATACAGGAGCAAAGCAGCCTAAGAGACACAAATTGCCTTTAAATCTATCTTTCACATTAGCTCCCTCAGCTGCAGATTTGTCTTGTACTGCATTAACATTAATACATCAATCAAGCACACCAAGTAAAGATTTTTTCCCCCAGTAGAGTGTACTTTGTGTATTAAAATAGGCAGTGGTTTAAGTTGATTCTATAGCTGCAATCCACAGCAACCAAGCCAGGATGATCACTACATTATTTATGGGAAGGGGTTATTTGTGCAACTGCTTTGCAACAGAAATCTAGGACACTGATTTTCAATTCTGCTACTCTTCTTTTAAGTCCCTGCCAGTGGAGGTAGCCATTTATTCATACTGCAGAATGACTGGTTTCAAAAAGCACAGTATTTCCCACACATCATCTCTACTTCTCTGTGAAGGACACAAAAATAGATTTGCTATTGAAATATGTCAGAAATATGTGCACCATTTAATGAGGAGATTAGTTTCTGTTTATCCTGAACTTGCTCCAAATCCACAAAGTTTCTAGGAACCTGGTGTCTATATGATAATATCTACCTTCTTAAAAAAAAAAAAAAGCCTACATTTTTACTATTCAGAGTGCAAACATTATGTACAAGTATAGGCAAGCCACCTACGGACCCTGAACGCGTCAGGTTTGTGAAGAATGAACGCTGACATTTCCATTTTTTTAAAGCCACAAACTCAGACCATACTACACTCCACCTAAAAAATTTCTTCTTCAGGTCTATTGCTATTTATCAGTTCACAAAAATATTTCATCACAACACACCTGAATATCTACTGCAGACACATTAATGGGTGGATGCATTATCATATGAAAAGCCACAAATAGCAGGTAGTAAAATACTAAATTTTAGTTGTATTTATGGTCAGATTCCCTCTTCAAGATAGATGTGCTATTTTTATGTCCCAGACCTTTTCTCCCATCTCAATTCCAAGGCAAATTCTCAAACTAAGTTACAGAAAACTGACTCAAATAAGGTATCACACAACAGTAAAAGAAAACACAGACAGGGAACATTTCAAACTAGAGGGGGCACATTAAAAGGAACAGACAACTGACACCTGAAAAATAGGAGCGCCGAGTTTTAGGAAGCCGAAGTGACAAAAAGTGAGGAATGGTAGGCAACACAGAAAACCATCCTGGAATCGGGTCTTTTTACAAGTAAAACCACATTAAGAAGCCAAACCACAAATATGTTTGATCACAACAAGAATAAAAACCTATACAAAGCAAGTGACAGACCACCCATTCTGCAAAGCAGGACTCTTAGGAAAAAGAAAACTACATTTCCTAACCTATTAGTAATGTGAAAAGTTAAGCAGTGGTGGCAAAGTGGTTTTTTTCAGTCTAACAGCAGTTTTCTGGCATATTATTCATCCTGTTCTCATATTCTCTGCTCATCTTAGTTTTGTTCTTTGAACAGGCTTGTTCACCAGTAACATGATACACCAGAAATAAAACTGCTCACTCTTAAAGCAAACAAGAAAGAGTTATCTGTTTCATACACACTGAAACCAAAATTACCTTCACAAGGGAGTTCCAGCTTCATTAAAAACCAGAACATAGTAATTAAAAGAAGAGCAGAACTACAGAAGCAAACAAATTCTTGTATTTCCTAAAGTATATTTGAGGGCACTTCAAGAGACTACAATTCTGTTTAAAGAATCTGCCTCTGAGGACAAGGATTCCAACCAGCAACATGACACCATTCCTTCAGATCCATTTCTTCTCTGCTCCTTAGAAATCAGACATAAGGCCTGTGCTTGCCATTTGTACAGGTATGTGCAGTGTCTGCTACTTTTTGCTGTATATCCAGCAGGGAGTACACTTGTAATCAGGGTAACATGATCAGTGCACGTTCCAAAAACCCCACAGTCAAACCAAGCCCTCCACATATGCCTTTCCTACAGAAAAGAATAATTGATTTTAATACAGTCCCACAGCAAAATAAAGCTGAGCAGAATTATTCTCTACATTCACATATGTGTGAACCTTTCGATAACCAGTCAAAGGTGGGATATCTATAATAGCATTTTCTTAAGGGAATGTTGTTGGCATTGCTTGTAACAGGCCATGGGCCTTTTGTTAAAGGAATAACAAGGCCTCTGCACTTGTCCTGGCCTGCCCAGAGCTTTGTTTTACCTTGTCCAACTCTATCACCAATTACCTAAAGACCAGGTGACTCATCTAACTTGCATGGCTTTTACTTGGCTTCAGACAACTGTGTGAGCTAGCACATAACTTTTATAAATATTTCTATATATAATACACACAGCATATACATAAATATGTATTTACTATATATATTCCATAAATAGTATACATAAATATATGTAAAACCATGTGTTACATCACACAATTGCCTGAGCTAAGTAAAAGCTGTACATAAATACAAGCACACACACACAGAGATTGGGTGTACAAAGAAAGTGTGTGTGTGTGTAACACCCAATAGATACCACTAATAAGTGGTTATTCTGAAGGGAATGAATTACCTATGACCCTGAAACAAAAAGCTGCATAGGAGCACAAGCATAGCATGACAGCAGAGGCCTTGAAAAAAGGGACACAGGGTGGTATCAGAGCCCTCAAGGCTATAAACAACTCACAAGCTGCTCATTACTGGTCAAAGGAAGCCAACCTTAGAACTGGGCAAAAAAGGTTTGGGGGATAACAGAACAAAGAACAGGCATCCAGCATGTATCAAATGCACAGTATATACAAGAAATTCCAATGTAACATAGAATTGTAAAGTAAAGAAGAAAGGGAAGCATAGAATATGTCAGCAAACAACAACCACCTCAACAAAACACAACAGTGAAGATGAAACCATCAACACTCCACATCTCCCATGGGAAAGACTCCCTGTACAACTCAGTCTCCCACTCCCCATTCTTCCCTGATCATATTTTAATATGTTCTGGCTTTCTAACAACTATTAAGCAGTTCACCATAATTTTTTCCCATGATATTGGTTTCACGCTGCTGATAGTGAACCTTTATATTACAGTGTAGAGGGAAACAATCAAATTTCATTGGTATGTACTATTCATCTACCTAAAACAATGTTGTAGTTGAGGTGTCAGTCTCAAAGTAACAAGCGATGGGACAGGAAGACATGGCCTCAAGTTGCACCAGGGGAGGTTTAGATTGGAAATCAGCAGAAATTTCTTCACCAAAAGGGTTGCCAAGCATTGGATTAGGCTGTCCAGGGGAGTGGTTGATTCCCTGGGAGTATTTAAAAGACTTGCAGATGTGGTGATTAGGGATACTGTTTAGGAGTGGACTTGGCAGTTCTGGGTTAATGGTTGGACTTGATGATCATAAAGGTCCTTTTCAATTTAAATGATTGGGAGGTGACAGGAGGTGTTTCAAAAATTAAAAGCATTCCTCTCATGACCACAGTAACCTACTGTTTTTAGGGTTTGCATTTTTACACTTCAAGCATATTGACCATTTGTGGGTTATAGATGGTTTTTCTTAAATAAATGCCAGGAAATTCCATACAAGCTTAACATTTCTTGAACTAAAGCAGTTACACATTTACTACAACTGACTCCATTGGACACTGGACATGTAAACCAGCAAACTGTTGTCCTTACATCATATACCACACAAAGATGTAAACTGCTAACACAATATACGTGAATTTAACAATCACATTTGTATATGCTGTACTAATTATATCCCTGTTTGGAGGTTTTCAGTTTTAATGTAGTTATCAGCTTTGTGCATGTGCAAGAGTTACTTTAAGAAGCTCATTTTCGCTTTGTGTTTGCTCCTTTTTTATAAACTCTAAATTCATGTTTTGCATTCTAAAATGCAAAGGGGAAGGATCACATCATCCCTCAGCCTGCTGGCAATTCTGTGCCTAACCCAGCCCAGGAGTCTGTTCACCACCTTTGCCCTGGGGGCACAGTGATTGCTCATATTCAACTTGGTGTCACCAGGACCTCCAGGTCCTTTTCTACATCACTTCTTTCCAGCTGGATAACATACAGTATATATTGGTACACAGGATTGTTCCTCCCCAGGTGAACTTTGCACTTCTACTTGTTGAAGACCACGAGGTCCCTGTCAGCCCATTTCCTCTGCCAGTGGAGGTCCCTCTGCATGGCAGCATGACCAGGATTTACACGCCTCAGCTACACAGTTAATCCTGCACTGCCATCGATGAGATGTTCCTTTCTGATGGATGTTCAGATGAACAAACCAATTTCAGACAAAGTCAGCAAGTCAGCAAACCACCAGATACATTTGCATCTACATATAGACTTCACCACACAAAATGTTTCAATATCAGCTTTGTTCAGGAGAACCTCTCAGAGCCACCACCCCCTCCTCAAGCCCTCAAGCAACCAAGGAGCTTATGAATTCACTCAAACTGATTTATTTCAGTTTAGTATTTCACTTGAAGATCTATCCATGTGAGCAATTCCTTTGTCATCTCTCATTTCTCTGCCTCTTCTCAGACATTCATTCATCTAAATAGAGCACATGCAAATACCTGTGTTTGTTTATGATGTTACTCATGTTTGAAAAAATGGGTCTGTTAAGAATTTGACTACCTGTATGTTGCTAGGAAGAGGTGTCATCCCATTAAAAATTAAGTACTTCTTTAATTCAAGCAGGGGGAGGGAAAAACATCTTTATTTCTTAGGGCTTCTTGTCAAAGCACTGAAAAACTTAAGTCTTAAAATGAGTAGAAAGGAAAAAAAAAAGGTCAACACGTTATTTCAGTTCAGAGCAATTTGAGATGCATGGAATCTGCCAAATTCTTAACAGCTCAACATAATGAATATATAGACAAAACACAGAGTCATGATCACTGTCAGAACAGGCAAGAGTCTGCCAACACTACAGACTTTCATTCTTCAGTTGCAAATCAACTCCTATTAATTCCAAGGAAGTCTCAAGCCTACATGCTTACTTCACCTGCTATATCAAGCTAAGAATAACCATTTAACACAAGTAAATCATGACTTGAGAAGTGTACAATTAGTGATGAAAACACCAAGAAAAGTCGCACATCCATTTACCAAGCCAATGACCAGAGTTAACTAAGTATTCCCTTTGTGTATTTGCTGGTTGTTTTTTGTCCTGGGGTGTGAATCTGCTCAAAAATAAGTATTTGCATTCATACTATGAAAAGTGAAAACAGCCTCCCCACAACCCCTGTAAAGCCCCTTTCAGAGTTTGTTGGTTTGGGGTCTATTTCTTTTTTAAAACTTCTGTGCACAATTAAGACTTCCTAAAAAACTCGTGGTGCAACTCTCTCACTCCATGTATTTTGTTCTACAAGATCCTTTGCCACAACCTGCAGCATCCCCAGCCCTTCCACTTGTTTTAGGAACTGTCCTACCCTTTGAACACCTTTTCTGAACGAATTTCTTTGCTTAATTCGAATTTCAGGAGGTGTTATCTTCCACTAACACAAATTCTCCTTAACTGTTGCTCACTGAAACTGCCCTCATTTAACCTCAGGTCTAATTGTTTGCTTTTATTCCTCTAGCTGCTTTTTGCACTCAGACAAATTCAACTCCTTGCCAGCCTGACCACTTACACTTTCCCAACTGTTCATTCATATTTTCTTCTTAGCTTACTAATCACTCCCAGAAACCCACAGGGTCTTCTCTTGTGTCCAGAATTAAAGTGGAAAAACTTTAAAAAAATTAAAGTTGCCATCATACAGACAAAAATTGACACAAGAATCTTATACTGTGCAAATTTTTGATTTGATATCACCTTGTGCATACTTAGTTGTCAGCCTAAGCCTAAAAAAAAACAAAAAACCATCCTCCCATCCAAAAAAACCCCTAAACCAAACACCAAACAAAAAAAAAATGAAACAACAAACACCCCAACTAAAAATTAACTCCCAGCTATCCACCCTCTCCAACTATCTGAATCCCAGCTGCAAACCAGCAGCCAGTATAACAATGTACATTTTTTTCCTAAAGGGATGTATTTACTATTGTCTTCAGTGGTAACAAAAACCTGTCAGGGACAAAGAAAATGTCACTATTAAGTTTTATTTGTGGTGTGTCCCCTAAATAGTGTCAGTACAGGACTGAGGAGGTTTCTCACCAGACAAATGCATTCAAAAAAAAAACCAAACTAATTTTGACATGAGTTCATCCAACTCTCCAAGTTGAGCTTTCATAGAGGAGCACTGCTTTGCTTAGATGAGACAGCACAAGCCTTGGTTTCTACTACCTATGGAGAGTTCAGGCTCCAGGGTAATTATCTGAGGTGGTGGCAACACCAGGCTGGGTGTGCCACACAGCAGCATCTCCTCCAGCACTAACACTTGCACGTTTCCTGCAGCCAAATTCTAACACAAGTTTCCGAACACCACTAAAATTTGCAATGCTTTTGCAATTTGCCCACAAGTTTTCCTTACTGCACCTCTGCCATAGACCAAACTTTTTATTTCAATCTGTAGTAAGTCGGCTTTTTTGAGGGTATGGCTGGGAAGATACACATGACAAGAGTCCTATAAAAGCTTTACCGAAGAGCTCTAGAGCCTCCTCTAATTCAAAGAAGGAACACAAGCTAAGGAGGTTATCCCAGTGTCAGCCCTACACCTTCTGCAGTCTCTTAACAATCTTGTAAATTTGGCCTAGTTATAATTCAGGAAGCCATCTGTGCAAGGAGACCAGTCAGCTGCTAAAGTTGTTCCTCTGAAGATGCATTCCACCTGCCCCAAAACAAGCACCATTCCTCAAAACACGGGCAAACCACAGGCACAGGGTGCACGGAGCATTCCAGCTGCAGAGCTGAACAAAATGTTCTGCCCTTGCTGCTGGGACCACCATGGAAGCAGGAGTAAGATTAGGACAAGTATCCTCTCTCATACTTTCCCCTTTCCTCTACATTGTACCCAGCACTGAAGCAAATCTTGAGGAAGATCAGGAGCAAAGCCAGGAACATGATGGGAGGAGACGGGCATCAGAACCAGGGAAAACAGGTGAAAGAACACAGGAAATAAAGTGGGGCAAGAACAGGACAGAAGATAAACTCTGCAAGAATCAGGAAACTGTATCAATTATTCCCCACTTCAACTTTCCTTTCAGTCCCTATATGAACAGTAGAATTATTGACAAAGTTTTCTTGTCAACAGACCCTTTCAATGGTAACCCTGTGAAGAGAATACTGTGATTGATGAATTCTGCAGTGCAGCCAATCAACACTGAATATTCAGTGTAATGACCACAAGGATAAACATTTGCTACAATACTATTTATCTGCATACCAGTAGCTACTCAACTTACACTAGTCTCACTTGCTATTTTAGGCTACCAAAAGCAGCACCTAATCCCAAAAATTCAATACATTGCCCTGTCACACAAACACACACACAATACAGTGTGGAAAACAGTCTAAAAAGCAAGCAAACTATCAAACTGGACTACATAGACACAAAATAGTAAGTAAGTCTTTAAAAAGGAGGAGCAATGAGACTGTTTCACTATCAGATTCCTTGGAGCAGAAGACATGAAGCTCTTCCAAAAACTGGGACATTATGACATTCAGACAAACTGCACAGCAAAAATATACTGACAATGACTAAGTTAACACTCCAGTCATCTGAACATCAACTGAAATGTTTTATCCTCCCTCCCTCTGGATGAAAATAATCAAGTACTTAACTACTTTTGAAAATACAATCCTAGGTCAAATTTCACTAAACCCAACCAACTTCTGTTTCAGCTTCCAAGGAGACCACAGCAAGCGTAACGATACATATCCTTAGGAAACTTGTCCAAAAAGCCAATAAACACCTCAAAATTGCAAGGATTACATTGCATGGATGTTCCAGCCTCAAATATGAGCAAAGATGTTTATTTACAGCAGCTGCAATCTCAGGAAAAAGTCGCAAAAATGCAGCAAGGGTAAGATTCCAATGTGAAAAATTAGCATGTGCAACAATTTCAATACTATCCAATGTTAAAGAAGTTCTAATTCTCCCTAAACCTTCCTCTAATAAAAACACAGTAACAAAAAACCTCAACAATATTCACTATCTAACCTGATCCTCAACTTATTGTCAAGATAATTTCTGGATTCTTAATGCAAATATTATTAAACCAAGTCTAAAAGAACTTGCACTAAGGGCTCAGTAACCTTTGAAAATGGGAAGGCCTGAGTTGATTTGCAGTTAACTGTGTCATCATGACATAATGCTCTGCTAACTAACTACACTGCTGAAATAAAAGCTGGTATTCCTCAAGAGCAAGTGGTTTTAGTTTCAGTGCAGAAGAGGAGCTTCTGCTTTAACTGTGTTTCATTTCAATTTAGCCAGCAAGTATAAAAAATATTTCCAAGGTAGGTAATTGAGGAGGATCAAGAAGAGCAACAACACCTACAGAGATGCCACACACAGCTCAGAGAGCTGAGGCCACATGCCATGTAAGCAGGAATGTGGTTAGTCCACTCCAAAGGTACCAGCTTTGAGGAGTGCTGACCCAACCAAGTCTACTACAGTCTAAAATCTAGGGTTGTTGACCTAGTTTAGTTCAGAAAGCTGGTGTGGACAGAGGAGAGAAATCTGCAGACTATGTTTAATATTCCTAGAATTTTCAGTCCTGGTCAGACTGCTGAGAAACCTGAACAAAGAGTTTGCTTTATGCAATCATCCATTTTTTAAAAATTCTCAGAAACAAAACTTACTTTTCTGGGGTGTCAAAACATATTAACAGCATTTTTAATATATTCTGTACAATTCATAAAGCTCACGAATCCAAACTATGATTAAAAACACTTCATGGTTACCAGGGGGAAGCTGTTCTTTGATTTAATATGGATTAGTGAAACCACTACATTTTTTTAATTCAAAATTTCCCACACTGGATGTGTAGTGTTAAGAAGAGCCAGTGCATAAACACAATTCTCTGGGCAGATGCAAAAGCACTCTAAGTAAAATAAATGAGATTGTTTACACACATGAAATTCAACACATTCAACACCCCGTAGTCAGATCTGCTATTTTATACTAACATGCCTATATATGCACAGCTACAAAATAACATAGATATTAAAAAACCCCACCCCACTTTAGATAGGAAGGGTAGCACAGCCAACTCCACAGTCAGTGCATGTAGAGACTCCTCTAGATTTCCCTTTTTCTGACACCTGTGCAAATGGAGTTATTGCCAGAAAAAGGAATGTTTTAAAGTAGCAAACTACCTCATGTTTCTAGCTATAGTTACAATATTTTTAATTATAGAAATATGGCCAACCACAGCATAACACCCATCAAAGGCAGACTTTAATTAAACAAAAAGATTCTGTGTATAAACAAAAGTCTACTACACATGTTTTTCTCTCCAAAGTGTTACTTATGCATGCAAGTGTTTTTCCTCCTACAGTTTCAAGAAGATAAATTTATCTGTACATTTTCAAGAACCTGTAGCTTCTCAGGAAGGTAAAAGAACACCTAAACTGGAAACAGAACTCACCTGCAGAGTTATTACCTCAGTATTTGAAGATAAACATCAAATACTTTACCAAAGGGAAATGAAGTCTAACCCATGGTTCTGTATGTGGTATCTTCTTTTGGTCTCTTAATGAAATGACTCACCAATGATCAGAATATCAATAACAAGGCACTTCAACCAATCATAAGCTAGAACAGATACTACACATTTTTGAGCCTGTACAAAAGGAAATTTACTTGAAACTGACACTATTCTCATGTTGATTTTAATTACAGGCCCTTGACCTTCATTTAATTGAAGTACTAGACTTTATTACACATAGCTGATTGAAGCAATGGAAATATCACATTACAGAAGAAAAAATAAAAGAACTTTTGGACAGACTGCGTTAAGGAGGTCATAGTTGCTTACTTTGTTACTAATTTGAACTTCTCACAGTTATCTCACTTAAAATATAACACTGTTGCAAAGTCAATCTTGTGGCACTGCCTGTGCACACTGAGTAGGTACTGGTCTAATTCAAGTAATTTAAAGCCATAATTTAAGTACAGGTTAAGCTTGCAGATTGCTGAACTAAAATTTTAGTGGTAGAACTAAAAGGAGAGGACAACATAAAAAAGGCTCAAATGAGAAAATGGTTTCCATTCTTCAGCATCCAAATGGAAACTACAAAAAAATCCCTTCAAATCCTTTACGTGTATCTAAATACAGAAAACGCTGTCAAAATTAGTGTGGTTTGCAGGAATATTTAATTTCCTCCACAAAGATAAATTTCTGTGCAGAAAGGAATTTCTATTTATTCCTTGAAAGAGCAGCATTTGATTGCCAAGTCAAAAACTATACTAAAAAAGACACATGAAGAAATTGACAGCAGATCTTGACTGCAGCCTCCCCAAACCCACCACAAACAGGCAGGTCTTGGATATAGTGCAGTAACTTGGCAGAAAAAGCAGAAAAAGTAGATGCAAAAAATCCTTGTAAACTAAAAGCAGCACACTTGCTGGAAGAAGTATCTGTAAGAGAAATAACTTCGTAGAGTTGAGCCACAAATTTGCTCTCAGAACAGCACTGGCTGTTTAAGTTGGGAACACATCACAACTTCTCTAAAAGGCACACTTAAAATCCAGCCATAAAGTGATGAGCCACTCCAGGTAAGCCTAACCCACAGCACAACTGAATAATTCATCCAGCCTCTCCCAGAGCTACACAGGAGGGCAAGCAGGAGCAGGCTCAAGGTCTTCCCAGTAAGTGCAGCCATCCTCCAGCTCGTATCTTTTCCAGGGAGTCCCCCCACTCTTTATGGGAGTCACACCATAAAAAAGATGTTTCCAGGAAAACAGCAGCCAGGAGCAGCCTGTCACAGACAAGAACTCTCCTGACATATTTCCACAGAAAGGAGCAGGTTTTAAGGAGAAAGACCCAAGCTCACAGCACAAATTCCTTGGCAAGTACCAGCCTCATGACAAATGGTTTGGGAATACATGCATGCACTCTAATAGACAATCATACACTGAGCCAGGAAAAGCAAAGTTAATGCAACATGCCCAAGAAGCTCTTACTGTGCACACACAGATGAACTGAACCCCATAAGAACCAGAGTCCTACGGTTGTGACATACAAGGCCAGCAAACATGAGGTTGCCTACTCTGTCAAGTTTACCACTACTAGGTGTAATGTTATAAACAATGCAAATTTGTGTGTGGATAGTAGAAGAAACTATGTCTTGCAGATTTGAATATCAAAGGCTAATAGATTGGCACCTTATTCAAAGAAGGGGAGAAAAGAGAGTACTGCATGGACCTTAAAGACTGAAAAAAACCACAAATCAACAAAATACACACATACACACAGAACAAGAAAAATGGTAATCACCACTGACATTTGCTGGGGGAAAATAAGAAGTGTGACTGCAGTACATTAAGCTTCTGACACAAGACTTCAAAATTCTGATCCACCAATGAGTAAATCCTGTTCACACATGTCCCACAAAGATTATGTCTAGCTCTTCATCATAGAGTTGATTAGCATCAACTGAGTATTGAAGAGAAATTTAGAGTTCCTATACGGGAAAAGATCCTTGTAACTGACCTATTTTCACAACTACCCTTCATGAACTTGCATGATAAGGAAAAACCACAACACAATTACTGTCTTCTGAAAACCTACAAAAGATGAAATAAGTGCTCCAGAAGAAAACATTCCACCTACAGCAATGCATGTTTATGTTTTGCCTATCCCTGTGTTTTCACCACAACACAGATTCAGAGGAGTTGTAGCACAATGCAGAAAGATACAGGCCGGTACAACACTAACCATTCACTAAGCCAGTGAAAAGACACTAATGCTGAGACAGTGTTTGTTATTAGTACAATTTAGACACTGGTTACTTTGTTAAAAGACAAGGATGCAGAACAAATACTATTCTTGAGGGGAAATTGACATTAGCTGTCATAAAGCTAGTGACAATCAATCAAGGAAAAACCACATTCACTGCTTCCCTGCAGAAGTTTCCAAATAAAACCTGGATTCTGCAAGTTCTATTTATACTCTTTTTTTTTTCCCCAATAGACAGGCAGGAAATTCAAAATTATATCCAAGTATTTCTAAGAACTCATGGAAACATTTGAAGTCAAGCACTACAAGTACTCCAAACTGAGAATCAGCAGTGCTTTCACTACACTTCAATATGCAACAAAAGAGAGATGATTGTAGTACTCCCTGAAGCATTAGAGGTTTCTTCTCATTTACTTTAAGTACTTGCACTTCATTTATAAACTTTGTGATGTTTTTAGAGATTATTCAGCAGGAATTGCCTGAATCCTACATGAGATTAAGAACATTTCAATTCATTCACCAACCTGTTACATATAGACAAAAAAAAAAGAAAAATAAAAAAAGGAGAAGAATTCCACTCTCCTTAGAAATTCATCAGGTGAACAAAGATACACGGAAAAACAGTCTAAAATAATCTACATGTCACAGAAGAAAAAAGTGCATCACAGTTTTAAGCAGTTTGGGCCAGTCAAGAGCCTCAAATAAACTAAGTATATATAACTAGTGAACTGTTGATCTGTAACAGCACGTGTGTTACTATGCAAAACAAAAACACAACAAGAAGCACATGGCTCCTAAAGTAAGGGCAAAATATCTTCTCTTTTTAACGCTACAAGTGACAGCACAAGCAAGAACCGACTGGCTTGCGCACAAACTGAGAAGTCAGCCTTTACCTATCAACGCCTGGAAGAGGTTACTTTGGAAGATGCTGATGACCCGCTCGATGGAGTTCCGCAGCTGCCGGTCCTCCGCCTGGCTCAGCTTGGAGCGGTATTCCTCCAGGAGGCGCAGGGCTCGCTGGGTATCTGCAAGCGGACACCAGACACACACGGCTGACCCCGGGGCACCGGGCAGGAGCACCGGGGATGCAACAAGCCCCGCGGACGGGACGGCCCCAGCCCAGCCCGGCCCGGCAGATCCTTTGTTCGCAGCCGGGAGAGCGCGGGCGGGACAGTGCCCTCGGCGCGCTCGCACCGCCCGCGCCACCCCCCGCCCGTGGCGTGCC
>JAOXXN010000137.1:13348560-13359143 GCA_026770055.1 Myrmophylax atrothorax
GAGCACACCGAGCATGTGGAACTCTCATAGTAACCATTCTCTGTCCTGGAATGACAGACAGCTAAGCTTGTTTAAAGTTCCCTCTTCCCATGCTAACACCTACCATTTGAGCTCACCAGACCATTGGAGAAATACATATCTGAGCACTATTAGCAGTAGCACAACCAGCAGACTGCTGGTTTGCCCTTCACAAATTGCAGCTCCATGTGTAGCATTCTGCCTGTTACCAGCTGCAGGCTATGCTATGGGTACCCAGGGCCCAAGCTTCCCCTCCCCTACCCCTAGAGAGTTCTCTGCAGAAATCAGTTGAGAGGATGAGTTACTGGAGCCAGCACGATTAGCTGGCCCTCAGGGCTACCACTGGTGGTGAGCAGGTAATTGAATTATCAGGCACACCTTCCCTTTAATGGGTTTTCCTCCTCCTGGTTTGTGTAAAAGCTTTGGAAGGATAAAAGCAAATATGTACCACAGCTATGTGAGGAAAAAGAGCAGTGCTAAAATGGAATGCAGGTAGAGAATTTGAGAAAAGTTTTTGTCTTGCTTGGACTTTTATGAATAATTTACATTCTAGAAGGGAGAGGCAGCCTGTGACTGAAGCTGAGGGGTAGGTCCTCCAGTGCCCCACAGAACAACTACAGAGCTAGAGCAACTTTGGAGGAGCAGTGAAGAACCCTGTAAAACTGTCCAGCTTGCAGAGATCTACTGAGAAAAGGGACCCAGGGGCTGTAGGAATTGACCACAGTTAATGCATCCTGTCCTTCACCCCAGGTGGAGTGGGCATTCAGTGTGCTGATCTCCCTTTAGGAGCAAGCATCTTGCAGTGCTCACACAGATTTGCTGTTATATTTTGATATGTGTTTAGGTGCAGAAACTCCTTCAAGAAAGGACTCTGCAGAGAGCCCTCATGTGGGTTGTGTAAAAACTATTCTTTAAATCTTAGTGATATTGTGTCTACTCTTACTGGGTATAAAAGAGGTTAACAGTCCAAAGTCCTGTCACTTGCTCACATGCAGATTCTGGTTTGTCCTTTCAACAAATCCGCTGTTATAGACAACTAATTGTTGCTTCTATATCACTTATCTTAACCCAGTTCCTTGATCAAATACTACTGCAAGCTGAGATCAATGGAAATTTTAACAATTTCTGGTTGTAAGTTCCCAAGGTGCTTATTTTGGGCTCTCAGAATCAGAGCTACTTCTGAACACACTGACTTAAGCACTTTACAGCTGTTGGCAGAGCTGCATGGACAGCTAACTTCTCCAGCTGGGTCCAAGGATCCAGCTAGATGCTCCAGAAAGCTACAGGGAAGCTGGCTGCAATAATCCAACATGCACACTCGAGGCAACATGCACTGTAAGCCTCTTTACTGTTGATCTCCCCATGCTTCTATTCCTTCCATTTGCAACAGCAGAGTGCATTGAGTGACTGGTTTGTCCAATACAAAGACTGACTCATAAGGACAAGAAAAGTTGGAAGAGAGCTGTATTTTTGTATTCTTGTCCCATTTTCCTGATAATTTAGAAATGTGGCCAAAGGAAACATCAGCCTGGTGATGTGCAGGCCTCTGTCCTGGAATGGTTTACATTTATGTATTTGCTGAATGCTAAAAGCAGAAAACTTCCTTTTTTTTTCTTTTTTTTTTTTTTTTTTTTTGTTGCAGAGACCATGTGGACTAAGACTTATAGGTAAAATATTTTCCTTTTTCTTTCAGCACCAAATATCTTATACTCCACATAGACAAGCTTATAGAAGAAGCATGGGGTGACACGAAAAGCTACAGCAAAAAGAAATGCTGTGAAGTTCAAATAGTGCAGAGATCAAAGTCATCCCAGGCAGTAGAGACAGGCAAGAAACACAAGTAGTCAACACAGGATGACTGTGAGCCCTCACTGAGACCATGAAAGGGAAAGATGATTGATGTGGGTTTCAGGAGTGAGATTTTCAGCCCATTAGAGTTATGCTTATGGCCCCACACAAAACACTAGGGAGGCCTCACCTGGAGTTACACATAACCATGACCACCTGTGTTCAACACAGGTAAATTTGCACTAGAAGGTGGCAAAAGAGGCCATCTGGGATGATGAACAGAGTGGAGGACCTCACAGGATACCTTCAGGTAACCGAGGCTACTGAGCTGAAACGGTAAGGTTCTCCCAGAAAGCTTCCTGGGACAAGAGCAGTGAGGTTTGGAACTGCTGCCCAGTGAGGAGAGTGCTGACACTGTAGACTGGACACAGTAATACGTTGCTCTCTAAGTGCACACAGTGTCCTTTCAATTCCATGTCCTAAAGGCTCAGTGCGTTTCATCTCAGGTACTCACAGACTGTATTTTAATTTAAATAGAAAAGTAAATTTCACAGCCAGATTTGGGCTGCATCTACACTGAAATTGCTCTATATCAAAAGAGAACAATGTACAAAGATTTAAATTTTGGGTTTGCTTTATTCCAGAAAATTCACTTGCACACAGAGTTTCTCTTGTACCTTCATTCTTGAAATTTCAGGGGCACTCTGGTAGGTGGTCTGGACATTGTTGTAACGTATAGCAGCTTGAAAACAACAAGCTGTTGAAAGCCAGGGGTCCTGAGGACTGTTCTGACAGCTGAGGACCATGTGTAGCATAGTAAAACACTAAACATGCTCCTTCAAAGAGAATGGGAGGGGACAGGCTAGAGACTCTTACAGGTTTGGGTTTGGTTTTTTACTGCTTTGTATTTAATATCAAGGATGGGACAGAAATCAGCTACTGAAAAAGAATAATATTCTGCTTCTCAAAGCTGCACTGAATTCACATTTCTGCTTTAGGACAGCTAGGAACTTCCAGGCCTGTGCACTAAGGGTAAGCTCAAGAGAAGAGCTCAGTCCACCATCACTGGTTTGGATTCAGGGACTCTCACCTACTTTCTTAATCAGAAACAGCTCAGTATTCTCATAGATCTCCTGGTGTCATGCAGATGTAAAGCATGCCTCGTATTTCAGAAGCTCACTAAGAATTTATTCAAATATTAATTAAAATCTCATTTGGTTATGATTATCACATGCTGGAAGAAGCATTCAGTTTCATTGCAAACAGTTCACTTAGACTCTCTGAAGATATTCCATCCTTTAAAGTAAAACTAGCAGTCCAAAGAAAGAAAACTGTATCATTATTTATGGCATTACATTACAATTCAGAAGGGATTATCTCTGTTTCTATTCTCTTTAACAATACGATGAAACATGCTGGCTGTGTTAATTGTTGTTTGCTAAGGCTATTTATGCAGAGCACAACTTCGATTTAGCTCCAGTGAATTTCAGATGCATTTTTGCCTCTACAGATTTCATTTTCTCTGCTTTTGCTTAATGAAACTAAAAATGAAAATTTTGTGGGTAGTCCCTGCTCAGCAAGCCACATGCTCATATTTATATCAGAAGTAGCTCATGCCTTCAAGAAATTTTCAGCTGAAGTGTGCTAATTTCTATCTGTGGTTAGAGTTAGCTGCTAGATACCCATTGTGTTTGTTTTATATATAGCCCCACAGAACTGAAAGCATCAAAGGGATGTTGTATGAGTATAAAGCAGCTCCCTCAGACCTCCCTTGATTCCTTACATGAACGTCATCTGAGTTTCCGCATTAGGAATCATTCAATCCTGCTGCTGCCCTGCTCCATACTGCCCAGCATTCACAGCCCTGTGCTCTCCATGCTCAGCCACAGCCACACCAGCCAGGGGACTGGAGGGGACTCAGCTGATTCTCAGCCCTTAATGACTCACAGTGCTTCAGAAATTTCACTACCCATGCTGTAAGTACTAGTAAGTAAACTATGTGGTCTAGCCCCAGTAAGTTAAATTAATTTTTCCACACAATACTAACACTTGCTGGTTTTTTTGAAATTTGCAGCAAATTATTTCTCTAAACTCTTTGGATGTGTGGACAGTACTTTTGAAAATGTGGAAAGCATAACACTCCTCCAAATACCCTGCAGGTTTTAACAGCCCACACATGGACCAACTGCATTTCATTGCTGGTGGCTGCAGGGGAAAAGCAGGAGGAAAGCAGACTGCAGGCCCAGGCAGCCAGTCCAATCCCTCACAAAAGCATCTCTGTTAGAGCTGGGGAAATCACCCCACAATTACCACAGCCAGAATGAACTCATCAGCCTTGGACCATGACGTTTTCAGCACTGATACATATTGAAAGCAGAACACAGGTTTTAATTTTACAGACCCCTAAAACCTTTGTGACATCCGTGCAAACACGGGGGGTTCCTTATAGGCTCATTAAACAACAGGCTTGTTTCCTTAGCTCAGTTTTGCAATGTAAAAAATTTACAAAAGCAGCCCATCCTACAGGGATGATTAGAGAATAGGCGATCTGGGAAAACTCAGAAGGAAAGAGGAGATGGCATGAGGGAAGTGCAAAACTGAGTCCCTGCTAGTCTGTGTTGATGAACCAGCAGGGACCTGGGGTGCCTAGCCTTATCCATTTGTATCCCAGGCTTGCTGCTCCTCGTGGCCTCCATCCTGAAAATCTGCAAGGGGACATCATCTTTCCCTGGGAGTTACTGAAAGGCTCAGCTGGAGACCAAGTTCCCCTGAACAGCCAACATCATTTACACTCTCAGACAGAACAAGAGACAAATTCAGAAAGGCCCCTCAGGAATGGGAACAGCTGGGGAGAGAGCTGCCAGGTAGTGTGATGCACTGTCTTACAGAGAGCTGCCCCAGGGCTGACAGGGCAGAGTGGCCCCTGGGGACTGCCAGAGGCTTCCTGGGACACAGACATTCACCACAGCGTTCATTTTGCAGTCACAGACTCTGAGAGAAACAACCTCTAAACTTTCTTCTTCTCACTAAAGAGCTACATTACGTGGGTTCAGATCAGTTGCACTGATCCCTCCAGCAACACTTGTGGAAAAAACCTTCCTAAAAGCAACCACTCAGCTCATTTCTGGTTCTTGTGCAAAAGCATACATTCAGATAGAATATTTTATCTCTACTTATTCTTTAACTTCTTATTCCTCCTCTTATTAGCTAGCACATTACTGCCAGTATTTCCAGCAGCTGCCTATTCAGTGAGGAGGTACCACCTGCAGGCAGAAGAGCTCCCCTGGCAGTTCTATATCAGGGGTGAAGAGTGAAGCCTTCTCTTGTCATCCCATACACCTCTGATCCTTTAACTCTGCTCTCTACATTCCTGGCCTATTTGTATGCAGTATATCTTGTACATTTTCTGTATGTGCACACATATAAATGTTTTATGCAATGTATACCAGTATATATACCTTGCACTATATACAAGTGCTTAACTTCCAGCTCACTGAAATAATATTAAAATCGACTTTTTTATGAACAATACATCTCTGATACTTTTGAAGGACTTCATATTGCCATTCCTCAGTCATCTCCCAGGACATATACCTTGCAAGCAAAGGAAACCTTTCCTCAAGCCCTCTTACTGAACATCTGAATGCTGCCAAGGAAGGATGCAAACATTTCTTCTGTGGTGTCTCAGATAAAACTGATGATAAATACCAAAGCTACCTACCATAATTACATCTACCCTCTGGAAAATGGGCTGAAAAACTTATTCCAGAGCAGCCATCAGATTCTAAATCCTTGCAGTCACTACCAATTACTGATATTGTTTGACTAAATACTAAGTTATTCAAGTTTACTATCACATTCTAAAAATATCTGTGGGTTTGTAAGTTGGGGGTTTCTTTTGTTACTCTAAAGAGTGAATTTTTTGAAACAGTACCAGTCAGAATGGAGGGTGGGAGGGGTCTGAATCAGCAATGTTTTTGTGTGTCCCTTTGCAGCTTTCCAGGTCAGACACACTTCATAACAGTACAGTAACACCAGGAAGGTCCCTGCCTTCATGGAGCAGCATTTTGGGGCAGGTAATTAAAGCTGCACAGTTTCTTACAGTGGAGCAGGTGATTATATTAGTTGGCCTAATGAATATTACTGATAATTTTACTAATCTAAATAATGGCATAAAGCTCTCTACAATCTCACTTTGCTGCTTCTATCTATACAAAACACTCTCATGTAGCCTCTGACACTTTTTCTGGCTCTATAAGGCCACAGGATTATCATTAGTTTGGGGAATGCTCATAAGGGGACATAAATATTTTTAACACAAACAGCCAGCTCAGTGCTCCACAGCGGAACAGTCTGTCCACACACTCCTTCCTCGTCAACTGGTTGTGAGATTTTTCTGCATAACACTTAACACTGCTGGCATTTGGGGTACAGCTGCAATAATAGCTGTTTCTGGCAGGCTGGTTACATCACTCCCAGCTGCTGCAGCAAACCTCGGGGCTGCTGTTCTTAATTTGGGCTGTAATATATCTTCAGTGATGGCTCTTCTGAGAGGAAGATGGAAGAGCTACCTTTTCTTTTTTTTTCTTTTCTTTTTTTTTCTTTTGTACTGTCATCAGCAAAAAGCAAGAGGCAAAGTTCACACATTGCCTGCACTGTCCTGAGGTGGTAAAATTACCATGTAATGAGATTTATAAAGGGCAGACAGACTTGTCTGAGGCTGGAGTCCATGAAGCTGAGGAGCTGACAGCAAGAAGATAGACATCTGCCCTAAGCCCTGCTGCCCTGGGTCAGGGAATGCCCTGAAGGCAGCTGCCCTTGGGCAAAGAAACCCATCAAAGGTCAAGACCGATCAGGTGTGGCTCTGCCAGAATAGCAAGAAAGGGTGAAAGCCTGAGTGTGTTGGACTTCTTGTCCCTAAAGCCCTACTTTCAAAAGGCTCACACTTTCCAGTTTGATCCCACCCCAGGACAGCTACAGCCAGTGCTCTGCTGTCATCGAGATTCAATTTCCTTCAAAATAAGAAGTGCCATTGCATTACCACCCATGAAACTAAAACCAGAATAGAAAAAACCCTATACATATGCAAATGATTATGCATAACTGTCTAAAGTTCTTAAGAGATTGTATGGAAGAGAGACATGGAAATTTCACAGATTTTCAGCGTGACTCAGGGGGCATCCAAACAGTAAATGTGACTCATGGACTGTGTAGGCACGTACAGGTATGTGGGTTGGCTTCTGGAAGCCATATGGTTTCCTGCAGGAGCTGAATATCAGCACGGTGGTGGGGAGAAGAAATGTGACGTTTTATCACATAACAAGCTACTTAAGCACTGTCTGTCCAAGAACTGCGAATGGAATGGAGCCTGGTGAGGGCTGGCTCCCACCAGTACTGCAGAATAGCATGGCTCCTCTAAAGAGTAGGATCTACTTACAGAAAATTCTTTGAAGCACAATGAAATTTAAGGGAGTAAGAGGTAATTATATTCCAAAATAATTTGGCTTTCTTGAAAGTGGTCTTTGAAGAACTCTCTATAGGAGGCCACAATCTGGCAGAAAAAGAACATTATGTGGGACCCTGGTAATATTTAGGCTCTGTGAAAGCAGCTGGAAGCAATTTCAACTGAAGTTTAATAATGTTTAAAAGTGCACAGCCACTCTTGGATCCAGAGTGGGAAACCTACCCCACAGAGTCAGAGGAGTTGTACCTGCTTAGCCCTGCCTAAATGTGTTATGAAATACTGTAATTAAATATTCAGGTGAACTCTTCCAGTCTAAGAAGGGGCATGCTGCATTTGCCAGTTCCTGGCACTGGACAGTGCACAGACCTGCTGAGGATGAGTTAAGTATGAGAAGCTTCTACACCACCAGGGAAGTCAATGCCCACCCTTTGCCCCTCCCAAGAGCCACAAGAATTTACAAGGTTGTTCTCCTTCTGGGAGAAGGAACAAGTAGGTAAAACAGACATAGATCTTGTGCCTTTACTCAAGTAGCAGGAGCCAGGGCAGACATTTGTTAACCAAAAGGGAGCTACACATGATAAATATACACTCTCCCTTCTTATTGACAGCTGCAGCCAGTCTCTTATTTCCTGCAAGACAAAAGTGAATTGAAGGAAAAGAGTGGATGTTTTCCCCAATATTCTTCCTACAAGAAATTCTTCCCCCTCTCTGGACCCCAAAAAAACTGAAAAGGAGGGGTTAAATAGCAGCTACAGTTATGACCCTCAAAATAATACTTTTAGGTAAAAGTCAGTATCAATGCAACATAGCATCTGGTGGCATGGGACACTTGCTCCTGCAGCTTCAGTCACTCTGATATGAGCAGAAGACAGATGAAAAACCCAGAATAGTTTCATGTTTATTTTGTCACCCAAAGGTACCTAAGGACAGGAGGTTTGCATCCAGCTTTGGACCTAACGGGTACAGGACATCAGGAAAGAGAACAGAGATCTTACCCATGCTCACAGCAAACCTGATCTGCTACAGAGCCAGGGTCACACCTTCCCTGCACAGGGCAGGTCCTTGGAGTCCTTCTCCAAAGATTTACCCCCAAAATAGGGTCGGTTTTGCCTGAAATTATGACAAGTCTAGAGAAAGCCAGTATAGTGGGATGCAAATCTCCTTTAGAGATCTGTACTTAAAGAGATAATTAGTCTGGGGCATTTGACCTAGAGCACGTCCATCACTGTGGGTTTCACAGTGATGGAAAACCCCTTCTCCCCACCATGGAGACATCTGCAGATAGCATAGAGTTGTACTCTGTTTTGGAGGAGAGAATTTTGCTGATAAATGCCTGTAGATGCTGCTTTTACATTATAGCAGATTCAGTGAAATAAAAGAGACAGAGGTAACCATCTTGATCTAACAATACACAAGAAAAACTGGAATGACAGAAATAAAACACCAGTCTCTGGGCTGTCAGAATATCTATGCTGATGTGGGAAAGGCAGGAAGACAGCAGAGGGAAAACAGTTTACAAAAGTTGTGATGAACCCTCAAAGTGAACTTCCAAAACTATGGAAGTATGGGCACTGAATAGTGAGCCCCGTGTTCAGAAGCTGATTGGGATGCCTGTCCAGCACATCCTATTGACCTCTCAGGAGCAACATTATCTGCTTTCCAACATACTGCTGATACTATTTTAGCAGGAGTCTTTTGGTAGATTGCTGCTCCATCTTTTAGTTAGTAGATGTAGAGAATATGAATTAGAGAGTCTCTCAGCTGCCTGGACAACTATGGCACCTCATGACCTTGAAATTACAGGGCAGTTAAGGTAAACATGGAAATATTTTCTAACCTTCCAGAAATCTGTCAGATCTGCTTGGACATGACCTGTCTCCCAGCAGCAGGCAGGGAGGGATGAGGCCAGTACTCAGTGGCAGGAGTACTTCTACTGTGAGAGAAAGGTGCTGGAGTTACCCCTATGCCATCTGTGCACCCCTTGCCCTGCTCCCAAAAGGGCTGTTTCCTGGCTGCTCAGGCACATCACAGGTGTCCCTGGTCATCTACCACCTGAGACAGTTTATATCCAGGACACTTCAGGCACACCAGCAAAAACAAAGCAGGCAATTCCCAGCAGCATGTGCAGTGAGTACAAACTCCTGTGCAGGTAGTACATCCAGTTCAGTTGTACTTGATGCATTTCATATTTCATTCTTGACTTGACAAGTTTAAGCTTTTTAGAAGCAAGTCAAGCACTACTAACTAGACAAGCCCTGAAAGTCTTATGTGGCTTTTAGATGATAATCTTTCCCCAGAATCAGTAATTAATTAATTCGGGTTCTGTGGGGAGTTCAGGCCTGCCTGCACCTCACTGCTACTGGGAGCAGTCCAGTAGACACTCACCTTCCAAGTGGCCAGGCTGGCATGGGGTGGAAGCCAAGTCTGCATGCAAGGCTGGCTGGGCACAGAGCAGGTTTCTGGAGCACTCCATTAACTCCAGGCTATTCCCTTCTGTATTCCCAAGTGGTGACTTACACTTGGGGGCAGAGCCCTGCAGACACCCCAAGCGCTGCTTCTGTACAGAAAAAAGCTGTGTGTCTGTGCAACTCACTGGCTTTGTGTGCTGTGGAAAGGATCAGAGAAGTCTGTGATGTGGGCTCAAGATTTCTCCTGCAATCTCTGTGGCAAGTTAATTGCTGTTGATTACAAACAGTGCAATCGTGTTAATTTGCAACACAGGACATCAGCCATTTAAGAGAGCCGTGCTGCATCCAGCTGCTCAAGCACGAAACTCTCGCATTATTGAACAGCATGGTAGGGGGCTGTTTAGGAAACAAATAGCACACAGGTCGGTAAGGGCCGGGAGGGTTTGAGAAGCAGTAGCTACTTGATTACAAACACAAGGTGTTACATTCCATCACCTCTTTTGTGGTGGCAGTTTACACTCACAAAGGTCAGGACTCTGCTGCTGTGCCGGGCAGGACGCGCAGAAGAGCTGCTGTGCAATGCCTCGGTCCTGTGCTCTTTTTGGTACCTGCGGGGGCGCCCATGGGGCAGCTGAGGCTCTGGGCTGTCTCACATCTGCTGCAGGAGCAGTTCTGTTCCTGTATGTTGGCAGTGCAGGGAGCAGGAAAGGGGTGACCTGAGAGGCAAAATGGCTTGACCACGATCATCCAGCAGAGCCATGAGCAAGGCTCTGCTGAAATGTGTGACCAAGATATGGACATGGTGCCCCAAGCCCACCGTGGGGCAGGGACAGTTCTGTTGTAGCTGGACATGGAAGTTTCCAGCCTTTCTGGGAGACACCCCCATCAGGTGACACCCTTTGAAT
>JAOXXN010000137.1:13359585-13392248 GCA_026770055.1 Myrmophylax atrothorax
ATTTCTGGCAGATCAAGAGAAAGAGCTGCAACTCCTCATTCCTCCAACTAGAAAGAGACAAAAGGGGAATGGGATGAAGCCAAGCTCCACCAAAGAAAGAGGCAGGAGACATACATTGCCTGTATTTTGGTACCCTGGACGTATGTTCAGGCAAGATCTACATGACACACTTTCACCTCGCCTTGTGAGCAAAAAGGTGTTTCCTATTGCTGAGAGAAGAACCATCACACCTCTACATGATGCTTGACTTTAATTTTTATTCTAACACCACAGTAAATAATTGCTTTATGTAACACATACTCAAAGGTGGGGTTTGTAGCAAATCTGTGTTTTACATTATTTTCTTTCATTAAAGTGTCATGATGTTGCATATGCAACTCTGCAGCATGCCTGTCTTCTCATTAAGCTTATATTGCCCCTTCCCAGAGCAATGGGAGCAAGAGCAGCTCTACTGAGCTGCAGATTTCTTTGTGACTGTCCCTGATGCACGATGGTGACATAAGCTGGCTGTCTTGGGGATTTCACGTAAGCTGAAGCTTGGAGGGCTGAGCTACACAGAAGCAGCGTCAAAGCACCCAGGAGCCCAAAATAGGAAGGAGAAGGAGGCGACTGGACTGAAGTGGCTCAGAAGCACTAGATCTGGACAGCAGATTAAATATAAATTGCTGGGAATGTAGGATTGGTCTAAGCCAGCCCAGCAAGACAGAGATGAGATATCCTGCAGAGTACTGCAAGCACAGAGAACAGAGTGCTCATAAGTAAAAATAAGGCCTGTGAATAACTCCCCAATTCTCCCTGCAACCAAAACAAGAAACCCCAAATCAAAGCCTCGTTCACTTAAAAGCTATTAGTACCAAAAATATTTTGGGGCAATTGGAAAAGATAAGTTATGGAGCAGTAAAACACAGGTGACAGTGACCAGAAAGGGAAGAAGCCGAGTACAGAGGGTTCTTATGTAGTCTGAAAGCACTGATTACCTTCTACACCATCAGAGAGATCTGGATTGACACCCAGATCCAAACAAGGCTTGCACAGACCATGTAGGAATTCAAGTATAGTTTCAATCTCTGTTACAGTCATGATAAAAATTACTGAAACCTGGAACAAAGGGGTGCAGTTGCAGAGCCCCCTTTAGGGACAGATCATAAACTTGTGCAGTCTGACATCCTGGTGACAGGAAAAAAACCCCACTAGCAAATACAAGAACTCAGGTGTGAAATTTCAAGCTTTGATTTGCTAATATATCATCGCAGTGTGAAGCTGTGGCAACAGCATCCAGGTGTGTTTTATGGATGTGTGTGAAGGGGGCAGGGATGAAGTTACTGAACTGCTGTTGTCACGTTCAGGGTTGACTGGCAGAGTTCAGGAAGAGGAAGAGATCATCACCCCTGACGAGCTGTGTGCGAACAGCAACGAGAAATGCTGTCACTTCATTGCTAAATCCAAAACAACACATTCACCTTTAATCTATTGCATTTTAAAAAGCATTAGTCAGACTAGGCACATGACGCTGGTTACCCCAGAGGGAACGGTAAGTAAAGCTTAGAGACTCCTAAGCAGTTTATAGGCTATATGTTATGCTCAAGTGCCTCCTCTTAGTAAAAACCCATGAAATCCTTCATCTCCAACACCTTCAGGAGCAACAGAAGTGACAACCAGCCACGCAAGAAGCTGACGCAAGTCACAAGGTCCTCACTCAGCACAGAGACACCACCTTGCAGCAGAGCAGGTGTCCCTGCAGGGCAGTCGCCCCATCAGCGCAGGCATCGAGGCACATAATCTTTATTACCTCCGTTTCTACATCAGCATGTGATATGTCCCAGACCCCCAGGACCTTACATCTGTCTCTGTTCTACATCCCACAGTCACTCCGGACTCTGTGGTTCACTGCCCCGAGATCAAGGACATTTGTATCTGGGTGAGATCCTCTGTAAGCAGGTAAAAACACACGGTCATGAAAGCATGGTAAAGAAAATAATCCGAGTAGGAACTGGGGAAGAACTCGCAGCAAGGAACTGGTTCCTGCCTGGCGCCTCTGTTGGGGATGGCTGGACACAATTCCCTTTGCAGATCAACGTTATTCATATGTAAATCAAAAGCTGGTTCAAAGGCTTCTGTTGAATTCTTTATTCCCCCTGACTCTGGCTTTCAGTTTTTCCTCTTTATGCCAAGAGCTTAGTCAGAAGTCTTTTAAATCACTGGAAACATCTTAATTATATTATTAATCGGAACGTGAATATCTGCAAACTGCAACAAGGGGAGTTCTTTGGCTGCCCAAGTTTCAGAATGTGGAGGAAGCTTGTATGCTATTAATTTTTAGCTAAAGCTGACAGAGGGGAAGCTCAAACCAGCTGTGCTCCCCTCTGCCAGTTCTTTCAAGGGCACAGCAGCCGTGAACGTTGCACTGTGCCCACACAAACACATGCACCCCACGGCTATGTGGGGAGGTTTGAATCCCCTCTGTTAAGGGAAGGAATTGCACAGGAGGTGGTTTTTGCATCCTTAGAGGCAACTTGGCAAGCCCCAAAAATGCTTTGTTCCCCAGGCGAGGCTTTGCAGGAGTGCCCCATCACCTGATCCGCATGAATGAGCCTTTTCCTGTTTAAGCTTCACTCTCAGCTGATGGACCATGAACTGCTGAGCCTCAACTGAAAGGGCAGGGCCGAGGGAGGCAGGAGAGCAAAGGAGTTTAAGCTGTCACCAGCCAAGGGCAGGAGAACAGAGATTTATCTGCCTGGGAAGCAGAGACAAAGGTGAGGACAGTTGCAGAGGCCGGGTGAAGGGAGGGCATAGAGGCACAGAGACGGGACACTGCAGTGCCACAAGATGTCCCTTCAGAGAGACACACGGTGACAGGTGCTCCAGCATATAGTGACAGAGCTTGTGAAGAAGGAATGGATAAGAATAAATTATTTCCAATTTAATACATGCTAATTTACAACAAACCTCTAAGAAACATGTATCTGATCCCAAATTCCCAATTACAAAAGGCAAATTGATCGGTTCTAGGAAGTGAGAAACCAGCTGGGCTGAGGAATTCAAGTCGAAGAAAAGCCCTTAAACTGTTCTGGGACTTTTATCTCATGCCAAAGGGGTCTGGAGCAGCACTGCCAGCCAAGGCTCCCACTTAACCACCTTGGAGTAGCTGGAGCATGCAGAGACTCCCAGTGGAATAGAGTAGGGAATAAAAGCAAAGGTGCCAACACCTGACAGGTCAAAAGCATCTGGTTATCACCTCTGGCAATCCTCAGACCTAATGACACCTCACAGGAGGTATTAAACAAACAGGCAAGTTTAGTCATCTACATGAGAAAAAGTAGATCAAAGAGAGGAGAAGGGAGGGTCTTTCTACAGAGAAAATGGGGTAATTGCTAATCTTAGGATGGCCCCAAGCCAAGTTAANNNNAAGTTAACTCTTTTCCTTACTTTTCAACAGAAAAACAATAATGTCAGATAAAAGGCAAGGTGAATAATACGATAAAATAAATACTGTAATTCACCTTTTTTTTCCAGTCCAGAGCAGGGGAAAAAGCATAGTTTTGCATACTGAACATATGCTGACATATGAAGCTGCAGAAATAGAAGTATTTGAGCACATCTGGGAGATTAGCATACGACCAGGGAAATGCAAAGCAATATCTGTTCCTAAGAAGGGAGAAGTGATGAGGAAAGGTTTGAGACCTGATAGTTTAACTGCAGTGGGAATCCAGATCTTAAATTTTGAAATAGTACAAGATAATAAAGAATACAATAATATTAAACCGTGGACTTTGCAAAGAGGGATTTTGTCAGACATTGTTTTTTCTTCCTTTGAAAGTTTAATGAAGACTTAGAGCTCATCCCTTTGGACTTCAAAGAAGCAGCTGAGGTGCCAAAGCAGGACTAGCAAACTGAAGATGCTTCTGCTAAAAAACAAGGCACTGAAACAAAGTAGAAAGGAACAGGCTACAAGGAAGGCAACAGAAAACAGTGTTGAGAGAGGCAAGATGAGCCTGAAGAGGAATCACTACCACAGTTCTGTAAGGGTCTACCATCACGTTTGATATTTTGTTTGTCTCTGGCACAAAAAGAGAAGTTTTCTCTTGTTGCCTGTGTTCAAGAGAGCTGGATTAATTTCAACAGACATGAAAGAGCACACCACTGGTAAAGCAGACTGCTTCAGCAAGGTCTAAATGGTTGGATAGTTCAGGCTGCAAAAATACAACAGAGGAGACCTCACTCCTGTCTAGAACCAACCAAAGAACAGGAACAAGAGGAAACAGCAGCAGTGGCCAGGCTGATTGGGGTACACCTGGTGTGCCCCAGCAGCCCTTCCACCACGGGGACAGCAGGGTAAGAAGTCAAACATGTCCAGATCAAGAGGGATTTATTTGTGAAGCAGCAGACAGGGCAGGGTAGCAGGTACAGTTACACAGAGACGCCCACACCAGGAAAGTGCTCCCGTTCCCTAGAAACAGGGCTCTCCTCTCTCCCTGCCTGCTCCTCTCCACCCATGTCTGGGCAGAGTTTCACTTCAGGCTGTGCCAAAGGGCTTGTATGGCCACAGTACCTGCAGCACTGCCAGAAAGAGCTGTGAGCTGGCAGAGGTGCCCTGGTGTTGCCAGGATAGATCCCTTGGTGACAGCAGGTGCTCCAGGAGCAGTAGCTCAAGTAATTCAGGAGCATTTCTAGCAGCATTAGTCATCACCCTTGCCCTGACATACCCTGGGCTGTCTAGCCAAGTTAATGACACAGACCTTGCTTCACAGTGGTCAAATCTCCGCTCATAAAATAGTAGCTGGAAAGTTGGAGTTTCCTGCCTTTCATAAAAGTCAGGAGCCCTTCACTCTCCAGCTCATTCATGGAAGATAAAAATCTCTTGGCACAAACTCTTGCCTCACTTTTAGGGTAATTACATTGTTCAAGCTCTGCAGAGCACTTAATACATCCCTCCCCTGTTAATCTGCAGCAAAGATTGTGACTGACACAGCTGAATATCAGCCAGATATCACCAGTTAAGGTGCAGAGGAGGTTCTTTATCAGCATATTTCTCTTCATTCCCATCTCCACAACCAGCAACATGCTGTGGGATTGCACATACCTAGTCTGTCATTCTGCCCCTCGCATCTCTACCCTGTCTCATCCACCACTGAAGACGCGTCCAGAGTCTTGCAGTGCCAAAGTCAGGAACTCGTTCAACAAGGATGAGAACAGCAATAGGACCCAAAGGTGCAGGAGGCAGAAACAACCATGTATCAGGGAAGTGCTTCCAGAACCACCATGCGCCCCTAAGCACTAAAAGTGCCTGGGCCTTCTGGATTTCCTCAGGGATTACATACAGCAATGGTGGGAGCCAGCCAGCATCACGTGTGTCCTTCTGTTCTGTGAGATAATAGCACCGCTCCACTGAAGTCTGTACAGTTCAAAGAAATGAAGTACAATTTTAATTAAAATTGTAGACTAATGAACTAGGTTTCCAAGGGACATGGGAAAACACCCATGGCTGAGCCTTCACAACTAGGCTAATTGCATAGCCAGGAAATTAAGTCTATGGTTTGTAACTGTGGGAACAGTGCAGAGATCTCTGCATCTCTTTCAGAGGCCAGACTTGCCAACATGCTTGCCCAGTTAGTCCTCCCCTCATGGCTTGCTGAAGATATATACCAGCTGTTTCCTATCACTATTTGACTAATGTGGTCATACAGACTGTCCAATCCTCATCCTAAAGCTGTATGCCCTTTGTAGCAATGATCTTATCTCTGTGAACCTACAGAGCTCATTTAAAGCTGCTGCTGCCTGCTGGTGGTGCAATGTTTTGTGCCAGGCCAATAGTGGATAAGCCTTTTACTATCTTCAATTTACCCTTATGTAGGAGTGTAGTCAGTCATGGCTGTGCCTCTGAAACTCAGAATTACAAAACTGAACTAAAAACCACAGTCCTACAAAGTACATTAATATTCAGCAAGGGGTTTAACCTAAGCAGGGCCACTCTGTGTGTCCCCATATGGTCCTGCATCCATCCCAGCAGCACCACAGTGAGAGCAGGAGCAATAAACTTTTGGGTTTTTTCTCTGCCAACACTAGTACTTTTAGAGGCTTAACATTATTGTAATGCACTGCCAAATAAAAATAATAATAAAAAAATCAGCACCTCTGCTCTATTAGGCAGGTACAAGGACTGCTGGTACTGCTCAACCAGTTCATTTTTTGCCAAGGTAGCAAAGAGCTCTTGCACTGCTCTTATTACTATGAGTTCACAGTGTCCAGAACTCACCAACTTCTCAGCAAAACCTGGCTAACAACACTAACCAGGCACCACCTCCATGCTCAGGAAGGAGAAATGAGCTTTCTCCAGCCTTTCCTGGTGCTGCCCACACCAAGTCTCTTCAGCTCTTGATGGTGCAGGACATAAAAGGAGAGCCTGCATTCTGTTTAAGCCCATCATCTGCAGGGTGTGAGCAGCAGGACATTTTGCTGTTGCAGTGGGGCAGCTCACTAGAGGAAGCTCTGATCACCAGCTGTATGTGCCTGGAGGATTTTACCCACAGTTATTCCGTGCCTTTGAGTCCTTTATTTCAAGCATCAGTCCCAAGCTATGCCCCCCTCACATTCTGCTATGCCTGTGATACTAGACAGAGCTTTAGCTCTTCCAGGCAGAACGGAGTCACATGGAAACAGATGGATTAATTCTGTTCCAAATGCATAAACCCAGCAATTTGGGACAAATTTCCCAACTCCTGAGTCCTGCCCCTTGGTAATGTCCCAGTTCCTGTTGATTAATAATTTCCATTCCTCATGGTCACAGTGAAACTGCTGAACAGCTGGGGAAACAAAACCTTTGGAAAGGATACAGCAGCAATTAGAAGACCACAAGATTTCACTGGGCCACAACAACTGTTGATAATGTGGTAGATGGACAGGCAGGGATGAGAGAAGAGACACCCCTGTCCCACACATTACTGCAGAGCAGCACCCACCCTTCAAGAGTCCTCAGATGCAAAGGCAGAGAGGAACTCAAGAATGCCCAAAGGCTTCCACAGGAAAAGAAGAGGACAGGGAAACTCAGCAGGTATCACTTCTCTGCAGCTCTGTAGCATACCTGTTGCAGCCTGTCATGGATCAGGGAATGAAGGGTCCCACCTGCTCCAACTGGGGCAACCTGGGGCAGAATCAGAGGCAAGGAGATCGGCATTATTGCAGCAACAGCCAGAAACCAAAGCACGCTGGGCCCCTCCTCAAAGAGGCCTGAACCTTTTCTCAGAAGGCGAGGACAGGGGGAAGCTGGAAATTACAGTTTTGTTTCAAATCTATGATGCTCTTCCTTTCAGTGGGAGCAGCAATTACATAAATGCTTCTTGGAGGAGAAACATATGCTGTTCTTTCAGGAGCCAGTAGGCAGATGCACAGGCAGCACTCGGGGCAGAGCAAGGGTTTGTCCTGGGTAATCTTGTTCCCTGCAAGCACCGTAACAATGCTCTGTTCTGCTGCCATTAATTCCTTGCATCACTTGCCTTGCACTCAGCAGGAATGACCTTGACAGAGATCTCTGGAAACATCTGGGTAACAAATTGATATGTTTGTTCTTTTTCCAAAAAGAACAATCTTGCAAAATAATAAACCTTCACCTTAATAGAGAAGTTTAATGTTATATTCATGTCTCCTCTAGTAATTTTGTTCACAGAATTACATATTTCAAAGCATCTTTGTTCTTCCATCTTCCTTGTTGTGCACTTACTTCAACAGTAGTTATAACTCATTGCAATGCCAGCTGAATTAACACAAAATATCCATGTGGTGTCCCATCTCCCAGAGAATCAGAAAGATATTCAAATAGGTGAGGTGGGTTTTTTAAAGTGACATTTCTCCTGTGAGAAATTTTTTATGTGGAAAGTTATTAAAAACAAGTTTTCATATGTAAATCCACATTAATAACTTCAAGTTCTAGCCCCAATTCTCCTTTTAATTTTTGTCTGAAACAGCAATTGCTTGGCATAATCAGTGTGACTTGATTCTGGTCTATAGTACACATGAGAACAAGTAGAGAATGAACTCTGAGTTGAATCACCAAAGGCTTCCTGATTTACTTCCTACCAGAAACACAAAAATGAGGATCTCATGAATGCATTCAATAGCTTTTCTATCAGTTGACTTCAAAAAGCAGAAAGGATCATAATAGTTCACAGTGAGACAAATATTAAAAGTAGCACCTAGAAAGTACATTTAATAGTAATAATACTTGAAACATGACTCAATGTCTCAGACAGTAAGAAAAACAAATAAAAACAACCACACAGCCATTGAAGCCAACAGGAGATGCAGGACTCATCACCTCTGAAGACTGATACGCTTACAGACCACCAAGTGGTTATACAAAGCCACCTGGAGACCCAGCTCAGGACACTGTACAATTGGCACAGTCTCAAAACAGACAACTTTGAGTCAAGACCTTGCATCACCCCATCCAGCCATGGCTCTCTGTGGCCCACAGCAGCAGCACAGACTGTACACCTGCATTCCTGCAGCAGTATCATTTGTTGCCTGTCTGCTCCCCACCTCAGCCCCCTTTCCATCTGACTTGCAGATGAGAGGGGATTCTTCTGAAGTCACAGCATCTGAGAACAAGGGTGTCCTTTAGTGTAAATCCATAGGTATCACATCTCTCCTCTGAAAGCAAAGAGGTGGAGACAGCTCTTTCATCAAAATGTCCTTGTACAAGACGATCAGCATTCCTGCTCCTGGAATTTGGCTTGACCATCCTGTGTCTTAAAATTGTTTTCCAGATGACATACATTTGCTGAACTGCTGTACTTTGTAGATAAAAGAGGTTTACTCAGCTGTTCTGAGCACAAAAGTAGCTGCATAATTATCTTTTAGAAATCTTCTGACATGGCTTTTTCATGGAAAATGCCTTTATGTAATCCACAGTAAGGGCTTTCTCTGGCTTGCCAAAGCCATAGCCTGTGGGATATCCCTGTGATCGAAAAATAAGGTCAGCAAAAATATAAAAGTGTATAAATCTTATATTGAAATGTTTGCTGCTGTACCTGTGCAAACTCACACAGGTACCAACACACTCCTCCAGGTACAAAATGCACTGGGGTGTTTCAAAGAATTTTCATAAAAACAAGCCTTTCCTGGAGACAGAAGTGTTTTCCAGGATTAAGTGTGAGCAGAACACATGAAATAGGCTCTCTTCCAGACTGCTTGTCATCTACCATTATTTTTTGCCCATCTCCAGCCACACAGCTGTGCCACCTGCAGAGCACCCAGCACTGCCCTGGGCACAGCTGCAGTCGCTGTGCTGGGGGAAGGACAGATCTCTGGGGGACACCAATGCCTGTGGTGATGCAGCAGCTGCTGCTTTATGGGCTGCTCTCCCCGGGGGGGCCCAGGAGGACAGGGCTGCCTCCATCAGCTGTGGCAGGAGACTGTCAGAGGATTTTAGGCCTGGCACCATGAATGGAGGTAATAAGTGGTATCATCACACAGGAGCTAGAAGTAGGTAGAAAGAGAAGCTTTGTGTGGGTGGTGAAAGAGAAAAGAGGCAGATTAAGGAGACAAGGATCAGAATCTGCAAATCACGCAAAACCAGTTCTGTGTCAAGCAGGGAATAATTAACTTGCTCTTTTTTTTTCCTAGACAAGCAGCACTGGTGTTGATTTAGAAACTCCTTTTCTGACACCAGGTGAAACTGAGCACCTTTCAGGGTGTTTTGCTTTGAATTTTTAGTGGTTTTAGTGCATAGTTTTGCCATTCACTGTATATGGGTATGGCATTGCAGAGGGATGGCAGACGTTGCCTCCATTGCAAATCCAAACCTGCTGCCAAAGACAGAGGGCCTTGGGGATGGTCAGTGCCTGAGGACACATTCAAGACAGTTCTAGTGACAGACACCAGCCCCAGTGACATCCAGGAAAGTTCTGTGACTTTTTCCCCGGAAAAAATTTTAGTCTGAAGATTTAATGTAATTCTTGTTATCTTATTCATTCCTTGGATTTTATTTCCACACAAGGCTTTTGTACTATTATATCTGTACATCTTTGAGGTGGGATCCAGACATGAGGGAGGGAAACATCTGAAGCAAATCCCTACCATAGCAAAGCACAAACTAAACCCAACCTGTTGGCAGAGGAGCTCCCCTTTTGTGGATCAATACGGGCCTATCATTTCTGCATTACTGCCTAGGGCTCTTTCTTGTTAGGATGAGACATTTTCTGAAGCTGCAGTTACACCCCACAAGAAAGTTGTCAGTACAGGCTGTAGCACAAACCATACCTGCTCTTTATGGGCTTGGCCACCCCCCAGCCATGACCAGGCTGCATCAATCTGTTCTGCTGGCCACAGCACCAAGTATAGATAGTTCTGTTTGTCAAGTGGGAAAGTAAAATCCCAGTATCAAGAGCCAGAAGTCCCAGATTTACACCTTCTAAGCACAGTACACATTGCCAGCATCAAATCTGAACACTCACAACGTGGCTGCTGGGGGCAGACCCCTCCTACCCAGGCACTGCACCTGCTCCTGCACCATGACAAGAAAGCAGCAGCTGTTTGCTTTTTGTACCTGCAACACAAGAATCCCAGTTTCTACAGTGCTCATTTCCAGGAAATGTGGGAAGTAGGTAAATTTCCTGACCATAAATAGGCACAAAAGAGGTTGGAGGACTTGACTACCTGAACCTCTGCAGAAGTCAACTGAAAACAAAATCTAGGAGCCTTTCCACTTCATCCTGTGTGCTAAGAGTAGCAGTGGAAAGACTCACTGCATGTTCTCACATATCAAAGAGGACAAAATCACTCTGCATTTAGAAAAGCCAAAGACATTCAGAGCTGTTTTGAGAATGAAATTGCTCCAACTCAGGGGAGGGAAAGAAAAAAAAAGACACAAGCAGCCACTATTCTGTCTGTATAGGACTTATTTAATAATCCAGTGTCTGCAAACCAGAACTTGAAAATTTTCCCTGTCATACAGCATGCCAGACCACAGCTGCATAAAGCAGAGAAAACCTGTTATAAGTGACCAGACACTTTGGAAAACTGTGGAAATATTGCCTCAGGCTGTGAGGCCCTTTCCTGTGGAAAGAATATTTTGCAGTTAACTGTTCCTTGCTGACAACCAGCACTCCTACTTTCTGGGTTTCATCAAAAAGGTTTATGTATAGGCTGTTCAAAACTCTGAATGCAAATTGAGAAAGTTTTCTTGCTCATTATTCTGATTTATTCATCTCTTCCCCTTCTCTCCTACCCCACACATCAGACACTGAAGAGAATGAAAACTCAAAAGCATGGAAATCATGAATGCACAGAAACAGGATGCCACATGTCACAGAGGCACCATCACTGGATTCCCCCTGTAATAGGGATGTTTTTCACTAGCATATGCAAGATGATGCTGGAGGAATGCTTTAGAACAATTTTGTCACTGTTACATCAATACTTACTCTTTAAGCAAAGCAGTACTCTATATAAAACATTGTTTTTCTTAATCCCTTGTAGGACATCCAGTAAATGAGCAGTTACCTGTGACTGAATATCAGAGCTGCAAAATTTTACAGAAAACCTATAAAGCTGAAGCCTTTGTGCAGTGCTCCACTGAGCCAACCCTCCTGCTCCCTTCAGGGCTGTAAGCAGCTTCACTTCAGTGAAGCTGCCCCTCTCATGCCCCACAGCCCCATCTGAGCTGAATTGTCACCTGCAGGGCTCTGCTCTGTTCCTAAACTGATCTGTGTCAGCACACGTCACTTCTGAATGGGAAGGAGCCAAGACTTGTGATCTGCCAGCAAGTGTGCTGAGGAGCTCATGGGTGTACATGGCACATGATTGCCTTATGGTGCAGAATTTCCCTGCATCCTGACTGCAGTAAAAACAGATTTAGTTTTCCCACTGCATTCCTAAGTCACAGCACAGAGGATGTAAGCACTGATGGTTTTCACAAGGAAGTTTCTGGCAGCAGATTACAGGAGTCAATATAGGAATATTTTGGTCTCACAGTTGAAGTTTTGGGGCATGACCGAAGAGTAGACAACTACTAAAGACTTTAAAGGGTAGCATTATTTCCAGAGCATCTCTTAGCCACTGTTTCCATGCACTTTGCTTGTCAGATCAGAGCAGGATTAAAGCAGCAGGGTCGGAAAAAGCAGCAGGGGACCAGAGCTAATAAGGGGCTGATTAACTGAGCTGGGAGGTGATGGCTAACATGGAAGTAGCAGAGCATTTTGAAGTGAGAGAGATAGCAAAGCCAAAACAGTGTTAGGCAACATGGGAGTCTTCGCCAGGGCAGGAAAAAGAGCAAAACCAAAAACTGTGCAGAAGGTAACACCCTTGACATCTCATGGTGGTTGCACAACAAGCCACCCACTACAATATACGCTTGAGAGAATTATTGTGCTGCCATGAGGGACAGGTTCTCCCACCTGCAGAGCAGCATCTACAGCAAAGTAGGGAGGCAAAGATAAAAAGACATTTGACAATAACTACACCAGCAAAATCTATGTAAAGTTTCTGTTTTCATAAGGCTATTTCTATATAGTGCAGATTTCTTCAATTTATTGAACCTCATTTATTTTGAATCCCAGTTCTGTCCTCACTGTCAGCCTGGCATGTTCCACCTCCTGTGAGCCAGACTTCTGATGGAGCCACAGTGGAGATCCAGACCTGGGGCAGTGCTCCCCATCACTGACATGAAGCAGTGCTTCACACCTGGGCAGCAGGAGCATTTTTAACAGCTCAAAGCTTTCAAACACTTCAGCAAAAACCAGCTTTATACCACTCATCAGCAACTGAAGCACAAGCCTCCATAGTGCAATCACAGGGAAGACCTAAAGATACTGATGAAGAGGGCTGAAAAGGGGAACACTCCCTCGTGTGCACTGCTAAAGGGGAGGGCTCCTGCTCCAGTTCAGGAGCTGCCACGACCAGCCTGGCTGTCACCCAGCACTAAACCATATCACAACCAGACCCCTTCCAGCAGCTCCACACTTATCCCCTCCCAGCAAACATCCACCCACAGGCCTGCCCACATCCAGCTAATTCAGAGCTCACTGGCAGCCCCTCCCCAGCACAGAGCTGGACCACTGTTGTCCTGCTTCCTGGGAGAAGAGGAAAACCTCTTGCTTTCTCAGGCAAGGCAGACTCCAGGAAAAGCAATAGAGAAGGGGAAATTCAGAGTAACATAAATGTGAGGAAACCTCTTGCACAACAGAATCTCAGGCAGCTCCTGACCACAGGGGCAGTTTGCAGCACCACCAAGAGCCAAGCAGCTCTGTGCTGCACAGCACAGGGAAAGCTGAACCCAAATACAGAGAAAAAAACAGATTTGCTGGTAGCACAAGAAAATCCTCACAGTCACTTCCAGCTCAGGGAGAAAGGAGCCCTGCAAAGCTACACAGCCAGATGGAGAGGTGGAGCAGTGGGAAGAGATTGTTAATCAGTAAACAACACTAGGATTTTTGGCCATGCAAATGAATGAGACCAAGGAAAGAAGTGAAGCTGTGCCACACTGATGCTGGGGCAGAACTAGATGTCTTCCTAGTTTACTAGAAAGAAGCAGTTTCAGTTACTTTTCTCTAAAGCAACAGTGATAGGTATAGGAAAAGGCATGGGCTGCTGGGAATAAATAAACAGTTAAGCAAGGAAATAACCACACTGAAGCAAAAGGAAAACTCAGTAGTTCAGCACACTAGACCGGGGAGGCCAAACAGCAACTCTTCTGGAGAGATGAAGTCAGTGCATTGAACCACAAGTCTGACAACAAAGACTTCCAGAAGAGCCATGAACAGGTATCACATCAGAGGCCTAAGAGTACAGCAGCCCAGGCTAAACACAGGTGAATTCAGCTTGAAAGTCAAGGTTATTTTGGATGAGTATCTTCCAACAAAAAAATCTGCATTATCTTGAATTTCACAGGATTTGGGACCCTGTAGCTGGGGATGAGGGTCTTGGTTTGTACCCCCTTAACGCCTCTGCTCCCCCCGCAGGCATGGGGCAGAGCTGTCACATAGACAGCCCCCAGTGCAAACCATCTTCAGACTCATGGCTTAGTTTAAGAGATCCTGAGGAAGCAGATAACACTCTCAGCACAAAACACAGCCAAAACCAACTCCAGAGACAGAGCAGAGAAGATACTCTCTACAGAGGTACACTTATTTCAGAGCTTCTTGCAGCATCTGAGCACAAACCAAAGTCTGCTGAAGTAAAAAGCAATGTTAAATGCCTTTTACCACCCTCCAGGACACAGCAAGAGGAGATTAATCAAATAGCAAGGTTTAAAACCAACTCACTCATGCAGAAGATCTGTATTTACACTGTCCAAAGGGCAATCTTACTTTGGTTACAGCAAAGCACTGGTTTAGGGGTCAGAAATTTTTGCCACATTTCCACTACAAAAAAATGGAGCAGTTCTACCTTCAGTTGTTGCAGAGTCCTCTCTCCCATGGTACTTACAGCACTACACAATGCTGCTGTCAATCTCACCTCGTAATCACACAAACAGCAAACTGGTGATCTACATAAACACCTCCCTCTCTAGTTTCATACCTTCATTTACAGATAGAGAGATGAGAGCAGAAGTGATTACATACTAATGAGGACCTGAGCAGCTGGGAGTGAGAGCAGCTGCCTAAGCTGGTGTTGCCACAGGAACAAATTGATATCTTCTGGCCACAATTAAAGTTTAGGCTGTGATACTTTTTTTGCTAAAAGAAGGTGTCTATCCATCAGAACCATGGATGTCTCCAGCAGCTTCCACATAGGAAGCATGCAGTCCAAGCCCTGCTGTTTATGAAGGCTATGACATCATCTAGTTGCTTGAGATACAGTTATCAGATTTGAGGATCCATGAATTTCCTCCTGACCTATTTTCTGTGGTCCAAGGAGAGGGGTTTTTTGCCTTTCTGTTCAGAGCTGGTTAATTCAGAGAACACCTGCTAAGAGACCAAAGCAACCTCCCCACCACCCACAAAGGCATTTGTGCAGGCTCCTAGGCTGGAACAAGGCTGTTGTGCAAAAGTGGTGCAGAAAGTCTTTAGTAGCACCTGGCAGGTGCCAGGTACATAGGAAGAGCTCCATCCTTCCTATGGTTTCTGCATAAAAAACCCATGCTCAGCATCAGTCATTTATTACTGGGGCTGCAAGGCCCTAGACAAATCAGCTGGCAGTGGGCAAGGTGACCAAACATCTGCTTGTACCCATGTGGCATTCAAAAACAGTGCTCTAATATCCTAATGGAATGAAATTAGAGCAAACCCACATGGAGAACAGTTAAACGGTGTTTTCATCTTATGGAGAAATCAAAACATATCCATAGTTCTTGTTGTGTATAGGAGGAATGTCTTTTTAAGTCACTAGCAGTTAAAGAAAAAAACCCCTTTGAATTAAGGAGACATTTGGGTTTTAATTTTTAGATTGTAGGTTTAATTGAGAGATAAGTTTTGACCTTCTGTGCCCTCTGCATCTCACTGTGCCTGTTGGATCTATGGATGAGCCTGATGCTTTATCTCACACAAAGTCATGGCCAAGGCAAACTGGGACTTAAGGGTGCTGCTGCCACTGGGCTGAACCAGATGGTCAGGAGGGGAGAAGGTTGCCCAAACTAGCTCACCTCTCCTCCCTGCCCAGGCACATCCAGGGACTGCCTTCCTCACGGTTGTTTTGATATGCTCAGGCAACAAATTATTTTTATTCTACCAAAATAAAGCCTGTTCGTCGAAGCTGTTACAAGGGTGGCTGTGATCAAAGCTGGATGAGAAAGCTGCTGGTGGAAACAGCCGTCAGCAATTTGCATGACCCAGGGATGGTGTAGACTAGGGCGAAGATGAAGAAGGTCCCGTAGCACCTCCTGTGGTCTATTGTTCAGGACTTCAAAGAGCCCAGGGATCTGTACCCGCTGCTAATGGCTGTTATCTTCCGGCAAGGGTAATTATGAACTGAAGGAGGCTCAGAGACAGTGACTGTAAAAGGCCAATAAAACTACACCTTTTCTGCTTCATTTACTTGATTGCCTCTGTTTTCTTTATATCCACCCCTCCAGGATGTGGCTTTTAATCCTCCAAGCTGATCTATCCCTATGAATATTCACTGTCAATAATACACTTATTGCTGCTGCCTGAATATCCTGAAGCTGCTATCAATCATGCATTAATCTTCCATGCAGGTCCTAGGGCTTCATTTAAAATGTAAGTGCCAAATATGCAAAATGTAAAGAACTGGGAGAAGAAAATGCTAAAGTCAGTAAAAGATGATTTACAGTTTGCCAGTTCAGCTTCATATTAATTTTGCTGTGCTGGTTTTCAGAGTAGTAACTCATCAGGCAGCATTTGTTGAAAGTCAACATATTACTTATACAAGAACCTATAAATCTCACACGTATGTTGAGCAAAGGGATGTGGAAACAGCTGTAGTGAGTTGGACCAGTGGTGCATCTTCTCAGTGCATGTCAAGGGGAGGGTAAATCTCCAAGGAAACTGGCAAAGATAACTCCTGCATGTCCTCCCCACACCTACTGACATTTTATTCAAGGACTTCCTAATGGCATTGTGTTTGAATTAGTGACCACCAGGTGTTTTCTCCCATTAACCCAAGGAATCGTTTTTTGAATACTTGTAAAATTTTACTAGCTTCTCTGCCATGCAGCAAAGTGTTTCACAGCTTAGCTACAAATTTTGTAAACAAGTTTTTCCTCTTTTGTTGTGGTGAACAGGCTTCTGTTTCATCTGGTGAAATTTCACCTGGTGCCCTAAAGCCTCCTTTGAGAAGAGGCAGGGGATTACATTCCATATTTGTCGAAGCACTCGGAATTTAGTAGACTTCTAGAATATTCTGTCCAGGACATTGATTTCTGCAGTCTGTAGAACTGACCATCCCTCGTGAGGGAATCGGTCAAACCCCAGATCCTGCTTGCAGTGCGGGGCTGTGCCATACCCCTGGCAAACCACTGCCTGTAGGGAATGCTGGTGCGTGTCTCCAGGGTGGCTGGTGACACACAGCTGCAGGAACTTGCTGTTGGCTCTGCAGGAGCAGCTGGTGTGGCACTCCCAGGCCGTCTCAGCAGGGCGCTCCTCCGTCTGCCCGCACCGCCCGAGCCGCTCCCGTCCCGTCGGTGTGCGGGGCCAGCTCCGGCCTCGGCCTGCCCTGAGCTGCTCCTGGAACTGGCAGTGCAGCAGCAGCTTCCCTGGGCAAGAGAGGGGCTGGCTGTGGGCACAGCAACCTGCCCTGCGTTCAGGGCAGACCGAGAACCAGAGGGCGTTCCCTGGAGCGGGGACATCACTCACCACTATTTTACACATCACTTTTGTTCATATTTCTACTACAATGAAATGTCATAAGGCGGGGAAGAATATTTTTGTCATCAGCTGACGGGGAGAAACAAAGGCTCGACTCACGCTGTCACCACCCCGGCAGAGGCTGAATCACCGTCACAGGGCGAATCAGCCTCTCGCCTGTTGCTCAGCTCCTTCCTCACGGTGACTCATGGTGGAACAAGGACGGGACTGAAAGGCGGATGCTACAACCTCCTCCCCCTATACCAAAACGGGAACCAAATAGTAATCTGTGGCTGGGATCGTCTCGGGGAAGGAGACAGTGAGCAGAGCCGACGAGGAGAGCCCAAGAGACAGCTGCGGGGCCGGGGCCGGGGCCGGCGGAGGAGCTGCCACAGGCACGGGGAGCGACGGCAGCCGCTGCCCCGCTCCGGGTACGCAGCCGTCCTGCTGGTTCTGCAGCCTCTGGGGGGCTGGCTTCCTCCTTGCTAAATCCATCAGCCCATACAGGGCATGAAAACTGGTCTTCCCTTGCTCAGCAAAGGTTGCCCATAAGCATTTCTTCTGCATTTCTTTGGTGAAGAAATGGAGATTTGTTTGTTTGTTTGTTTGTTTGTTTGTTGTACACGAGGCCAGCAGAGCACCTGCAGCTTTGCAGGTAGCCTGGAGGGATGCTCCTCTCCGCAGATTACTTCAAATAGATATAAGTGCCCACAAGGAGAAACTACCCCTGTCCTGGTCTAACACAGCTCTCATAGCTCACTCTGGAGGACAGACATGTCCGTGAGTCTCTGACCAAGGGCTGAATGCTTTCCTGAAGGGATGCAAGCCCCGTGTGTGTCCCCGGATTGTGGGCACCTGGGCTGGACCTCAAGCTCAGCCTCTCTCGTCATCCCTGGTCACATCCATCTGCCTACAGAGCCCGAGAGGCAGCATCTCACCTGCCGCGTGACGCACTGTAAAATGAGTGCTGATTATTTCAAGTTAAGGAAGCTCAAAACAGCCTGGTGGGGAAAAACATGTCTCCAGAAAAAGGGTACCATATGTGCCTGTCAAGCAGGGCTGCTCTCGCTGCTGCAGTGAGGCTTCTCTCGTTACTCATCGGCAGCGAAACGCACTGCCAGGCTGGTGGCAAAGAGATGTGTTACCAAGATTAGACACAAAATGTATTTTACAGGAGGGCTAAAACCAGTCTGAGTGTAATGAATTTTACAGTATGCTGCCTTTTGGAGCATGCTAGAGGGCAATTCCTCCTTCCTCTGGCTTTGCTGTTACCAAGGGAGCCCAGAGATCGAGTTGCTGCAGGGGCCGTGTGAGCAGCTGGTCACTCCGAGGGTTCAGGTGGGAAAGAACATTTCTGTCAACAAGGTGAGGAGAGTGCAGCCCTCACTGACCTGTGTTAAGGGGCGGCAGCACCTCTGCTCCCTGTCTGCCCCAATGGCACTCTGCCAGGAAAGCCCTAAAACCACCCCCGGGCTCTTTTTCACTGGCTGAGTGGATTACTCTGGCAGAAGGATTCCTGCTGGCTTAACTTTTCATATTTGTGTTTCTCCTCCCTGGTCCCCACAGCCACTCCTGCCCCGGGTTTCCTCACCTCCATCACCACCCACACCACAGCCCTGCAGTACTGCAGTGCCTGGTGGAGCCTCAAAGGAGCACAGCACAGCCAGCAAAGGGTCGCTCCTGAGCACATGGAGCTGAAGGTGGAGGTGGCAGGGGCCACAAGCTGCTACGGGATAATTAAATGTTGAGGCAAGAATCATCTCATTGCTAACAAAAAAGCTCAGGCAATTGAGTTTTAAGATACATTGGAGGTACTTGCAGTGATTATAATTGTCAGACAAACATGTTGTGACAATAAAGAACAAATGAATGCAGATTTTTACCTGGCTGTTTAAGCTTGGGGAAAAAGAAGGCCTTTCATTTTTTTTTCTTACAAACCTCCCCTCTGCATAGGCAGTCAGTGTCACAGAGTCACAGAATCACAGAATATGCTAAGTTGATAGGGACCCACAAGGACCATAGAGTTCAACTCCTGGCACTGCACAAGACCATTCCCAAGAGTCACACCATGTGCCTGAGAGTCTCATCCAGACACTTCTTGAACGCTGTCAGGCTTGGTGCTGTGACCACTGCCCTGGGGAGCCTGTTAAGAGCCCAACCACCCTCTGGATGAAGAACCTTTTTCTAATATCCAACCTAAACCTCCCCTGACACAACTTCAGACCTGTCACTGGTCACCACAGAGAAGAGATCAGTACCTGTCCCTCCTCTTCCTCTCACGAGGAAGTTATAGACTGCAATGAAGTCTCCCTTCAGTCTTCTCCAGGCTGAACAGACCAAGTGCCCTCAGCTGCTCCTCATGAGGCTTCCCGTCAAGGCCCTTCACCATCTTTGTTGCCCTCCTTTAGACACTCTCCAATAGCTTAATATCTTTCTTATATTGTAGTGCCCAAAACTGCCCCAGTATTCCAGGTGAGGCCACCCCAGTGCAGGGCAGAGCAGGACAATCCCCTCCCTCACCCTGCTGCCCCCCAGGACATGGTTGGCCCTCCTGGCTGCCAGGGCACTGCTGATTCATATTCAGCTTGCTGTTGATCAGGACCTCCAGTTCCCTTCCTGCAGCCCTTCTTTTCAGCATTTTATTCCGCAGTCTGTACATACATCCCATGTACAAGCCTTTTCTGGGAAGGAGAATCTCTTCAGCTTGCAGCTCTGGTGTAATCTCCTCTCTGTGTCATCCTATATTTAATTGTGCCTTTTATGCCTACAAATCACCTATGAATTCATACAACCCATATAGTATCAGGAACAGGAGTTTCAGGTGTCTGTCTCTGAGGCATGGAGGGAGCTCTGAGGGCAATGTTTCCATTACAAACTGACTACTCCATGTCCCATGCCAGCTTGTGTTATGTGTGTCAAGCCAGCTGGTGCAGAATGGGCTGGTGCAGGACCTGGCTGCCATAGCCAGGACAACTCATGGGTGCAAGGGCAGGGAGGAGCATCCCCAAGTGTCCCAGCTGTTCCCCCCACCAAAGCTCAGGAGCTGGCACAGGGGCTGCAATGCAGACAGTGCTGCTGTGAGGGAGGGCTCAAGGTGCTTCATCCATGAAGATAAGCTGTGATCCCTCCTGGGGAGAAACACAGAGGGTCCAGGAGCTTCCTGAATACCTAAAAGGTGAGTGAAAATGATGAGCTTCTCACCTGAGTCTACACAGCAGAGCTGTAGCTTCAGGGAAAAACACAATGGCAAAGACCCTGCCAGGCAAGCAAGACAGCAGGTATCCCTGGAAAAGCCCATAGCATGGTCCAGCTAATGTGCCAGCCTGCCGTGGTATCCTCTCAGAGTATTTTCTGAGGCATTCAGAGCAGGGACAATCTCTCCATGACATTGCCAGCATCGCTGCAAGGCTCCACCAGGGAATAGCATGTTTGAGAGGCCACCTGTCCCTGTTCCCTTGGAGATTAATGGCACCCACATGTGCTGGTGAATCATGAAGCCCAGAAGAAGTGGTTTCCCCTCAGTAATTGTCTTCCCGTTGTGCAGTAATGTCTGCTAATAGCACTGAAAGCCTTTCCCTGGGGGAACCTCAGAGTATCAGTTAGAAAATGGTCTTTGTGTTCCTCCTGACCCAGAGCAGGTTTCAGCCACTCTGGGTAGTTGATTTTATCTTAATAAATAATGGGCTTGATTAGAGATATTATATATCATCGATAAACAAGCACAAATAACAGTGCTGCTCTTATACCAGAGGGTTATGTTGATGTTCCAGACCGATGCTGAAGCTGGGAACATGGTGCTGGGGTCAAGGACTCCCAGGCAGGACACTGGTGGTGTCCATTGTGTTGGTGCACTCTGAGACATGTCATATTGCTTTGGGATGTGTTTCCAAAGCTATTCATTGACAGCATTTCCAAGTTATTTTTAGTAAAAACAAAATATAATGTGTTTTACCCAAAGGATGGCGCCCTCAGTTTACAGTTGCTGCAAGGCTCTGTAAGCCCTTGAGTACTAAGGAGCATTATCAGCATTTTTGAGGCCTGGGGACAGACTTGGATGGTGCAGAAGTCTTGGTGAAGGTGGCACAACTCTCAGCAGGGAGGGAGCTCAGAAGAACCCAAAACATCCATTCCTGCTGGGAGGAGACTCACAGCAGGGTGATGGGCAAAAGGAAACACAGGAGTGTCACAAATCAGAGGATGGAGGATGTCTGGGGTGCTGGACAGTCACTGCCTGCTGCAGAGCTGGAAGGTGCTGCAAACACTGTGGGGCCCAGACACAGTGTACCTGAGGAATCCACACGTGAGAGCCCATTCAGAGCAGCTGTCTGTGGAAGCAGAAAGGATCCATCATAGCCCTGAGACTCTTGGGGCTCAAACACATGTCTGACGTGGTTTAGAAGACTGGAGAGCAGAGAACATGTCTGATGGCAGTGCCTGTACCTGGGGGGCTGAGCTGTGGGTCACCTCCTTGGTGCAGCACATCCAAAAAAAGTCAGCAGTTTATGTCTCACATAAGACATTCCCTCTTCAAAGTGCTTTATGACTGCAGTCCAGTCAGGCTTCCCCTCACCTCACATATGTTATAGGACTTCCAGGGCAGCACTTTATGCACCAAAACTGCTGCCTCTGTCCCCAGCTGTGTGGGACAATGCCTGCAGGGAGAGCTGAGGTCCTATGCTGGGCTGACAGACACAAGGGAGGGTTCACCTACCTGGCACTTGTCTGTGTCTCCCACCTATACCAGTCAATTTAATTAAAAACCCACCTCTACTTGCAAACCAGGCACATCAGGAACTCCTGTCGGCAGAGAGGAGCAAGTCTGGCAGGTCTCCGTGCTTCCCAGGAGAAAGGAATGCTCTGCTCACCTCAGGGATGGGAGAGGGAGCATGGCAGGCACCAAGTCCAGGCCCTCAGGGCAGACCTCCCCATAAGGGGGATCCCTGGGAAGCCCAGCCTCCCCACCACCCACTTCGGGGGTCACTTTTCCCCAAAAAGGTGAAGGATCTCCAGAATAATACTTGAGACTCTTACTTGCTCCCACTGAGTCTGCTCAGGACATATACAAACCTCTCCATGAGTACAAGGGCTGCAGATCTGCTCCTCAGGGTGAGGAGGCTGACACTGCCAGCAGCCAGCTAACCGCTCTGGCTGGAGAGCCTGGAGCTGCAAGGAAAGAAAAGCCACCAAACCTCTGTGACTCACACCGAAACCATGCTGTCTGCATTTCCAGCCAGGCCTATAATCAGTCTGGAAAAGGGCTGATCCTGAAAGAGTGGGCGGGTGACAGATCTGCTGGTCAGAGGGATCACAGCCCAAGCTGGGTGACCCACAGCTTGTCTGCAAGTGCACTGACCCCCAGACTGGGAGGAGCATCTCCAACAGACATGCCTGCAATTCCCCCTGGCTGCTCAGAAGCTTCAGTAGGTGTTGCCACTGACAGCACCCATACCTCCTCCAAAATTAGGTCTTTTAAGAATGTGATGTTTTAAAAATTCTGCCGGGGGGTGCAATGCTTACTGGTGCAATTACAGCTAAAGACACATCCACCACCTGGTTACCAGCTGGCTAAAATCCAACCCTGCTTGTTCGCTGTCTTCACTCACAGAAATCCTCCAAAGCAGTTGTGACTGAGCTAATAACAGCATTCCCAAAGCAAAACCCCCTGTGTGCCCACTCCTGCCCGCCGCAGTGCTACAGGAGCTCCCGCGAGCTCTCCGACCGCACGCAGGATCAAAGCCGCCAGCTCAGCTCAAAGTGCTGCTGAGAGTGGAGCCTAAAGAGTGTTTCAGCCAAGTCCCCAAAAAAGCTCATCTGCTTTCATCCTCACTGCGGTCTAAAAGACATCCACAGGGCCCTGGGTAATTCCTTGTGGATTCCCTTTCTCTCTGCTGTATCAAACCAGGATGAATCCTGTCAAGATGCACATTTCAAGGATCTCTGTGATCCTGGCAGTTCCATCTCCACAGACTGGTAGCTGGATGGCTCGGAGAGAGGCAGTACTGGAGCACTGCTTTCCAGGAGCAGGAGCTCAGCCTGGTGGGCATCCCCTGGAGATCCCAGGCTGTATCACGTGTCCTCGCTCCTTGGAGACCTGGCTATCAGCTGGGCTGGGAATTCAGGCACATTTTTTCCATTTCTGGAATGGAGTTAGCATGCCTGGATGTTTTGTTCTAAAGAGTTACAAGAAGAGAAACAGCAGTCAGAAGACGCAGTCCTCCAGGGACCCAACATTTTCTTGGAATAGGAAAGAAAAATGCCTGTTGTTATTCTCAGACACCAGGACATCTGCCTGCTTCTGCCTCCTGGGTGTGACCCCCGGCACACGCCAGGCCACACCACTGAGCCCAGCCTAGGGCCACCTATGGCCCTGTTTGCTCACAAGAAACAGCATTAGCAGCAAACTCGCTATCCCATGGAGGGACAAACAGGAGAGAAAAGCAAAACCTCAGTGCTGCTGAGCAGAGCTGTGTGCAAGGGCCAGCTCAACTCCTGGACATAGACCTCGGGGTACTGTGAGAGCTCTGGCACAGGTCTTTGCAGGGAATGGAGCTGGTGACCCTCAGTGCCATGTGGGACGTGTGGCATTCGGATGGGTTGCACCTCCTGGGAGGGCATCAAACCCCAGACAGCAGCACATGAGCCTTTGTTCTCAGCACAGCAGGGGCCACATCTAGAGGAAAACCAACAAAATTCATGTTGCTGATGCTTCATGCTCCACATTGAGGAATTTCTGAAGGGTTTTTCAGTTACGGCACAGACCAGAGCATGGCTGCAGTGAGTCGGAAAGACACAAACACATCTGTATGCAAGATTCTGCCACGAGTGGGTATCCAGGAGTGGAGACCTGTGGCCACAGCAGCCAGGGCCACAAAGAGCCTTTCAGGGCGGTGGCTGGGGCTCAGCCTGGTGCTGTGGTACCAGCCCGTGCATGGCCAGCAGCACCAGTGCAGGGCTCAGCTCTGTCTGTGCTTTGTGCCAGCACTGAATCATCTCTGGTGGATGTGTCGCCCCTTGTTCTCATCTGCCAGGGATGAACGGGACCTTTTCAGGGTCTGGGGATGATTGCTCACCTCCAGCCAGCACGCAGGACACCCCACGGGTCCACAGCATCAACTGCAGGTGGCTGCTTTCCTGTGCTAGTGATGCTCAGCCCTGGGTGGGCTGGCTGGGATGCACTGGCAGCATTCAGACTCCTAGGGCCTGAAAAACTGGCTGGAAGTCTGTGTGGTAACATGTTATCTCACAAGATTTATGGTCCCTCCTGCTCCAGGAAGGTCAGAAATACCACCACAGTGATCACTCAGGTTATTACTGCATTTTTATGCTACTGCTCTGATTTCCACAGCAGAGGCAGAAATGGGGATGGGAACATTTACACTTTCACCCCCAGCTTTCTGAGGGTTTGGTGTGTGGGTATTCAGGGAGGGGGAGAGCAAGCTCCTGTTACTTCCCAACTTGCAATACTGGCTGGAAAATAAAGTAAAACTGTGCTGAAGGATGAATACTTCCACACAATCAGGAGGGGGGATTTCAAACTCATGGGACTAGACTCGGGAAAGGCAAGACTTCTCCTCAGTGCCCAGCCCCCTATGTGGATGTGGAGGTAAGCAGCAAGGGGAACAAATATCCCAGGGACCAGCACATTGAAGCTTATCAGAAATGCAAAGGGAGGATGGGATGAAGTCCCTGCTGAGGGCTGCACCTGTCTGGAGTGGCTGCAGTGAGGCCGTGGCCCCCAGGGCACACTCCTCAGCACCACAGATCCAAACTGGTTTGTGGGTGGGATGACCCACTTGCTGCATGGCTGTGAAACCAGGACATCCCTACTTTGGAGAGCTGTCTTTCCCCAGGATTCATGTGGGAGGTGAGGACAAGTCTCCCAAGCTTTTCTGCTAAAGATATCTCACATCACACAAATAATTGCACAACCTTGTGCTAGGGAAGGGAGGGGATGACTGGAGGAGGCAGCAGCCAGGTCCAGTTCCTCTCCCCATTCATTATGGTGGTAGAGACCCAAGAAGATGGAAGGACTCATATCTGATAGGGACAGATGCTGACAAATCTTCGAATAACCACAAACAAAACCCTATGTTAGCAAATAATATTTAAAGATAGCAACATACATCTTAGCCAGATTCCTCGCCCCTGTGCTTCCCATGACCACAGTCTGCTGCCCGATGGCCATGGAAGCAGAGCAGCCTGCTTTGTGGTTTTCCAGGCAGTCCTGAAGTCCTGGAACCCTTTGTAAGGCAGAATATGGTAGGCAACTACCTACACTTGTCCCTCACTGGCTGCAAGGGAGCTGCAGGATGACACTGAGTGTCCCTCTCTGCATGGGAAGTCCCCAGTAACAGAGGCTGAGCTGCCATCCCCGTGTTTGCCATCCCCACCCTCACCACTGGCAGGGGTGACACTGAGCCTGCTCCAGGCAGTCAGTCCATTGGGTGTGTGTGCTGCCCCCTCGGACTGCCAAAATGGGGTGTATTCACAGCATGCCTTTCACCCACCACCCAGTGAGGGTTGTGATGCTCCGGTGCTGGGCAGTGATGAGCAGGGGATGGCACTGCCAGCACTATCTGCCATCCGTGTGGCAGGTGCACAGGCTGCTCCTGGCCTTGATGTCTCCTGCTCCTTGTACTGAGCAAAGCCCCTTGCCTTCAGTCCAATCTCAGAACAGGCAGGGGTTTGACTTGCACCTCAGGAACTGAGCCACTCATATGTTTAATTGAGGGTCTATTTAATTGCTATATTTAATTCAATTGGGGAAGACACCTTGTGCTCAGCTGTTTAACACTGCCTAAACAGGAGTGGTTCTTTCCTCTTCTGTTTCCAGAGCAGTCCTGGTTCTAAACTACCAGCACAGGGCCCTAAGTCTCAGCCAGACCCATGGGGCAGACACCCAGGAGGGACCTTGGGCCAGACCTGTGGGAGCTGAGGCATGAGCTTCGGACCAGCTTTCCTTAAAGTTTGTGAATTCCTGGCTGTGAAATGATTTCTGTTTAATGGGGAAATTCCCGTGCTCCATCCAGATAATGTTACAGTAAAAAGTCACAAAATGTGGGTCTCAAACACAGCACTCTCCAACCTCATCACTAGGAGCAAAAAGTTCTGAAGTGGGTTTCCACATTAAGACTCAGAACAAGATGTAACAGCTGTAGTTAAAATTACCCCATCTCTGCTGCCTCCTACCACCCAGGGGAAAGTTATTTTTAACTCTAGGTTGCCCAAGGGGTGCTGCACAGTGAGATCTATTTCATCATTGCCAAGGGTCTTTGCCTGGCAAGAAATATGGGAAGAGAGAGCCCTTACTCCATCCAGCTGGGATCAGTCTAGAGCCCAAGGGTTGGGCACCCGGCAAACTGACCCCTCCAGGCTCCCCAGCTCCTCCTGAGTGAGCAGGTCCCACTGAGACAGCTCTGGGAGTGCAGAGGACAAGGTGCCCAGCCAGGTCCTCTTTTGCTAGGTTTTTGTTCTTTTCAGTTTTCAAATAAGCTTGGGCTGTAGCTATTCCAGGAGCTGCAGTGGCACCGTGCAGGCAGGACCTCAAGTGCACAGAGTCAAAAGGACAGTCATGCAAAACCAGAGGATTAGCTTTTAATGCGCTTCTCAGGGCAAACCCTGAAAGCGTGGGATTGTCAGGATCCCAGCAGAAAAACCAGCCAGCTTGCTGCCCTCCTGACAACAAATCCACTACCAAACCCCCCCAGTGTCAGGAAAACTCACACAGAAACATCAGAACAGCTGTGGATGCACAGCAGCATCCCAGCCATCACCCCCCACTGTATGTGACCACATGGTACCAGCACTTCTCTGCCCTGGCACAGGGGCAGAGCTCCAGAGCTGCCGGGGGGCACCACATGTGGGAGTTCAGGAGCCTCCAGAAGAGATGCTGGTAGATGTGAGCACAGTTTTCCCTGCTCAGCTTTATCTTTCTGGGAATGAATGTGGCACTTTTCAATGCCTGCTGCATTTGCTCTCAGGGGTCTCTGAGCTAAACCAAGAGAACTTGACTGCACACTCGGGTTTTTTTCCATGTCTAATTCCACTGATGTCTGTATTAAAACTCAGCAGCAAAGCTGGGAGCTAGCATGACAGGTGGAATCACATGATTTTTTAATGTTATTTAGCATCTTGGGGCTGAATTTTTAGACTACCAGAACTTTTCTCTTAAAGGTTTTTCTCTCTGCTGCATCACATGCCTCAGACATTGTTATTCAGGTGTTTTGCTCTGCCTTGCAACTCAGTCCTTGTGCCTGCTGGGTCTCTTGTGGTTCCTACTCTTATGCTGTGCCCCAGAGAAAAGTCCACGTATTGGAAAAAAAAGGCAATACACCCTACATCACAACACACAGAAACCACTGCTGAGACTCTGGAGATCAGAAAGGTCTGGAAATCTCCAAGTCTCTCCCAGGGTTTCATTTGGGATCTGTCAGGGACTTGTTGCATGCCTGCCCTGCTGAATCACCACCACAACCCTCCCCTCTTCAGAGCTCAGTTTCCCTTCCTGATCCCTAAAGGAATAATCCTTAATAATACTTTGTAATCTGCAAGAGTACAATACAAAAGCAGGTTTAAGAGCTGTGAATATGCAGAGTCCAGGGGCTGGGCATATCTATCACGTGATTCAGGATACATCTGGTACTCCTTGGGAAGCCTTGTACTATCCAGCACAGACATGGAAGGCCCAAGCCTGCAGATGAGCCTCTGAATCCTCTGTGGGTGTGTGGGGGTGTGGGTGTCTATGTCTAACAGGCATGAACCTCACCACTATGGAATACAAGCTCTCACCTTAAGTATTTACAAAAGAAAGAGAAGAGGCCTCTGAATTTTGGTACCAATCATGTACACATTTATTAAGCCAAAGGAGTTTGATCATGTCACTGTATGTTACTAGAGCACATGAGATCTTTTCAACTTAACTACCAATGGTTATTTTAATTACTTTTTATTTTTGCCTTTCAAGCTTAAAAAAATTACTCTTTCTGCATTCCCCCTGGAAGGCTTTGTTTTTTTTTTTTCCTTTTCTTTTCTTAAAGTACAAAACAAACGTTTCTCAGACATGTAAACAACCATCATGGAAATGAAACTGCTTCTAAAGTTAACTTTATTGTTATGGACGTTATGATAGATTTATGTTATGTTAGATGTATTTCAGCTCAATGACTCCTTCAGTGGAAGTTATTATTCTTATCATTACCTGCACTGCAGTAGTGCCCAGAGGCCCTGGTTGGGGTTAAGGCCCTTCTGTGCAAGGTGATGTACAAATACTTCAGTGTAACTCTGAGATCGCTGGTAAGAAGGGCATTCACTGATGTGACTATATCCCTCTCTGCTTCCCTCTGCTCCACAGTGATCCTCACAAGTTACAGGAGCTTGAGTGAAACTTCTCCAGGCTAACTCTGGAGCTGATGTTCAGTTACTGCTAAAGGGAAATGTTACTGCAGGCCAACCCTGACACCTGCAGTCCTGTGCGTAAAGCTGCTCACAACTCACGGGAATGCTCATATCAGTAAGAAACTCCTGCGGGGAAGATCTGCAGGATTGAGTCCCTGGATCATTTAACTCCTTTGCAAGAAAGCATGCAAGAAAAGCAGACTTGTTCCTTTTCTCTAACGTTTCATCAGTATAATTCTAAGAGAGAAAGGGACGGGGTCAGTTGCTCAGTATCAGCACCTTGAACATTTCGAGTTCTGATCCTCAAATTAAAGAAGTCTCTGCTATGCCTTGGGCTACTGTCACCAGGTCTGAAAAGTCAGTTGGACATTCTTTGTCATGAGGAAGCAGTGGTTTGCCATTACAGCATGGAGGGACTCTTTTATGGTGTGAAGGTTGCACCCTAGGCAGGAATTGTGAAGATTGTGTTTGGCCATCAGCAGAAATTATTCTGAAAACACTTTAGAGCCATTGCAGTTTACATAACTATTATAACTTCATATTTGAGGTGAAAAAAGAATGGATTATGTGAAATAAATAGCAAGAATCATTGTCCCTGCACAAACATAACATATTCCTGCCTATGAAGCATCTCCTGCAAATTACCGCCCTTTAGGTTATGTCAGATATTTAAATGAACCCTTTAGAGCTAAAATACAGTACTCTGAAATGAGGTTAGAAAAATTTAAAAAGGACTAATGGGAAGTGTGTACAAAGCTCTCTTTAAAACAAATTTCCCACCTGGGTAGCTTATGAGTGTGAGGCCTCAGTAGACATAGAGCCGATCTGAGATGGCAGCAGGCATGTGTGTCATGATCTGCATGCGCAGCCACCAGTAGTAATCCATGGGGTGGTAGCGGGTGTAGGGGGTGGTGGAGGTGAGGGCGTGAGCGACGCTCTCGATGACGGGCGAGGTGTCCGTGGAGCCGCTGTTGCAGTACGTCTCCATCTTGCTGACCTGCTCATCAAAGTACTTCCTGCCGTAGTCTTTGCGCACGATCTCCGGGAGCTCGTCCCACATTTTGTCGGCGATGGCTTTGATCCGCTCGGGGCTGTACAGGTTGGTGGCAGCGATGAAGTTGCCCGGCTCCACGATGCTGACCATCACCCCCTGGGGCTGCATCTCGTACCGCAGGCAGTCGGAGAAGGCTTCCACGCCAAACTTGGTGATGCAGTACGGAGACCGGGCAGGGCTGCCCATCCGACCCATCATGCTGCTGATGTTCACCACACGACCTAGGCAGAGGCCAGGCAGAGCACAGCTGAGCTGTGGTACCTGATCCAGGGCAGACACCTGGCACACACCACCCAACAGATTCCTGAACGTGCATCCAGCCACTCAGGCACTGCACAGCCATGAGGGTTGCCTGGCAGAGCTGCTCATGGCTCTACCTGAGCAGTGCTGTCCTATGCAACAGCCTTCAGCCAGGAGAACAAGCCCATTATTGTGCTCCATGGCTCATTACACCCGAGGGAACACATGGTGACACACAAAACTCAGTGCTGTGGGGAACACAGAAGAGGCTGGACAGAGCCTGCATGGTGGGAAACAGGATTGCTCAGCAGCAATTTGGACTGAGCCCAGACAAGAGGAAGTAGGAGCAAGGAAAGCCTCTGGCACCAAAGCTGAGCTTGTTTATTTGCAAATTAAAGGCACAAATTCCAGAAGCCCAATGGTTGCTCATAGTGTCTGCTCCTTACAAGGAAATGGATTGCTCCTGCATCACAAACAGACAGAGCAGTTTAAGTCCCACTGCACCCTTTTCCGTGTGACAGCTGGATTACAGCTCCAGGCACAGAGCTGGGGCCTTTCTCCTTTCTAGAAGCCATCCATTTTGGCTGGGGAAAGTGCTGGTAGGAGAATGTGGATGCTGTAGTCTAGGCAGAGGCTGCAGCTCTGTACTTTCTAACAGTGCTCACTGTGAAGTTGTGTCAGAAAGACAAACTGACCACAGAAGTTCATACTCTTCCACAGTGGAAGAAATGCTGCCCAGGCCACATCCAGCCCCAGCCTGCAGCTCAGGGCAGTGTTGTTAATGCCTGTTGATGCCTCAAGAGTGAAAAATATTCTCATTTAGTCAAGTAGTTGGCCCTAGTACAGGAAAGCTTTTGCCACTTTATGATGAGATCCATGCAAGCTCCAGGTCTGTGTGCCTTTGCTGTACAAACTCCACCTTTCCCACGTTACAGACTCCCAGAGTAACAGTGCAGAGCCAACAACTTCCCTGCAAGAAGTATTTTACACAGGTGCTGCCCACCCTGCCAGCACTGGCACAGCTGGTTTTTACATAGCAGGGAGGACTGCTCCTGGCACTGGAATTTATCACATTATGGTGAGCTGCAGCTTCTGACAAGGTAAAAGAAGGTATTATGGATTAGACCTTGTGTGGGACGTTGTAGGAGAAGGCAGCACAGATGGGAACGAAAAATAACTTGTTTTTAGGCCTGCTGCCTTGCTGTGTAACTCAGAGAGGTTAGGCAGTCCCTGTGTATGCTGGGGGCCACGTTCTGTCTGTAGAGGCAGGGAGCTGGCCACTAATGCAGAGTGAAGTGCAATAGACCTTTTGGCCTCAAACACAGCAAGATGTGGCAGGATGAGGGACCTGCTACAGGGAGAGCCAGTCAGGAGGGTATCACTCACCCTTTGACCTCCGGATGAGCGGGAGGAAAGCCTTGGTGGTTCTCACGGTCCCCCACAGGTTCACTTCAGCTACCTCCATGTAGGTGTCCATGCTGGTGAACTCGACTTCCCCGAATGTGGAGATCCCAGCATTGTTAACCAGACCCCAGAGCCCTACAAGACAAAATCAAGAACCTCTGTTAAACTAATGAGAGCAGCTTGGTAAAAGCCTTGCTGATAGATTACTGAACCACACAACAGAGCTTTTCATTATGACTTGTAATGATGGAACCCAGATAGAAGACAGTCCAGAACACACTTCAGTCTCCTGTGCAAATATAACCACAATCAGGATCTGCCTGTACTGCCCAACACTGCAGACACAATGTACTGTGAGTGAGGCTTCCCTTACACAGTTCTGAGCCAGCAAACGAAAATTTCAGCCTTGTCTAAGCTGTCTCCTTCCCACTCTCTTTTTATCCATCATGATCTTTTCAAAGAGGCAAAATAATAATCTCTAAATGCAAATAATAAGAATAGGAAAAATCTTGTAAGAAACCAGAGTAATTCTTTCAAAATAAAATCCCTTCTGTCACCATAAGAACTAGAACGTCTGCAGTGCCAAGAAGGAGGATGAAGGCATGGGTGGGCATGCATGCCATGGCCTCTGCTTTTTATTCTGCTGCAACCAAGATGGCAACAAGTGAAGCTACCTACTCATTTGGCAATAAAAAGTTGAAAAAGAATTTTGAATAAAATCAACTTACTTCATATAATATTCTAATTGTGCAGGAAACATGCTGAGAAAGGTCTGAGAAAGGCTTCTGTCTGCTGTTTAGAAAAAGTCACTGTTATCTCTTGACTGACTGTCCAGATCTGTGTCTTCAGAAGCAGCCCAGAAAAGGCAACTTTATCCTGGCCTATGCTTTAGAATACAGGCCTTGAAAACTTAATTTATATAGAGGATACATACATAAAGATTAAATGTAAAGAAAAGCAAAAGAAATAGGTTTATGCAAAATCCAAAATTACACATTGCTGGTTGCTCTGCTTTTAAAGAACCTTGTGTTGAATGTGGATGTTCTTTAGAGCAAAAACGTACTTCACCAAAGGATAGAAAGGTTTCAGAAATGTATGAGCAACGGGGATTTTCACAGTACTGGAGCAGAATTTGTTGTCATCACCTCAGCAGAATGAAGTAGGCAGGCTAAGAAAGTCAGTTACAGCTACTCCCTGAACTTGAAATTATTGTATCTGCAATGATATTAATGATTAGCTGAGCTGGTTAAACTGTGGTGCTAATAAAGCCAATGCTGCAGGTTCCTGTATGGGTCATTCACTGTAGAGTTGGACTTGATGATCCTTGTGGGTCCCTT
>JAOXXN010000137.1:13401650-13427365 GCA_026770055.1 Myrmophylax atrothorax
GCGCTGCGGACCCGCCGCGGGGCTCGGCCGGGCCGCGGTGTGGCGAGTGCTGCCCTTGGACCCCGCGGGGCCTCACTTGGAGGGACCACGTTCGTGCAATGGTTTGGGTTGGAACGGACCTTAAAGCGCATCTCGTTCCACCTCCGTACCGTGGGCAGGGACACCTTCCCCTGGCCCGGGTCGCTCCGAGCCCCATCCAGTCTGGTCTTGGACGCTTCCAGGGATGGGGCAGCCACAGCTTCCCTGGGCAACCTGTGCCAGGGCCTCACCACCCTCACAGTAAAGAATTCTTTCCTTATACCTAATCTAAACCTCCTCTCTTTCAATTTGAGCCCATACTTCCTTGTCCTGTCACTATATGCTCTTGTAAATACTCTTGCCCTATCTTTCCTGTAAGTTCCCTTCAGGTACTGGAAGGCGACAACTGGGGCACACCAAAGCCTTCTCTTTTCCACACTGAACAGTTCTGTCAGACTTTCCTCATAGGAGAGGTGCTCCATCCCTCTGATCAATTTGGTGGCCTCCTCTGGACTCACTCCAGCAGGTCCATGTCCTTCGTGTGCTGAGGACCCCAGAGCTGGAGGCAGCACTGCAGGTGGGGTCACACTGGACCAGAGTGGAGAGGCAGAACCACATCCCTTGGCCTGCTGGCCACGCTGCTTTTGGTGCAGCCCAGGATACAACTGGCTTTCTGCACCAATGTTTTAGCTTCAGGGTCTCCAGCTCAGTCCTGCCCTCCTGAAGTGGCCAGATGACAGCTGTAGCCTGCTTGCAGTGTTCTACTTCATTCTTTCATCCAAACAGCTTCTCTGATCTTCCCCATCCCTGTCCCACCTGAGAAAATACCTCTCCTTTAAGTGAATATTTTCAGTTCTTTGGGATTGAAAACCTCAAATTTCCAACCTTGGATAAAGAGTACAAGCCAAGTTTACTATGTAGCTGCACCCATCTTCAATCTGTTTGATAATGTCGGGGTAGGCCATAAAAGGGAACAGAATAAAAATACCCAAGTGGCACAATAGAAGATAAAGTCTAGGTAAGCATGGTGGGTTCCCACGTTATCTGTGGAGACAGGCTGAAAAAATAGTTTCAAGTTCTTCAGCCTGTTCTACAATAAATGTTTATAATATTGATAGATCACCTGCATTAGTAAAATTAATTTACTATGTGATATAGCAGTCATTCCCAGTAGGAAAAGCTAGGTGTGTGCACCTGAGCTGGGTGCAGGTTAAAATCAGGCTGCCCCACTGGGGCTGCTTGAACTGTGAGGATTGTTGTGGATCACACAGTGAGATTGCAGTCAGTTTTACTCTGCCCACCTGCCACAGCAGCACCTCTGGTCCAAGAAGTTACTTTGTGCTTGTAGCAGGTCCCAGGTGCCCTGTCAGCTCTGGATGTGAGAGCTGTCCCCTGTGCAGTGTTCTGTTTGAACATGACTGTGGCACCTGAAGTTCCTCAGCTTATTCAGGTCATTGTGCTGATAGCTGCTCCTCTCTGCCTGTCCCAGCACTGGGTCAAGCTGTAAACTGCAGACTGACCTTATCAAACTCCAGGAACAGGCCTATTAGGCCTTATCTTGGGACTTTGAAAAGATAAGGATGATTGGACTTTTCTGTGTTTGGAAGTTTATCTGGGATAGGATGATTTTGACTGGGAATGGGGTTGATCCCTGCTCTCATCCCTGGGAGCTCTCTGTCCATAAGGCATGGCACAAACACGTGGTCTGAGATCTAGTACATCCCTTGGGTTTTTGCACACTTGTTGGTGCTGCTGAGACCTCAGTCTGTTGTGAGCCATGCTGCTGTATTCATGTGTTTTATTACCAGCAATTAGGGTCATAACAGATAATTAACAAATAATTACAGGAACCTTCTCTTACTGTACATTGTTTCTCACTTTTCTTGCTCTTATAGGCAGATGAGAGGATTTTTAAACCTCCTCCTTTCCATCTACATCTTGTGGGTTTTTTGGGGATTTTTTTAACTAGCGAAAGGAAACCATCTGCTGAGAGCTAAAACGAGATGCACAGGGGAGCACACCACAGCCATTTGCTTTTATCTCCTGCAGCTGAGCTGCCCTGATCAGACCAGCTGATGGAGGAGCTAATGATGGTTGAAGTTTGGGCATCTTCTTTGTTTGTCTGTCCTGGGTTCTGGAATCGATTGCAGTTCTTTATTTCCTTCCCAGTTCCTGCTTTTTTGTGAAGTTCTCTGTCTCCAGGACTCAGAGGAAAAGGGGCTAGGGAGGTGAGGCAGAGCAAAAAAAAAAGTCAAATCCTTTCTTTTTGTCTGGGCTAGCTTGTTGAGTTACTGTGGAATGTGACCTTGGCAAATTCTGTAATCTGGTTAGTGCTTGATTCTCATCTCTCTTGGAGTTGTGTCATTGTCAATTAAATTAAGAGTGGGCACTGTATATTTAATTCTCACTCATCTTTTGTCCTTTAGCTGTAGCTATCTTCAGAGCTTTAGCAGAGCTAGTCTGTAGCTGAGTGCTCATTGTCTGAATATAGGTATTGGTGTTAATGTGGGTGTTTGTATGATAAATGTGGGATAGACTTTTGATCAGTTCTTGTTTCAACTTCAGATCATGACTCCCCTTTGAGAGCAATAATGTGAGTTATAGGACAGGGTGTAGCTTATTTGCTTACTGCTCTCTGCTTAGACTCACCCTGAGTTTGTGCAGCAATGCTCTGATCACTATCACCCTGCAATTAGCCCTTATTGCTGTTTCACTACTCTGAGTGTCAGCAAAGCAAGAGATGAGAGAGCAATGGTGATTGACCCATTTCTGTCTGAAAAGGTGGCTGGACAAGCCAGTGCAATTCATACATAAGTGTGTTCCTATTCCAGCCGTTGTGAATGCAGGAACAGGGAATACAAGTTGCAGATATCTCCACAGCGATGGAACTGACCTCACTTCCTTATTGCATCCTCCAGATTTTTATTGCTATATCATGTTATTGCCTCATGGATATGGTTTCACCTTGGAGCATTGCACAGCAGCTGGCAGCCTGCTAGTTGGGTTAAGCATTAGGAGTTCATTGCTTCACAGCTGTGGTGAGAAGGTGACTTTCAAGCAAAGAGAGGGTGACTGGGCAATGTTTCACTACAGGCTTCTCTTCAGGATTTGGGATTCTGTTTTCAGAGCTTTCTCAAGCCAATTGTGTCATACCAGATGGAGCATAAAATCTTCTCTCTCAATTTAAGTGTCAGTCAAAAGATAATAATAATAATGGAGGAGAGAACCTTAGGATTTGATAAGTTGTTCCTGTTAAAACTGCCGAGTTTCAGAAGGAAACTCTGACCTGTAGTCACATTCCTGCATGCTGAAATACAGCATGGAAAGTGCCGCATAGAGTGGGAGTAAGTGGGGAACAGACAGAAATCACTGGCAGCTAAAAGAGCTGCTGTACCGTTCAAGCCAGTGACATCCTGGCATTTTGATGCTTTCTATGCTGCTTTATTTATAATGTCATGAACTGGTAGATCATTATCTTCTTTTTCAATGTTTTTGTTCTACTTTGGCCAGTGATGCTTGAAAGAGTTACTGTTCTAGATCAGGTATCAAGGCAACACAAATTGTTACAGACCAGCAAGTGAATAAATTAAGGATTTCACACTAGCTGGGAGCTGGTTGTGGTTCCACATGAGAATTTTGTCACCTTGTTTGTGCTGGGTGACCCAGCAAAAGCTCCGCTAAAATTACTGGGATTAGGCTGCAGTCAAGTTCACGTGCAGACAGGTGCCACTGTGACTTGGCATCTGGAATTGCACTGCCTAAACGGTGTCTGGCCCTGGCTGCAGGGCTGCAAGTGGCTGCACTGGTGTGGGGCAGGGTGCTGGTGGTGCCTGCATTGCAATGTCTGATGATATCATATGACTGTTTTTCCCCACACAGGCTGAAGGGAAGGCAGTGCTAATAACAGGCTGTGACAAAGGTTTTGGACATGCCTTGGCAAAACACCTTCATGCAAAAGGGTTTACTGTTTTTGCTGGATGCTTGCTTCTGGTGAGTAGTGATATTGATCAAAATTCTTCTCTGATTAGAGAAAAATGTTTCTGAAGTGAAAATGTCTTTATCAGCAGCCTCCTTTTACCCTGGTTCAAGACCTGAGAGAGTTGCAGTGGACAGGGATCATTACATCTTCCATTGTTTCACCTTCCTTTACATCTTGTCATTCCTGTAATTCTGAGCTTTAGGGAAGGGTTTGTCTGTCAACTGCGTGTCTGTACAGTAGTTTGCACAGTAGAGCACTGTTCACTGCTGGAAGCCTCTGAGCAATACCACAACACACTCAATAAATCTGATAGGCCAAGATTACTATCGCTTTCTGACTTCCCTGGCATCCCTGTTGCTGTCTTTCACCCTGCCACTTTTTGTGGACACTCTCCTCAAACTCATCTCCAAGCCACCTCTTCTGCATTATTCAGGCTCTGTTTCCAAAATAGACTAACTGTGCCTCTGCAGTTTCTGTAGAAGTTATCTGGTTTCTGGATAGCTGAATAAACAAATTTACTGTACCTTTCTGACATCTGTAGGTCTCACCCCCTGTCACCTGTGTTTGGCACATGACATGACTTGTAAGAGATCAGTTTAGACACTGAATCAGAAGGGGATGCGTGGTTAGGGTTGTGAAGTCCTCTTTATGAGTTGTATCAGCTCCACTTCCATCTCAGCTGGGATTTTATCCTTGATATGTTTTTTTGTTGTTTTGATAGTCAAAACTCGTGTAATTTTCTGACATGAACTGACTTGTTCAGAATCAGTTTGTAGCCATTCATTCCTCCATTTGAAGATGGCCATTTCAGCACAGGTCCTCAGGGAGGAATGACCGCAGATTTTTGAGTACTCTGGAGGGTGAGAACAAACAAAGGTGGCCTTCTCTGCCTGTGTCATTGCAGCAGAAGTTACGTTCTTCCACCACGCTAGAAGGGAAAGTTATTATCATCAGCTGACATATTGTGTAACTTCAGAGCAAGAAAGTCCTGTTGGAAAATTGCCACTGTTTGGAAATTTCCATACGGAGGCTCCGTAATTCCTACAGTGATCATGTCATATGCCGCTTTGGGATGCCTGTCTCTGTGCTGATAGCGAGTCAGGCACTCACTTTGCAGAGCAGCAGATGTAGGGAACAGAAAGGAGAGGAGAGATAGGGTGGGCTGAGGGGCTGTTTGGAGGGCAGCACGCAGAGCAGAGAGGGACAGGTTCCGCTGGAAGCCACATAAAGTCACCTGATGCTCCTGAAGTGAGCCCTGCTTGCTTTGCTTTTTTGACTGTGACCTGCTGAAGGTTCCCTGCAGGGTCAGAGCAGGTATGGGGGCAGTTGTCATAAAGCAGATGCCAGGATCTTAGCTCACACCTAGTTAGTCCATCACCACTTACTTGCATGCTTTTATACAGAGAATTAAAGGGTCCCTAATGTACTAACCACCACAGAAAGCTGTTGTATTAAATACTGGGTTATAGACTGTCAGGTGTGTCAGGAGCTTCTTAATGATCAGACACTCAAATAAAACGTTACAGGAATAACAGGAATACTGCAGGCAGGCTGGGATAGAACTGGGGAGATTGAAATGCAAAAGGAATTACATTTAGCAAGGGCGAGTAATTCCACAGAGAAAGTTTCTGTTAATGTATTAGGAATAAGATGGAAAAGCACAGAGAAATAAATTATAAAATAACATGAAAGGTAGAAAGTACAGCAAAAATTGAAATTATAATTGTCTTATTTTCTTTGATCTTACTGAAAAGAAGAAGAAATTGTTTTCAGATGCCTACTGCCAGCAGTTGTCATGAGGGCATGCAGGCAAGAAAAGGTAAAGAACTGGGAATGTTTACATAAATTGATATGTTCAGGTTTCACCAGGCCTGATGAAATGTACTGAAGGGCATTTAAAGGATGAAGCATTGAGATTTCTGCCTCATGGATGATACTTTCAAGAGCACCTGGAGGCCAGGAGATTTCCAAAAGGCTGGAAAAGGGCAAATATTGTACTTCCCTTCCCAAAGGAGATAGACCTCTGGAACTGCCAACCAGGCAGCTCACCTTCAGCCCACCAGATGAAATTGCCACACACTGCTCTGTCAGTTTTACAAATGACTGGATCACTGTGTGACTGGATCACTGTGTAAATTTGCCGGGAACAGACTGTGCCGTGTTAGTCTAATCTCATTCTGGCTAAGCAGCAGAGTGGGGAAAGGGGAAGGAATAAATGTATCCTGAATAAGGATTTTGTTACAGACCCTCATGGTAGTCTCATGTGCAAACTTATGTTCTAAGTGACTGCTGTTCAGTCCCAGGACCATTTTCCTGGAAGTACCTTCTGGAAAAAAATATACACAGAACCAGGCAGAGAATATTCCCTTTAGGGAATAGGGTTCAAAATGATTATGACAGATTGGATGGAGTCTGAAATCAATTACGTGAAATCCAGTAATGACAAGCACGAGGTGTTCCGCTCAGGAAACACAGGAAGGGGATGGGTGGATAGGCAGCAGCAGGATGGGGAGGAACTGGTGCAGATGGAGCAAGCTGGATGGATCCACGGGTGTTCAGCATTGTGTTTGTGGCTTCCTGATTCCCCTTGACATTTCACTGCAGGTGCCCAAGTGCTTGCCAAGACTTAATCCTGAATCCTACGAGCTTCCCTGGGAAAAAGCCCTGGCCATGTGTGTTACAGGATGGCTCTCTGCTACCAAGTGCCTGTGTGATCCTCAGCACCACTGCATTGTGATCCTCCAAACCAGAACAGGGGAAAGGAGCGAGCAAGGGGGAAGGGAAGCAGCCAAAAGCTGGAGGAACGTTCATCAGCTGGGTAGAGAGGGATTGTGGGGCTGCTGGGCTTCCCAGCCAGGAGCAGCCTCTGCTGAGCACAGGGTGGGGTGGACAGGCAGAGCCGTGCAAGGCTGGGAGGGCAGGATAACTGGGGGAAAGGAGATATCGGGGAGGAAACAGCAAAGTCCCACTGGAGGCCTCTGAAGAGTACTTAGGCAGTAGGCTGGGCTGGAGCAGGACGGCTTTCAACTCGGGTAGAACTGGGAAGGACAAGATGGGAGATTCTCTGAGAGGACAAAATCAGACAAAGTGACAGCAAAGGGAGAGGGAGAGAGGCTTTGCAGGAGCAGTTGGGCTACTGCTGCCAGGACCTTGTTTGATTTGTGCTGCTGCATGACTCCTGCTGGTGAATCCCGAGATCAGGAAGGTCATCCCTGCAAGGACAGCCTGGCTGGTCCCATGGGAACTTCTCCTGGTGTTTTCCCAGTCAACAAATCTCCCATTTGAAAAACAAGGAGGAAGTACCACGTGTCTATCTGAACAAGGAATGTGCTTACAGCCCCTGAAGACCACAGAACATAAGATGATGTTCACTTGCTTCCATACAAACATATGGCTGCTTCATTTGTGAAGAGGTTTTCTGAACAAAAGAGTTAAGCACTTTGTTTTACAGTTATATAGTGGCTGAGGTGGTATCTGCAACTATGAAAAGTGGTTCCAATTGGTATTGCATGTTGAATTCAGTCTTCCAAAATCAATATGTTTTGTCAACAATGAATGAATTGTAGCTGGGAAAGTAACTTTGCAAATGGAGTTGCATTGGTGATAGGGGACAATTCATCTCAATATGAACAATACAAACCATTTATATTGGATTTTTAAGTTGCTGTCCTATGACTTTGTTTCTTAAAAAGAACAGTGGAAATATTTCTTGTTTAGTATATAAGTATTGTGGGAGATTAAAAAATATGTAGGGAAAGGCACTTTCAGTGCTGAAATGACAACTGGCACTTGAATACAGATACTCAAGTTTTTATATATGTTTTTGTTCTTATATAGATACAATAAAGCTCTCTATAATCTGATTTAGCTTCACTTTATTCAGTGTTAAGTGGCTGAAAGTTGCTTTGTATAAGTCAGTGAGATGCAAGAGCATCTTCCAGAAATACATTAAGGCATCATACAACCCTCATCTGTTTCAAAGGGAATATAATATTTTGGTGACTATGTTATTGACTACTTGTATTGCCCCTTTCAGAGGTTGTTTTCATGGCCAGATAAGCGGCCAACACAGCACGGCACCACATTTGATGTGCATTAGAAAAGCTTCAAGCTGTATTTGCTGTTCTTGTGATACTGGGAAATAAGTGAATTGTGAAATAACGTGCAGCCATAGGGCCAGGAATTCGTTCCTCCTGTTGTCATAATGCCAGTGTAACTATATATTGATTTTTAAGAGAGCTGCCCTGTTTTGCTTAGGGCTGTGATGGACATTTCAGCCCTCTTTCTTCATTACATGTCATTATTCACTGAACTGAAGGTGGAGATGAGATGTTCTATACAGTATTAATTAACTAGCCTGAGATACTTACAAAAACTAAGCTGTTACATGTTTTTTATATCTGCCTGGCTGCAAAGGCAGCTGAGCAGGTGACTGTGGGAGGGTTGCTCGCCTTGTTTGCCCTTGTGCTGTGGGAGTTGGTATCAAGTGCTAAAGGAGGACTGGCAGCCAGGCATGGTGACTCACCAATTCATAACTTCTTCCTCCCTAATGAGGCAGAGCCTGTGATTCAGGGAATAGTTTTTGTGAATTAAATCTCGAGCCTGCTGTGGAACTACATGGCTAATCTGTGCTCTTTTCACTTTAATTTATTTACCACCTGAGCAAGGCTGTAAAGCTTAGGCAGCAAGTCTACCTGGAAATGACCAAGTAAAATTTGGAATTTTAACTGTGTTTAGATTTGAATAAACAAAAAACCACCACAACAGTAACAGAATCTCTAATGATAGCAGTGGAGTGTGGAGTAAAGAAAGGAAAAGGGTAGAAAGGAAAGCAAAGCCATCATGTTCTTATTGCCTACAGTGTGAAAAAAAAAATTGTTCTTTCTTCCTTAAACAGAATCTCCTTTCATGCCTTATGTCTGTAATTGTGCTGTTATGTAGCAGATCTCCACTGAGCATGTATTCCTGTGCACCCTGTGCTGCTGTGTAGTAAAAGCACAATATCATATGGGCTCAACTGCCAATGTTTCTGCTGTATCCTGTACATCAGACTGTTTGCTGTTGGCCATGCTGAAGGGGTGCCTGCTGTCTTGTTTTCAAAGTGGTCTGACAATACCATTTCATTAGAGCCCAGGCAATATTTTGGGTTGACATGATTAGCCTTTTGCTTTTAAGCCTGGAGTATCTGACTCCAATCTCTGTACAAGTGTTTGCTGTGTTACCTGTACAGCATGGAGACTGAAGCAGCGGAGCCACCCCCAGTTCTCCCAGGATGGCACAGTATTTCACCATACAAGGAGCCAGCAGCAGGGTGGACTTCATGGCCCCTCAGGGTAGCAGGTCCCTGGTGCAGTTATACAAGTGGTGCTGGAGGGAATAGACAGAAGGCAAGCTGGCTTTTGCAGATTGTCTGCTTATTTGTGCACCAGGTTTACACCTCTGTGGAATGTCAATTGCTTCTATTTCCTGTCCATGTGAACATGCCTGGCCCCAAGCTGCAGTACTGGCCTTGGTCCATCTTAACGAGGCACCTTTCTGTTCTACTGAGCAGGATGAGAATGGAGATGGAGCCAGGGAGCTGAAGAACATGAAATCAGACCGCATGAAAGTGCTACAGATGAATGTGTGCAGTGATCAGGAGGTGGCTGAGGCCATGGATTTTGTCAAGAGGACCTTGAAGGAGCCAGAAAAGGGTATGTGGGGATCTTTTGCTCAGAGAATCCTCCCTGCAGAGCAGACCATGCACTGACCAGGTATTCTCTCTCTGTACCACCAAAAGAGGGTTAACAAGCCTGAAGGCCTGTGACTGTGTGTGGCTGGCAGTCAGACAGTGCTGTGCCCAGGTCAATGAGGATAATTGTCTGTCGTGCTGTTGATATGGCAGCCACATGGAAAGAGACCAAGACTGGCTGGAGGATTAGGCTTTAATTCTGCATCCCATAAAAAGCAGTGAGTGGCAGCAAGCCCACAAGTATCTGTGTCTTTGTCCTTGAATGTCTCTGAAGGGCATAGAATGGCCAGAGCTTGATCCTTGTACTTCTGCCACTGCCTGGCTCATGCAGACCTTGCTAGTGCCCGGCTAATGAAGGGGTGACAGGCCCTGGCTGCTTATTGCAGTCCCCTCTGCTGGGTGGGTACAGCTGAGTGCTGAGCACAAATCTGACCTGCCCCAAAGCCTGCATCAATCTTCAGCCAGGTCAGTCCATGTCTTCAGTTTGCCATGCAACATCCCAGAGGTGATGCGAAGTGGGATCCAGGGTAGGCTTGGTACAGATGACCTTAATCCACATGCCACCTTAAGCATGAGTCCAACTCGTGGACCCTAAAAGCATGTCAAAGAAGATAGGAGTCCCTTCTTTCCTTCTTAGGAGTGGTTTTTCAGTGGCATTTGAGTTTACAGTCAGAGCCTGATGTGACACCAGCTAACCTCTTCCCATGTGGTGAGGTTGTGAGGCTTCTTGCCCTGCGTAGGTTTCTCTGCAGCCTCTGTGCCAGTAGCAAGCTGGACAGCAGCTACAGACACAGGCTGAGGATGAACTGAAGTTTGACATCTGTGGCTCAAAGACTTCAGGGTTGTGTGCCTTGAAGGTGGTTGCTCCTCTTGAAGCTTGGAGGAGACTGCCATGGTCCTGTCTTTGTTCACAGCAAGTATAAAGCTAGTAAGTAACAATAGCTCTAGTCTTCGTGCAAATTGCATGAGCACACCTTTCCTTCTAAAACAAGCATATGAAATGTAACTGAGTAATGCACAAGCTCTGATCCCACACATGTTCTCTCTGCATGGCTTTTCTTCCTACACAATCACCCAGCCCTCATCATACATTTCACAGCTTCTCAAGCTTTTCCTGAAGAGCCCAGCAACAGCAGTGGTGGCACAGAGCCATTTCCCACTGAGTGAAAGCTTGGAAGGGAGCAGTTCTGTTGCTTCTATAAATGCAGCAGTGTTTGCAAAACCATGTGCGTAGCAGAGACAGAGAAGTCTTGCATCCCTGATCAGCCAGTTGGACTGGTTCCTCCTGCACTTGAGAGCCTTATCCTGTAGCTGTTTGCTCCAGCATGATATGCAAAGCAACAAAGGCTTCTTTTTAGGCCCATCAGTGTGACTGAGGTTTGAGGCTTGCCAATAAATAATGCTCAATAAATAAGTGTTGGAATGTAGACACTATTGAGACTGAGGTGCCTTGCACAGAGGTTGTTGCATGCTGAATATGGCCCCAGAGGAGTTCTGGTGCTCTGCAGGTTTTTTTACCTCTTCTCCCTGAGGTGTGTATATAAGGCTGAACTCACAAGGCTGAACTCGTCTTGATAGGAGTGCCCCTGTTTGCTTTCGTTCTTATGCAGTTCCCACTGTATTGTTGACACTACAGACGTAATAGTGATAAGGCTCTGCTCAATAAACACACCACTGTCCAGCAAACAGCCCTGTGACTGGGCAGCCCTCAGCACTTTGTTCTGTGTGTGACATGCCCTGATTGGAAAGCAATGAAATTCCAAAAACGAACTATTGTAAATAGTGATTCAGGGACATTCACGAAAACTAACCTCATAACCCAGGAAATGAAAATTGTTGTAGAGAAATTTACAGGAATTTGTCAGGAATACTCTGCAGAGATCAGTTTGTGACCAACAGTTTGGTAAATCCCTGCAGAATGTGCTCAGCATGATTTCTTGTTGCTGGTGAAATGACACCATCAGGCACCCTGTTTCCATGGTCCTCATAGCAATTAGAGCCTACTTTGCAGCAGCACAAGGGACCCCATTGGGGCCGAGATGCTCTGCTGGCTGCAGATGAGTGTCAGGTTCAGTCATCTTGACCCACTAAAGCTGGCAGTTTCAGTAAGTGAAGCAGTGACAGGCTGCTATAAACAGCTGGCCAACAGCCTCCAGGGAGAACAACCTTAGCTGGGAACGGGGCAGGGTTACTGAGACCCATGTGAGAGCAGCGTGTCAGGCTGGCAACAGCATGTTGGTGTTTTCAAGTGCACTAGGAGGATAAATTCCATTGCACAATGGTAGAGCATTGCAATTTGCCTAGAGGACTGTGTTTGGTATAATATATGGTTACTATCTGACCATGAATAAATACAGGCTGAAAGTTATTAAGAGACTTTTATACATCAGGACAGGGAAAGCTGTGAAGCAGAGGCAGGGCAAACAGGCCAAAAAACTTCTGAAGGAGGGTTTGATAACCTTTATCAACAGGATGGCATGACATTGGTGCTTTTGATAGCAGTGTTGAAGCTCCCTGGACATGAAGACTGCTCCTTAGCCCTGTGCTTGTTCTTGGCAGTAAAAGGAAGGCCCAGGAGTGGAAAGGGGCACTGAGTCCAATACACCCCAACAGTCCAACCCTGACTCCAACACAATGCAAAATAACCATAGTGAATGGCAGGACATCTAATGAGGAGCAACTCTGTTACCTTGTTCCAGCTCTTCGTTTGTTCCTCGTGCAGTTTATTGCTTCAACAAATCCATGAAGTATGGATTCAGTCATACAGTTGTTTCCCACTGGGACTCCAGCAGTAATTTCTTTGAAGGGTCAAGTCCTTGGTGACCTGCTAAGTCCTGACATGCAAGGAGCTCAGTGCAGAAGCTTTTGGTAAGTGCAGTCAATTTAATTTTGATAAGACTGCATGTGCAGAAGACATTAATTTTTAAATTCTAGTTTTTGTAAGGGTTGGTTGTAAGTTTGCTAACTGCTGATATAGTTAGGGTTGAGGGAAACCGATACTTGGACTAAAACACAGCAGCCGGTAACCAGGCCATGAACTTGCAGATCAATACCATGCACTCTCCAAAACAGGATTGTAAAGGGGATTTAGAAATCCAACATAGTTGTTTTCCTTGCTTTTTTTTAATTGCAGGGAAATCCAACCCCCTCCAAAAAATCCATAATGTCACTGAATGAAGACAAACAAACCTGGGACCAACAGGAGGCATAAAAGAGGGTCAGCCAAATCCAGTCATAAAAAGCCCCAGAACAGCATTTGACCTTACAGGAAACATTCAGGGAGGCAAAGCTTGTGGCCCTGTCATTCTCCCTGATGTTCCAAACAAGTCCCTGCCTTACCAAGAATGTAGTTCATCTCCTTGCTGGGTTTTTCTCTACAACTTTCTTTCTACAAAAGCACCCCGTTCTTTGTCAAGATTTTAAGTTAATATGAACAAGAAGGTAGGTGCCTTTTCCATGATGCTCTTCCTTGTTCTACTCTTTAACCATGTGGTTTTTGGCAGGTCTGTGGGGCCTGGTGAACAACGCTGGCATCTCGACCTTTGGAGAGGTGGAATTTGCAAGTTTAGACAACTACAAGAAGGTGGCAGAGGTCAACCTGTGGGGCACTGTGAGGGTGACAAAGGCTTTCCTGCCCCTCATTCGTAGAGCTAAAGGTACATGCTGGGCAGTATGGCAAGGCTCAGAGTTTTTGCAACACAGCAGAGATGTAGCTAAAAATCCTGGCTGTGCTTGGAGGAATGCCTGTGCAGCCCAGGGAGGGTGTCTGGGGCATGCAGTTTAAGCATTTGGTGGTACACACCACTCTTGGAGCAGTCCAGGCACCAACACTACAGGTGTTGTCTTAAACATCCAGGATATCAGAGACCTTTACGTAGTGCTGGCAGATACCACACAGACAAGATAATCCAGAGTCCACTGTGTGACTGTGTTTAGATAACTGAATCTTCTCTCTTCATGTTGTTCAGTTCATGGATGACTTTAGGTAGTGATGGAATAAATGAGAGTCAATAGCAGCCATTTTATAGATATTAGATTATAGATATCTTAGAAGACAATGGTATTATCAAAACTCTTTGTTTTATATTAAAAAAAGGTATGTATGAGCAGAACTCTGAAGAGCTTCTTTATTTAGTGTGTGTGGGAATGCTGGCACAGGTGTGTGTTCTGTGAGGACAAAAAGGGGTTATATTGAGAAAATTGCTCAGATACTGTTTCCAGAAAGCAAGTAACCACTAAACAAGCTCCATCTCACTACTAAAGGTATCTTACCCATCAGGTCAGTAGGTGTTTCTCACAGTCTAAGTTACAGTTAGGTCTAGAATGAGACAGCAGAGCTGCCCACTTGTTTCTCAGCTAAAATTTCAAGCTGCAGAAGGATGTTGAGTTCCATGGCTGTGAAAATCCTCTCTGTAAAAATAGCTGGTGGGATTTCAAGAGCTTGTTGGTAAGTGTATCTGTAACTGTAGTTGGACACAGCTTGTCTCGGATAACGGCAGGGCCAGAGACACCCATAGAGGAGTGACCACTGCTGTCACCATCCCAAGGCGGTGCCTGATCTAACACAAGCTGCCAGAGCTGTCATGGGCTGCTGGCAAGAGTTAGGGCAGTTGCTCTCTGCTGCCCCATGGAGAGCAACACATCAAATTTCCCCTTATTTGTCCCACGCATGGACACTGTAGGCCCTCGTGGCTGACCAGCTGGGTAAGCAGACTGTGCTGTTCATGCTGCAGGTTCAGAGAAATCTCTACTCATTCTATGCCATCCAACTTGTGTCTAGAAGCACATAGCTGTGTTAGACAGAGGGACTGCAGTTGAGCTATTGTGCTTACAGAAAAACCTGAATGCTTGTATGGCATCACACTGAGTTGTGAGCTTTGCAGCTTGTAACACTGCTAGCTGGCACCTTGAACCCTTCTCTAGCAAGACAAGGAGTGGAACACACTGATGTGAGAACACACAGCTTGCAGTCTCAGAAGATCTGAGTACTTCCTGCTTAGAAATTTTGATACCATGACAGGCATGTGTACCTTCCATGGAGGAGGTCAGAGCAGAGGGTAGCCTTGCTTGAGTCAGGAGAGAATGGCTCCTTGACAGGGGATTTGTATGCCTCTTCAAGATTCAGATTTTAGAAATCAGCATCATCCAACTAAGCACCCTCTTACTGAGATGTTCTGACTGTTTCTTCTGCAGCCCATCTTCTCTCCCTGCTCTTTTCTCTCTAGGCCGTGTGGTGAATATCACGAGCATGTTGGGACGGATGGTGAGTCCATCTCGCTCCTGCTATTGTGTTTCCAAGTTTGGGGTGGCAGCCTTCTCTGACTGCCTGAGGCAGGAGATGTACCGCTGGGGTGTCAGAGTCATCCTCATCGAGCCCAGTAACTTCGTGGCAGCGACCGGCATCCTGACGGCAGAGGGCATCGACAAACAGGCTGAGGCTCTGTGGAGTGGGGCCAGCGACACTGTGCGGGAGGACTATGGGGGCGAGTATTTCAGTCGCCACGTGGCCATGATGAAGTCTTTTGTTAACAGTGGCCTGAAGGACATGTCTCTGGTTGTGAATGCCATCACTGATGCGCTCACTTCCCCATGTCCCAACAACCGTTACAATCCCATGGAGACCTACTGGTGGGTGAGGCTGCAAGTTATGACCCACCTGCCCACGGCCATTGCTGACTGGCTTTACATCCCTGGAGCCACCCTGTGAATAGCCATCCTTCAGGCATCCTTCCAGGGCTCATACATACAGGTTAGAGCTAACCTCTGCACTCCTTGCTGATGTGTCTCCCCTGTAGGTGCATGTGCTTCCCCTTTGGGTTATGGCTTCTAGTCATGTGTTGTGGGATGCATGGCTTTTTTGTTGTTGGGTTTTTTTCCCTAATTCTTGTTTGTATTCCCTGCTGCCCTGATTAAAGTTGAAAGGTGTTTTCCTTTTAACTATGGAGGAGGCAGAGGAAGGTTAATATAATGGATCAAATATGTGGCAAGTGCAACTGGGTCAGCAGTTCCCCCAGTGACAAATTTGGCTCATTAATGGTCTGTTGCTTTTCCTTACAAGGACAAGCTGCTAATAGCAGAGCAAAGCTGTTGCTATGAGATGGCTCAAAGGGAGAAAATAAAATGGGGAACAAAAGCAGACTTTTCCATTTGATTAAAAATGGGTCAGTCACAGCCTTCCATTGTTTCATGCTACTGCTTGGAAGCTCTGCTGCACTGTGACTGTCTACTCTTTCCAGGGAAACAGCAACACTGCTTCTAAATAGCCTCATTACCTGGCTGCAAAGAAGGGTTCTTCCCTCCCAGCACCATGGCCAGGAGGTGCCAGAGCAAATGGCTGTGAATAATGAGTGAGGTCTGAGCCATCCCTCAGCCAGTCCCTGTGGATCCTGGGACTTGCAGCCTTTCTCCACCTGCTGCTGCTGAGCTTTGTGGGGCAGGGTTTAAGCTGATGTAGCAAACAAATTTGGCTCCTCTGACTGCTACCTTAAGTGCCTAAACTACTCAGCTATGGTACACTGTGTAGCCTTCCCCCTGCTTCCCTCATGTCACTGTCCCATCTGGGCTTCCTCTTGCTGGTGAGGGAGGTGCTGTTGGCTTTCCCAAATCAGTTTGTTGGTTTAATCCCCTGTCCTTGAACAGTGATGGGGCACTGTGCAGGCAGTGTGGCCTGACTGTGAGCTCTGGAAGGGTGCCTTAGGAGACACATTTCTTGTTTTTAATATTGCACAATGAAATCTCCATGTCACACAATAATCTTCTCTGGGAATCTCCTGATAACTGGTATGAGCTACTCTTGCCCAGTATCCCCAAGGGTGTCTCCTGTTGGTCATAGACAGGATTTCAGTACTTTTTCCAAGTGCTAGGGCTGCCTGGCTTCATGGCCTGTTCTCTCTGTTCCAGTGGTGACCACTGGTGGAGCAGCCAGCAGGCTGCAGGTGCTGCTGGCCAGGCTGGGCCCCCAACCTCCTTAGGTACCAGCTTTCTCTTCACTGTTTTGCCTTATTAAGTGAGATTAAGTGGCTATGAAAAGAGCTTATTGATTGCTCTCTCTTCATCTGTCTCTGCTAGCTCTGACTTGGAAACTGTGCCTTACACTTTTTGGATGCCACTGGCTGTAAATTCTTGGAGTCTGCATGCAGCTGTGAATGCTGTGATGCCTTGAGGAAAGCAGGCTTCCCTTGGAGATGCTGTCAAGACAGCTTGTATTACAAGTAAAAACTCCTGGAAATGCTGCTGTGCAGTTCTTTTTCATTCCAGATCATCAGCTCATGGTGATTGCCTGGGATCTGGGACCCAGTAAGGTCAAATCCCACTGAACTGCAGCTTAAACAGTGTTGTAATGACTTCTGCCCCATGCACTGTGAAATGTGATTAATGTTAAGTAGCTCTGATTTGCACAGAGAGAAAAATAAACTGTGAGATTTGTAAAGCATATATCTGGCTTCAGTGCATCTTTCTACATTGGTTTTCTCAGCACTTTAGAATCTGAGGCCAGCATTTCTTTAGGTTCAGTAATTAAGGAGGTGGTGATGCTTCAGCAGGTAGTGGGACTGTGGAGGCTTAGTGAGAACTGCCCAGAACAGAATGGGCACCGTGGCCTGTTTCCTGAGCAAAAGGCAGCAGGAGAGGCCTCTCTGCAAATGCACAAGTCAGTGTTTGTATTTTATGTGGTTTCCCTCGAAGGACAGTGCTGAGAGCAGCGCTGTGCATTATTCTTTGCCTCAGTGCTCTGCGTGTAACTAATCCAAGTGCTGCAGCTGCCTGGTAATAGGGATTAGCTCTTCTCACAGACAGGATGGAGACTGGCAAGCCAAGAAGTGTCCGAGGCCACGCAAGGACCTCGTGGTTGAGTTAGCGTTAGGATTTCACAGCATGTGAGCCCCAGTCCCTTCCTCTGCCCCTGGGAAGTGCTCAGGAGGGGTTATCAGTGCCTGAAGTGGTTCATTTCAGGCAGAGGTGAGACACAGCAAGTTGCTGTGGAGATCCTTCACTGACAGTCCTCTGTTTACCCCTTCAAGGAGCTACACAGAGGATGACAATCTACACTTCTTCCTCTGGGCTTCACAAGTCTTTACCACTGTCAAGAGTGGCCCACGTCCTAGGTTTGCTGTTCTAATATGGCTGAAGACCTCAGGCAGCCGCGGAGCTGGCCAGGAGATGTGCTGCACCAAATGCCAGCTTTGCAGTGTTCCTGGGAACTGTGTGTGACACACTGAAGGGCAAGACCCAGCATTTGGAAAAATTTTTGTAAGCAGTGGGATGCAATTTCTTTTAGATAGTGAGAATACTTCCGTGTGCCACTTCCCTCCCAAGTGGTGCCCCTATAGCTTTTGTCTGGTTACTGAGGACTATTAAAAAAAACAGCAGAAGGGATGCTGGAATGTTAACAAAGCAGCTGCTCTCCTTTGTCTAGTGGGCCCATGTTAATGGATATTCCTGTTTCTGGCCACATGATGCCTGTCACTGACTTGTAGCACATGGGCATTGTCTGCTATATAACCTGTTGCTTGGCTATCTTGGATGGAGTCAGTAGGTGTTAGGGGAAAGTTTAGAATTTGAGAAGCACTTCTTGCACATGTAGCTTTGAACCTGCAGCTGAGGAACTGGCCACTGCCAGAAATGTTTTTGGGAAAAGGCCAGTGATGGCAGTGCTTTCACACACAACAGTGGTTCTGAAACCAGGCTGGGAGATTACCCACGAAGCTCTCCTCTGCCTCAGGTCAGGGCCTTCCTTCTGCTTCCCTGCTCGTGTCTTCCCTGGCCCTAAAGGTCTCCTTGTGGGGTCACTGCATCTCACAGGCAGACTGCTTTGCCCAGGGCTCCTGTCTTCCTTGAGAAAAAAAAAATCAAAGAAAAACGTCAGCACTATCACTTAGGAAAACTTAAGTGTTAAACATGTCAAATGGAGATTAGGAAGCTGTGCCTTAAATGTCTTTACAACAGCCACAATAGGTGAGAAAGGCCATCGAGGTCCTGCCTTGCACAGTGATGCTGGCCCAGCCCTCCGCCAATGGCCAGGGCAGCACATGGGAATGGGACGTTCACAGGGTGGGGCTTCTGCGGGGAGCTCTGCTTGGCAACGCCCAGCTCTGCAACACTGCCACCCAGCGCACTCGCAAACCGGAGGCTTGCTCAGCTCTTTGGGAACTGTAAGACTTAGGAAACCCAGGATAGGTTTATCTTTCTAGCTCGGAGACCCCCGTGACCATGATGGTGCTGTGCAAATAGCAAAGGCAGCACCTGCGCTTCTGGATGGAGATTTGAATACGAATTTTCAGCTTCTTGTGCAACCACAACGCTGAGAAATGTCTCAGAAAAAAACCAAACTGATACTAGCCGGTTTCTCAGCCAGCAGCAGCCTGAGTCCTGGGGATTGGAGAGAGGCTACAAATAGAATGAGAATTGTAAGAGAGCCAGCTCCACCCCTGGGGCCTGGCCTGGAGCCAGATACAGTTAATTCATTCCCGGCAGTGCTCCGAGGGCCACAGGGATGCTGCTGATACAGCCCTATCATCCTCTCCCCTGGCACTCTTTGAGGAATGGAGCAGACCCGTGTTTTCACCTCAAAACACTGACGGGAAATAATACCTTTGCCCTGACACAAGCTTATCAGGAGACACAAAGTGGCCATGCACATAGCTCTCCTGCAGCATCTAGTGCCTTCTGCAGTGTCTTCACAGTGAAGAGCTCTCCAGAGCACTCAGCAGGCTATGGGGCTGGATCAGCCCACTGGTGCAGAAGGCAGCTCTGGGCACAGCACTTGGCTGCACTGCTGTTCAGGTGCAGTTATCACACACGTGGTGCAGTGAACATGCAGGAATTCACTTCCCGTAAGTTTAGTTTGGTTTCCTGAGAATGGTTTGCCTCACAGCACTTTTTACTGACAGAGAAGTAAGTGATGGAGGGGGTCTCTGCCCACCCCTTGCCTATGAGTGTGCAGAATACCTTTCATCTGCCCTCAACAGAGAAGCTGATTTTGTTTTGGCCCCATAGGTGTGGTTAGGATGGCATTTTTATGATATCTTCTGATTAAGCACATAATTATCAGGTTATCCTCAATGAAGGAACCCTCTCCATCAGACAGCTTCAAGCCCGAAGGGATCAATATGGAGACAGAGTCTGAAGTCTTCTGGTTTTTGGTAAAAATAACTTTAAGAGTGAGGGTTTCTAAGACTCAATGGTACTGGCATGCAATTCCCAGCTTTGCACTTTGATTGCCACAGCATCATGAAACTGGCCCCAATACCATGAGTTTTATGGGTTGGCTTTGAAGAGCACATGGTGACATTTGTTCTGCCTACCAGTTCCTTGCTCTTGCCTTCCCCTGTGCCTGCCTGTTCCCAGCCAGCATGGCACGAGGTTGTCCACCCCACAAGCATGGTCACTGGTATGAAAGCTCTCTCTCGTGTAGCACATGGCAGATGATCTGAAGAGCAGTGGTTTCCCAATTGTTGGTTAGAGCTGCTGTTTTAATGGTATAATGAAAAGAGTTCTTCCTAGGACTGAGATCCAGCACTTCTGGTCCTGGCACTTCCACGGTCTCTCACTAAGTGCCCTGAATAAATCGCTCTGCCTGCACCAAGCTTCCTTACCATCCCAGCCTCCTTTGCCACCACCTTGCCCATGCTGGAAAGCTGAAAACCACTATAATTCAATGCATGTTGTTTTACTCATTTTGGTGTCATAACTGTTGCCAGAACAGGTTATTATCCCTCTTTCCATAGACTGAGTTACTTTTTGTGGCAGAATAATAAATGTGGCATCTCCAGTCTTCTGCGTGAAAGCTGCTAAAAGTGGCTTATAAAATCTTCTGAAGTGCTATAGCTGCATAGAGGAATGTGCCAGGGTTGAGGGCAGGCATTGACACCATTGTGCTGCTTTTAAATGGGCACCAAGGTTAACCATCACCCCACAGGCACCTTGCCCAGGGACCTTGAACTGCAGCTCAGGGAAAAGCTCTACATAGTGTTTTACTGCACAGCTCCAGGGCCTCCCTGCCAGAGCAATTGGTTTCCCAGGGTGCTGTAGGAGAAGGCATTTTCCTGGTGGGACTTTAACCAGGGTTACTATGACAATCAATCAGCAGGCTGTGCTTAGGTCTCCTTCCTGGCTTCTGCCTCCTCAGAGGTGTTGAAGCATTCAGAGTGCAGCAAAGCACCTTCTCTTTCCAGCTCTAATGAGAGGGAACTGTTGCTCCAGGAAGCATGACTAAGGAGAGAGCTGTCAGGAGAGGGAATACACCCTGATAAGGCCCAATAGCTCCATCACTTACTGCAGGGAGGGATGTGGTCTGTGTCCTTCTGGAGGCATCCAGAGGGTGTCTGGAGTGTGGCTATACAGCTTCTCTTCCTGTAGAAAGTGGAGCACAAGTGCCTGTGCAGGTACTTGCCCTGGCAGCCCTCCAGAGAAGAAGATGGGGATCAAGTGCTCCAATACTTTGGTAATGGGGAAGTGCCTGCAGAAAATCTTCCTGGGGACTCAGGAAAGGCTTTGAGGTGGCAATGGCCATCTTTAGAGAGGATGAGGTAGTGTGTTTGCTTGGCTCTTGGCACAAGATGCCTTAGAGAAGGTGTAGGACATAGTCATCTGATGGGTTCAGTGGTTTGTCCATCCCAACAAGGGACACCAACATTGAGTTTTCTCAGGGTGTGGGGATGGTGCTGGTGCCTTTACTGGGAGCTGCTGCCACACCACGTGTACCTGCAGGAAATACCTTTCTTTCACATCTTCCTCCCATAATCTCTGACCCCACAAGAAGTCCCAACCTCATCTCCTCCCTGCATGTGTTCTTTTGCTGCACACCCATATCAGCAAGAGAATCCCTACAACTCTGTGGCCCAGTAGTACACCTGGACCTTCTTTTTGCACCACTGTCACTTTTCCACCCCTGACCCACACATGAGCTGCCTGGTTTCCTCAGGCTTTGGGGACCCCTGTACCAAGTGGCTGCCCTTGCTGCAGCACTAACAGGAGTAGGAAGCCCCCAGCTCAGTGTGGGCAGGCATGGCACTTGGCACAGCCAATCCATCTCCTGGCTCAGGAATTTTTCTTTCCTGCAGGCACAAGCCAGGATCTGGCTTCCAGCTCTATCTCCACATGGGCACTTACCGTCAAGATCAGTCCTAGGTTGATCCATTGCATCCCAAGGAAGTTCTTACACCCCTGTACCTCTGTCCTGATGTGAGAAGCTTTTGTTTTTGTCCATGGGTAACAACCATTTCTCAAGAATAATTATGTTGGATAATGCGAGAAATAACATGTGTTGTCACAAAAATTCAAGATATTTGGATAATTCTTACATGTTCTCATCCCAGGTGTCTTTACACTAAAATACATGCTTGACTAGTATTCCTAGGGGAAAGCATGAATAAAATAATTTTTAATACTGTCTAAACTAATAATTCCTGAAATCTCCCAACTTGTTTGAATGAAACTCACCATGAATGGTATCTCTGTGCAGTTTCATACTGTAACTACGTATTGCATCAAAGTCTGATGCATCAAAATCACTGACCACTGAATTTATGTTATTTATTTTCTGTACAATGTAAGCTCCAGTCTAGCAAACACTTAAGCCTGTGTTTCAATGCAAGCTGTGTGTGCTCGGGCCCAGCATCAAGGCAGCTATTCATGGGCAAAGCCAAACACATATGCCAGTGTCTTTGTGTTCTGCAGCCTGTGGACAGGGATGTGACTTGGTCTTTGAGAAAGGGATTCTTAAAATTCTTCTCTGACCTGTGGTGTGAGATTGGGGGGCTCAGAGATGGGGGTGGAAACGCTGTGCTGTCTGGGGGAGAAGTCCATCAGGGCCAGAGTGCTGCCCTCCGGTTTTCCTGGTGCGTAAATAAAACAAATATACAACAGCCTTGGGGCCTATGAGCAGGGGGGAGGGGGTATCTGAGGGTCTGAGGACACCCTTGAACTCTGTGTGTGATTCCTCCACTCTTGGTAGCTGACACTCTGCAGTGCTCCCGCAGCAGGAGAGCCTGTGTCCCCACTGAAGGGCTTCTCACTCGGCTGGCAGGACAGCATAATCTGCAGGAGATTCCTTAATTGCATTTCTTCATGCAATAGAGGCTGTTCTCTCTTTCTGTGAGCGGAGCTGTGATCACCCACACACTGTAAATCTGTGTCGTGAGGAAGGTGTAGGTTGTATATAGGTCATAGAAAATATAATTGTGTAACTGCATTACTGCATCCCTGAGCTAAGGGCTGAAACATGGCTCAACTGCAGGAAACAGGGCCGTGGGCTTTAAATAGCCTTACTTGGGCATCTCTTGGACAGAGCTGGTGGTGCTGTGAAAAGATCACTGTAGCTTTCCCAGAACAGAAAATCCCTTTGCAAAAGGCACTCTCTAAGCAGGTGTAATGACATTTTTAAAATAATTTCAAATGTGTTTCTGTATGCTGGAGGTTGCTGGTCCAGAAAAAGCATCGTGAATCCACTGGGGAATGTGGAGCTCTCCTCTGAGAAGGGGGTGCAGAGCAGGGCAGCTGGGATGCTCTTTGGGCTGGGCTCAGTGGGGCACAGAGGACCCATGCAAGGGGAGAGCAGCACCGTGTGCTGAGCTGAGCCACAGAGCCAGGGGCCTGCAGTGCCCAATACACTTAAATCTGAGAAAGCATTCACAGACAGAGCCCATGGGAGTATGGTAAATGCCCATGGGATCTGCTCCCACATCCACTGGAGAAGTCCTGTTCTTCCCCCTTCTGCTGTGTGCTCTCTGCTGCCCTCTGTGAGGACACTCTTCCACCCTTGAGTCACACACGAGCTGCCTGGTTCCCTCAGGCTTTGGGAAAACGTGTGGCTGCTCCCCTCCTGCAGCACTGACAGGAGCAGGAAGCCCCCAGCTCAGTGTGGGCAGGCATGGCACTTGGCACAATCGGTCCAGCTCCTGGCTGAACACCTGGCTTGCCAGTACCTGGCATCTACTGTGAAAACCCTCAGCAAACACATCAACAAAACTTTTTCAACTTTATTTAGCAGCATTAGGTTGCCCTTGGTGTGGGGCACTGGGACATACTGAAAAGCCAGGATTATGGTGCTGCTGGCACTCTGGATTTTATGGTGAGCACATCTGCAGGGGTGAAATGCTGCTGGGCCAAAGCTTTACCACGGGTCCAGCTCTGCCATGTATTTTTGTATATAGATACCTAGTTTTTCTTTTGTGGTTTTTTTTCTTCTACTTTCTGAAGAATAAATATTCCTCTGGCTCCTCTCTCCTCAGGGACTCAGATCTTGGCAACAGTGCCAAGCAGGTTGAGGAGCCTTCCTCAGCCCTGCCAGAAACACTGTTGGTCCTGCACAATAAAGTTTTTCCCTTAAAAAGTAATATCCTTTTTGGTTTTCCAACTCCTTGATTCTCTCTCTTTGGTTTCTTATGTTTTGAATACATAATGGGTTATTTTCCAGGGTGGAGAGCTACTCACTAATTGTACATAGATGATTCACAACATCTTTCGTGCACTTGCATTGGACCAAATTCCCATATCCCAGGGGCCAATTCATGCTTCCAGAGTTTGTTTACTTCCTTTGCTGTCATGAGTGTAATTTAAGATTTTACACTATTTTGCATAAATGGATTTCAAAGCACTTTTTGCCACTCCTAAAAACAGAGGAAAATTCCCACCTGCCTTCCTTTTCTCTGTCTTACCTCCTGCAAGTTCATTTTGGTTTCTATATACATGTTGCAACTTGTCTGACCAACCCAAAGCCCCATTTCTTTCAGGGGAGGAAGAAAAACACCAAAAATGAACTTGCAGGAGAAAAGACAGAGGTAGGAATGGAAAGCATCTTCTGAGCTGGGAAGAACTGTCCATGCAAGGGACATTGTCTCCATGGTGGGACTCTCAGGATATGCCTCAACACTGGAGGTCCCACAGAAAGGTTCCAGCACTGAGGCTTCAAAGGCCTGCACAAGGTCTGTTCACACAGAATATTGCAAAATTACCATGGCCATGTCCATGGCAGCTCTCCAGGTCCTGTGGATTCGGGTTGCTGAGGCACTCTTTGGAGATGAAAACTTCCTTGTGGGAATAGACAGAGAGCCCTAGGCTTGTGGCTACCAGGACTGGCACTGGTGGTGTCCTACAAGTAAAGCATATACCCAGAGCTCCTGGTCCCTGCAGTGCTTCCACCAGAGGCTTTTTCCAGGTGATAAGGGCTTGGGCAGCTTCTTGAATATGCTAAGTAATGCCAAGGATGTCATCACCAGGTTGAGAGGACAATGTCACTCCAGATGCTCTCCCATCCCACAGCAGGTGGAAGCTTCTGGGGGCTTCTCTGCAGCTGCTGAAATTCCAGCTGAGGATCCAGCATAGTATGACAGCCTGGATCTGGGGAGCCAGGTGCCCACCAGACCTGTCTGGCTGAAGCTTCTCTGTAGGTACCAAAAGCTGATTTCTGAGTGGTCTGGGGTGTGCAATGGGATGATCTCACTTCTGCACTAAGCCAGGTCAGCTGCAGGTAGAATGTCATGGATGGAGTGGCACTGCCCTGTCCCAGCACTCAGAGGCCTGAACTTTATCTGCAGCTCCACCTTGTTCTGACATAGGGTTTTTCTTTGGTGGCAACACTCAGTGTCATTGTCTTCTCTCCCTAGAGCCAGGCAAACCTTATCTCTGAATTGGGTAACTGACAATGCAACATTATCCTGGCCAAGGTAGCCCATCTGTATGTGCCCCATCCACAGTGTTGCCTCACCTGCCACTCCTGGACATGCTGTGTGGCTCATGCCATCTCACCCCATGTATGCTTTGCACCTACTCCTGCCTCCCCCTGTATCCATGTTGCCCACCCCATCCATGCCCCTGTGCCTCAAATGCAGCGCTGCCCTGACCTCCTGCAGCTCCTGTGGTTCCTCACTGTCTATGTCCTGTACATGTGTCCTGCCCACCTGCCTTGCAGCTGCCTCATAACCCAGAAATGTGGGGGAGGCTTCAATCTTGCATAAAGCATTCCAATCATGTCTGGTGGGGGGGGGGGGG
>JAOXXN010000137.1:13456228-13483466 GCA_026770055.1 Myrmophylax atrothorax
CGAGGGGCGGGCAGGCGGCTCTGCGGAGGGGCGGGCGGGGCTGTGCGCGCCCTGCCGGGCTGCGGGGGCTCCGGGCAGGAGGAGGAACGCGGGAAGAGCAGGGGAAGGGGCAGCGTATGCGGTACGTGGGGCTGGGTGGGCAGGGTGCGGGGCTGGGCCCGTGCGGGGTGGCACAGAGCGCGGGGAGCGCTGCCGGGGTCACCCCGCGCTGAGGATGGTGCGGGTGTCGGGACCCGGTGCGGGAGTGCTCGTTGTGCACAGCGATGCCAGCTCGGACTCGGGGGTGAGCTCTTCGGGGGTCCATCTCCGGTTCTCCAGAGCTGTGCTCCCGCTGCAGTTCCCGGGGTCTCCTGCTGCATGGTCCGTACTCGGGGTGCCCGCTGTTGGGGTGCCAGTACCAAACAAACTTGTATGGTCTTACTTCCTGTTGTCAGACCAAGGCATGGACTCTTTTGTTTTTCCCAGTTGTCCGTCATTGCTGTAGGGTTACTTCTGCTTATCTGGCAACTTTCCCCTTCATCTTTCCCTATGTTTTTATCCACTCTCTCTCTATATATTCTACACCATTGTATCTACTCAACGTAATTGTGCCCCTGTGTGAGACGTGTGGCCGGTTTGTGCCTACAGACGCCCACTTTCTGTGCCTGGTGTCACCCTAGTTGGTGGAGGCACAAACAGCTCCGTGACGTGATGTGTCACTGCCGGGCCCCTCCTGCCCCATGCCGAGCCCATGTTTGGAGTGCCTGTGGCTCTGTGGTTGACACAGGCTGGATGAGCTCGGGCTGTTCTTCCTCTGCTCTCTCTCTCTGTGTTCACACCTCCTTTTTGTATCAGCTTTACCAATCCCGTGGTTCTGGGATGTGGAGGAAGTTGGAGAAGAAGAGTTGAATGGCTTACCCTTGGCAGAAGTTGGAGTTCCTGTTCTTCCCTCTTTTGCTTCAGTCTCTGCTGCCAGCTGGCCACTGGCTGCTTCTGGCATGGTTTTTTTTTTGGTGACTGTGACATGTATTGTTGGATCCTTCAATGAGCTGGGTGTCCTGGCAGAAGAGACTGGATGGTTCCCTGCCAGGTTCGTGCTTTAGGTCAGCATTGCAAAGGGGTGTGAAAGCTACTAAAGCTTATGAGGAGGAGGGAGAGGAAACCACTGCCAGGAGCAAGGTTAGAGGAAGGCAGTGGCAACTGAGACCTCCCCTAGGGCAAGAGGGAGCTCAGCTGCTCCACAGATCTTCACCCTGAGTTGGATGTGTGCTTGCTATTGCATGTACTTTCTGACACAGCATTTAGTGATGTCCACCCTGTCTGATGACAATGTAGCTGTAGATGAACTTAATTTAACCAAAGAACTATACTATTAATTGCATTTTTGATTACTGATGCCTGCTGAAGTATTAAATACACTTAAGAAATTGTGACTAAAATTTGTGAGCAGAAGTGTGCTGCTGTTCGTCTGAACTCACTTTGTATCATTCTCCTTTTGCCCTTCTTGATTCCTTTCCTTCAAGGAAAGAAACTGGGGAAAACCCTTTGTCAGGGTCCTCTAGTACTTCATGGTCTTTCTTCCAGTCTCTGATAGCAGTACATTTGAAGAAATTGCAGAAAACCTTATGGTGAAAGCAATGCATCCTTCCAAACTTTAACTTATAAGAAGTGGTTAAAATCACAAAGCAGAAGTCCTGTGGTATTTCTGAAAAACCAGACATGTTTCTCATTATTAGTCATTAATACTTGCTGCTAAGATTTTGGTCATTTTTAGTGTTCATGTGAATTACCCAACCCAAACACCAGAAACCTTCTGAATGCAGATTATGGCTGTGGTTTTATTGAGAGATGGTAGAGACACCAGTGTAGAACAAGGTCATAGCAAAGTCCTGTGCTCTTGCAGGGAGCAGCGTGGACATAAAGGGCCTTCATGTCCTGTGTTCCTTGTAGCAAAGCAGAGCTGCAGCTCTCTCCTGACCTTGCTGAGCAGGAGGGTGTAGCCTCCCTCCTTCCCATCAGGATACCTGTTGGAGCAGTTAAATAAACCTGTTGGGAGGCATATGGTGTCTAGAAATGTCATAGGTTACTTTCTTATGGTTGTGGAGAGATCTGGGAGGACGTGGGTGAATCAGAGTTCCTGAGTCACCAAATCCCTGTTTTCATGGGGAACTATTTAAATCTTTTAAAACATGCTACAAACAGCTTCAGCCACGTGGCTTTCTTGCTTACCTGTTTCTTGTGAGGTTCATCTCTTTTGGCTCTGAGATTTACTTGGGCCCCAAATCACAGAAAGAAATGTGTGTTTCCCTGCTTGAAATGCGTATGGAGGAGCAGGGGTTGTGGCTGTTGAGTTGCTGGTATGTGATTAGATAATAATTGCTATAAAGGTTCACATCAGAAGTATGGTGGATTATTGCATAGTAAGGCATGCTTTTTCTTTTCCCACAAGTAGATGATAGAAAACTTTGAATTATAAAACCTGAGACAGCAATGGCTTATTTACAAATCACTAGATTTGTAAACATAGGACATAGCAAATGGGTTTGGGGTTGGGGACTTGATGTTTGGAAACTGATTTTGAAAGCAGTGGAAAAGGCTGTGAATTCAGGCACACTTTTGCGAATGTATAATCATGTTTTTTTCTAAACCTACTTTGAAAATAATCCTACTGCAGTCACTTGCTTTTCTGTCAAGATGGCCTCTCTTAAAATATGGGCAGACCAAAGATCTAGCAAGGAAATGCGTTTGCAGTTCTGCTACAGTGTGTTGTGACTTCCCATCAAATGAAGAAGTTGCCTGGGGAGGGGCCTTGGAGCAGTCCTTGAGTAGTAAGAACTGAGCTGTGCTGGCATGTTTGATGTATATAATCAGGAATTCCTAGAGTAGTTTTTGATATGCAAATAGCATTGTGAAATAATTCTTTCTCCTTTAAACAATGACAGTTTAAGTTTCAGAGTTTAGTGGAACTGGCTTTTAGGTTTTCATTTTTCTTGAACTAAAGAACATTTTCTCTGAATGAGTGAGGTATGCACTGTGGTAACCACATGAATCACTCTGCAGTTAAATTATTAGAAAGGAGAAGCAATTTTAAGTGATGTGGAAATAACATCTGCTGTAAGTAGCAGTTGACAATCTTGATAAACAACAAATAAGAGAAAAAGCTTGTGATGTGTGCAATTGTAGAACTCTCTACAAAAACCTTTGGTCTGATCCAGTCGTTAAAAATGCCTCAGTAAAAAGATGCATGTTTTTGAGATAATTTCTCTGTCCTTATCTGTCACTGAAGTTTAATTTTTATGTTTAAATCTCTGTTTGCTTCCTGAGACCCCAGCTGCAGAACAGATGGTGGGCGAATGAGGTAGATGAAGGAACATAAATGAAACTATTTCCAAGCACTATTTTTAGTAAAAGTATTAGTGTGTAGTTTCTGAGGAGAACTGGTGGTTATAGTGTATTCCCTTCAAAGGGACTTAACTGAGCAGCCTTCCATTCCAGTGAGATAAGCCTTGCCCTGGGCAGGCAGGCCTGTGGTGTCAGACTGGCTTGTCACGGGGTTCCCTGCTGTGTGCTGGATTTCTTCTGTGACTCTGGTCTGTCTGAGTGGGGCCAGCTGAGGTGCACCTTGTGCTTGTGTGGGGGATGAGGCTGAGCAGTCACTCCTGCCACTTTATGGCTTTCTAGGTGTATGATGTGGGGTTTTTGCTGTCTTCTTTGGTACTGGGTAACCAGAGTTTAGTCACTAAGCATCTGTTTCCCGGGTAACAGGAAACGTTTTGTCACTTAAAATATGAGTAATATAAGCAAGTGTCTTATTTAACCTATTTGGAATAGGTTGTGTTCAGTATTCGGAGAAATTATCCCAAGTGTCTAACCCATATACTTCGGTCTGATTATTACTTTCTGAGGAAAATGTAGAAATAGGAACATCAGTAAAGTTGTCCCTTTGGTGTTGAGTTCCAGGGGGAAGGTGCTGCCGGGCAGCTGCTTCCCAACCTGCTGCTTCCCAACCTGCTGCCAGGGGCAACAAACCCCTCGGGCTCAGCCTGGGTTATAGCACAGCCCGTCTGTTGGCTGTGGCTCAGCTGAAATCACCGAGGCTGCTGTGGGCAAACTCAGCCACATTCCCAGTGTGAACAGGTATGTGACCAAAAACTCTGCACACAAAATCGGTTTGCTTTGCTCAGACTTACCTGGGTGTTTTAGAATGAATTCCCAAAGAAGTGTTTAGTCTGGGCTTTCCATCCTTGGTGTTTGGTACTGAGGAGCAAGTCTGTAACTTACTGGGCAGGGCAGGGTGGAAAATATTGCAGAATAGAAACACAGATACAGTAGGTCAAAAGAGAAAGCTGCCAAACATTTGCTTGTAAGTTTGGGTTTAGCATTTTTCATATTTATGTGGTTGTAAATGTTTATAATTTCCACAGTATGTGACTGTAGAACTGCACTTTTCATCGCTGCAGTGAGTGAGGTGAAGGGCAATCCTGGCAGGTGCTGGGCAGTTACACGAGTCCAACATCCCTGTCCCTGCTGCTGGGAGCCTGATGGAGTGAGTTAAACTGAGGGGTTTCTGATTCCTCACTTTGTGGAGATTGCAGTAACTGTGCTGTTCTACTCAAGCTCTAGCCTATTATTTATTTATTTTTTAATCTTTAAATCTGCCTTTCAAATGTACATTAAGAAAATGATTGACCTAAAGAAAGGGGGACGTATTTGAACACAGTGTGCAGTGTTAGAGCATTTTCTTTAGGGAAAATGAGAGAGAGAAAAAAGAGAAAAAAAGGTTTGTCGCAGGTCCCTCTCAAATACATCCTTCCTAATGGAGATCAGAGAAATGTGTCCTGAAATCAGGTCATCTTCATTTGGTTAGTGAACCTACATTTTAATAATAATAACAACATCAACAATAGCAGCAATAATAATAATAACAACAACAACAACAATAATAATAATAATAATAATAATAATAAATAATTTTTAAAGTAGGCTGTCAATTATGAATTACAAAGTATAGGGTTTTCAATGGTGATTCTCTCTGTTGTTTGATTATGATTTATATTAAGTAACAGCAAACTGAAAATCTGAACTGTATCTCAGATTGTGTGTGGGAACTTCAATTGTTCATTTCCTTGGGTTTGGTCTTTTTTCATTTTTTATCTGGGAATGTTTAAAACCCCCACTCTGAGAAGGGAGCTTACAGTGGAAGTAGTAACAAAATCTGCAAGTTCTCTTGACGTTGCTGCAGCACAGCAGCAGGGCAGTTGCTGAAGAGCTGATGTTAATTAAGCCTGTGCAACTGATCTTTAATGAGCACTTGCAGAATTAGAAGGACAGTGTATTTATGTGTGTGCAATGGAACTGTAATTACACAAGTCCTTACAGTCATTCAGGTTTTAAATATAGATTTGAAGAGGCTTGGTTCTTTAGCCTGGAGTGTCTCATTTATGTTGGCTAAGCACATCTCATGTAATTACATTAAGAACTGAAGTTGTGGAGATGATAGTTTTTTATTTTTTTTGTTGGGGAAGGGAGTGCAGAGGAGGAATATCAATACTGAAATCTCTGGAAAATAGGGTAAAGAGAATATTCACTAGGAAGGTGGCAACTATAAAATAGAAATCTGTGTCTTGGGCTAGGTGGACTCTGTGTGGCTTTATTTTTTCCTGTATGCATTTGTGAAATTATCAGCCTCTGAATAGCAAATGTGCTAATTTCAGCTCTGTTAGCAGCGTCCTGTGATCTTTTTTCAGGCTTAGCTTCTTGACAACCTTGTAGTCAGAACCACATTATTTAGTCAGCATTTTTCCTGTTCTTACTTCATGCACTGAACAATATGACTTAAATTATTGCTAACTTTTTACTAGGGTAAGTAATTGTAAAAGTTTCCCAAAGTAAACTCTCTCCTCATAACCTGTTTGGGGAGAAAAAGGAAAGGAAAATACCTAATTTTCATTTACTACAGAAACATTCCAACTGAAATTGCTGTTCACAGAGCCAAGAACCCTTTCCCCTGGTTGTGATTCAGGCCTTGCTGCCTGGATCAATTAGTTTAGAATCTCAAGGAGATGCAGATGCAGAAGTGTCATGTTTACGTGGGCAGGAAATAGAAGAATAAATTCTGAGTAATTTAGTTACCTTTTTTTTTTCTGCCTCTCACTTGTACATGCAGAATTCAGTTTAAGAATGTGTATAGGAGTTTAAACTGTCTAAATGCATTTGTAATCTCTGAGCAGATCCTGTGCTGCTTGTTTGAGGTTTCAGTGTTCCTGGGGGTTTAGGCAGTGATTAAGGTGCTTTGCTTTTTGCTGGTGGCAGATTTGTAATGAAAGTAACAGCTAAAATAGCTGACTGCAAGAAGTCCATGATGAGGAAATGCAGATTGGTGTGTGGACTGTAATGTCACTACTACATGCAGAGGTTTCCAGACTTGTCTGTGTGACAATGGGAGTCCTGGTTTTGTTGCCACTCTTTTATATGATCAAGAACTTAAGAAATAGTAGGTGTTATTATGATCATAAACTAAACAGTTGTAAGCAGTCCAGTACATAAAACGTTGCTTTTCCTTCCTGAGAATCTCTTCAAGAGGATTTCTTGTGTATGTGGCAGAATAATTACTTTATGGTTAACATTTACTTTGTGAACATTAAAAGCAGCCAGGCCTCAGACCTGGGTAATCAGTTGTGTTGTTTTGATGCACTGCACAGAACTCGTGGCTTTGTGAAGGAGAAATCTAATTTATGGGATGATGTCCTGCATGCATTTTCAAACTGACAAGACACAAGGATAGACTAAGAAAATAGTTTGTCACAAGGCAGTTCCTTCAAGAGTTTTATGAATGAGAGGAGGTTTTTACCCAGCAAATGCCTGTCAGATGGCTGGCAAACTTACTTATGTGGGATGTTTTATGTTCTGAGCTTTCTGTTTGATATTCGGAGATTCTCCAGTATTCAGGCACAATACTCTTGAATAATTTTATAGTTCAAATGTCAATAGTGATGGACTTTTAAGTAGTTCTGTTGTGGTTTTGGCCGAGAGTCTCACAGTTGGTGCACATGCACAAAGTACCTTTTTGATTTCGTGACTTTGTGATCTGCCTTCAGTAACCGTGGCTGTAGGAGCTCCTCTGCTGGCAGGTTAGTGTGAATAAACATAAAGCAAAGCTGGTGAGAGTTTGCATGATGTGATCTTGAAGTTTATAAGCTGGATATAATACAAAGAGAAATTGGACAAGCCATGTGTAGTGAAATGTATTCTGTCTGATAAAATTTTTAAAAAACATATTCTATGCAAGACAATTTCGTATTTCCATCTTTCTGTGTGCCAGATGTTAATTTAAGTGGGAACACGTGGGTATCAAACACACTCAACATTTCTGTGCATTTTAAACATCTTAGTCTTCCATTATTAGTGATCTTGTAGTTATCTTTAAAAATATGTGTAACTTACGTAATGCTGCAGAGCATGTTACAGATTTTAGTGAACTGTTACTTAGAATGGCACGTTCTAGAAGGGAATTTGAATAAAATTCAATCCTTTGATACAAAGGAAGAGCATGTTGTATTGAGACTTGGATGTCTGGCCATGAGTGTTTTCCCTTCTGCCTGTCAGAAAAGAGGGGTGGAATTCCCACTGGAAGGTGGGGTTTGGTTTTCTGCTCTGTGGGCTCTCCCCGGGGATGCTCCCAGACTTTTCTGTCCTGCCTGGCGGTTCCAGCCGGGGCTCCCTCCCTGCTGGGCACGGCCCGGGGGCTGAGGGAGGCCCTGCGGGAAGTCCTGCCCTGCTCTCCCCTGCCTTCCCACACTGCAGCCCTCCAGTGACTGCCCTGCTGCCCTTGCTGCTGCTCAGGGGGCAGGAATGGGGGTCTCAGTGTTGCTGACTGTTCAGGTAGAAAGGCACAGCTTGTGTTCTGTGTGTTTGCAGTACCTTGGGAAAGTAACCAGACTCAGCATTTGACTGGATTCTTGTGGTAAACTTCAGTGTAATGAACATGTGGTGTTACTCAGTATCACTTGTTTTATATAACTTGCTGTTGTTAATATACTTTGGGTTTAAAACAACTCAAGGAGGAACTGGGTGGGTGAAGAAGAAAAATAATGTAGGTGGAGCAGCATTGGGCCTTGTGGGCTTAACTGGCACCAGCAAAAGATCCTAGAAAGACTCAACTGCTCACCTGGAAATGTAGGTTTTTGTCTTGTCTTTCTAGACTTGTACCCTTCATGGAAGTTGGAGTTTTCCTGTCTGTATAAAGTGTTCAGTAAATAATGACATAGGCCTCTTCTTTCTTAGCTTCCTTAAACAGGAAAAGTAGAACTCATCTCATCTGCTGTGCAGCCATCCCTCCACTTAAGGCAGATCTTAGGCTTAGGCTCCTTACAACTCATAATCTTCATTAAGATTTGATCCCAAGTGCCTCTTGATTTGTTTTAGCCATATGTGTCAGGATAAGGTGAACTGCACCCTGGAAATCACATGTTTCGACTCTCTGATTTCCAAAGGTACTTTAGATGACTAACTGGGGTATCTGTGTGTAGATACCGGTATCTGATCAGATAAGGCACACTGCAACAAAGAACAATTGCATTTGCTTTGCCAGACAGGGTTGTCATTGAGGATAAAAACTGTTTAAGATGGTGAGGAAGCTGATGTTTCATTGAGGGTGCAGCTTCTGGCTGAATTTGTGTGTTGCTAAATTGGAGTCTGCTTAAAAGGACTACACACTTGTACATATCCTCTTTATAGGATTATTCTCCAGAAGAATCTGCAGGATTATTCTCCAGAAGAATCTGCAAAGAATGATTTTTAAAATTAGTCATTTAACTTGCTGCAGTACTTTCTCTTAGCAAATATCTGATTTTGAAGAACATATCTGCTGGTTTATTCATCCTACTTGATCTATTCCAAAAAGAATGTTGAAAAATGGCAAGGTGAAGCATTAAATGTGTTTACTATTGCAAAATATCTACTATGTTGTAGGTATCAATCTTGCAGGAATTAGTTTGGTAATGTTTGCAGTTGATTTGAGATGAAAAGCCTTTAATATGTAATAATTAAAAGATATGTAAGCTTCTGTTTGGTTGAAAAACAGCTTACCTGCAATTAGCTTTGATAGATGAATGAAATCCCAGGGTCTTTAAGATCTCTTGATGACTAAAAGTAGTGGGAGAAAAGATACTGAATGTACTCAAAGAACATTTAAACCTTCTCCAGGGCTGTGGGTGTCCCATATGCATATGGTAGTTTTTATGTTGTAAAGTTCTAAATGCTTATTTTTTTAATAGATCACCCATTATCATTTGAGAGGGATGAAGAGGAGAGGAGACTGGCCCTTCCAAATGTGAAAACAGTAAATTTGAGGCAAACACCACTGCACTGAATTTCTGTATTCTCCTACTCTAATGCTTGTGTACTCTCTTGATCTGAGATTGGATGCATGTGGCTGCTTTGGTGCAAAGGCATAAAGGGCAAACCAACTGCTTTTTGCAGTGTGAAGGAACAATAAAACTATTAATTTGCATATGCAATGCACTTATGGTAACTGAGTTTCAGGTAGATGTATGCACATTCACTGAATTAACTAAATACAGAATTCGAGTTCAGAATTTGTCTATTACAACAAGGCTGCAGCCTCCCCTCTGACTGTCACATGGAGCATTCTGCTTTGTGAAAGTGGATTACCAAGAGGCTCAGCTTCTGAACCGGACCAAAAGAGTAAATACTTACTGAGGACTCAGTCTCAGCGAGTCTGAAACTTTCCTCAGGTTTTGGTGAAGAAAGTCCATCAAATATGACTGGAATTGTAGGCAGCTGATGGTCCTTAGCTCTTCTGGAACATGGCAAGCTCTGCTTATGAAAGCTTTGCCAGTTTGTGGTGGTTTGGACACAAAAGTGCTCCTCCATCTGTGGGATAAGGATGGATTAGCAACTAAGGAAATTACAAAAGGAAAGGGAACAGATACTACCTTACTTTTCTGAAATCAAGGGAAACACAAATTCATAACAAGATTATATATTATCTTTCTGTTTAATTACAGTCTCTGGCCTCCAGTGGCCTCTACTTTACACATGATTTTCAGTGCAGGTGGTCAAGTCTTGCTGTACCAGCTCTGAGCATATTGATCTCAGAATCCCGTACTGGGGGGATCTGGTGATATTGAGTCTTTCTGCATTGGCCGCCGTTAAGGTACAAAAGGGGAATCTTTCCAAATCTAGGATTAATATCTTCACTCTTATTATGATTGTTATTACTTATGTTTTTTAAAAGCAAAGTTGACATGACTCCTTAGCTACTAACTCCGGATCTTGAGGCTAATGGGGTGTATTCTTGAGATGTGCTATCTTGGATCTTTTGCAGTTGGTCACTTGTTGGTCATATTTATGGCTCCACTTCATGGCCTTACTACATGTTTGAGTTTTCAAACGTTGAAATCCTTCATTCCATCTGCTGCTTCTGTGTTCAAGATCCTGTGTAGTTGCTGAGATTTAAAAGATTAAGGCAGCTCTGTGATGTCTGCAAATTTTCAGCAACAAGAGGTTTCTGCACAGTACCATCAGTTTCTTGAGCTTGTTTCTGCTCCCCTTTTTTTTGTTGCAACATCTTGATACTATAGTCCTGCTCCCTTACCTGATAGTAAGGCCTCACAAAAAGCCTTTGACTCCTTCTTGCACCTTGGAATAACTAGTCTGGGTTGTGGAGGACTTGTATTGTGGTGTGTTGCCTTCTTATCAACTTGCATGTAATCAGGTCTGTGAAGTTTTCATGGTCACCATTGTGTCCCCGTTTTGGTAACAGCTGTCTCAGGATGAACAAAACACTTAAGTTGAAAGGTGAAGAAAATCCTGCTGCCTGCTCAGACTCCTTGTGGAGGAAAACCATGCTAATTTCTTGCTTGGGCTTGCTATCAAGGATCTCCTGGGATGAAGGGAAGCTTAGGAGAGAAATATTAGGCAAAACTATTGGGAAAAGAACACTCTTAGGCATTGCTGGCAATTCACTGCAAAAGAGCAGTGAGAGTCTGGGGCCAGCATGAAGCTCAGAAATCCTTACAGATTGTGTGTGTTAAGTGCTGTTGCAAGCTTAGTGGTCATCAGTTTGACTTCCAGCCATGGATATTAAGCCATGGATAGAACTGATTTGTTTATGACTGATTTGTTTATGATGTTCAGCCACGTGTAGTAAAGCAGTAAAAAGAGCAAATGAGGTCAATCATGAGTCTTAAAAGGATTTGTCCTGTTTCTGTGTTATACCAAGGACCATATGAGTTATTGAGGAGAAACTAAACTTTGTAGGTGAAAACAACCTTAAAAAGTGGTACCTACAGTCAGACCTTCACTTTAATGATTCTGTGAATTCAGTGAGTACCCTTGCTTTATTCCATTTGACTATGCTGTAAGAGGAGAATGACTTGGGAGGAGTAGGAGAACGGCTCTTCTAATATTGAGGACTAGATTCTTGTTTCTCTGGGGAAATTTGAAATGCAGATAGTGCTTGCTATGGACCTGAAAACTTCACTTATTCATCAACATGATAATCCTCTGTTCAGGAAATGCATTTCCATATTTCAGTCCACCAAGCTCATTGAAAATGTCTAGGATTTCGGGATGGGGGTTCACATTTCTGATTAAAAATCCTGCTGTTCATACAGGGCACGTGGAAGTTTTTCCAAGCTATTGATAAAATGTTTTGTGGCAATGACTGAAGAATTAATGATAAAAGCAGTACGAGCATGAATGAGGAATTTCAGCATGTCAGGGAGTGTTCATCATCTGTTCCTCAGTATAGAGGGACTCTGTGCCAGCAGGGAAAAAGCTCTGCACTGCCAAACCAGGACTTCAATGGGCTCTATGACAGGCTGCAATAGTGTTCTTTCTTCAGACCATATTAATGGTTGTGACACATCTCAGAAGTTGTAAAACTCTTCTATCTATCCATGCTGTTGTCCAAAGTTATTAGGCCTTATTGTTCAGTGTATGGCTTCTTTGTCCATCAATAGGTCATGTTTCTTTTTTAGTCTGTGGTTGTCTGATGCCATTATACATGTACCAGCTGTATTCCTTGTTAGCATTTTGGTTAAGATGCCTCTAGATACCTTTTTATATCTCACTATAGATGGAGGAAATGAAATGAAGTATACAATGAGCAGCTGATATGCTGGAGGGTAGGTCTGCTGTTCAGGAGAGGGAACAGGGAGAGAGAGAAACAGACCAGACCAAATGTTAGAAATTATAGCATCTTCTGTGGCAAACCAGCATTTTAATTTGCCTTCATCAGACAGCTCATAGTCAATCCTCTGATTAATGTCTACTGTCCTTTTTGCTCTTCATCACCTGCCAGGCTTGTCATAGAGGAGGAGACATTCCTGTCAATCATCAGGTCCATATTCTTACCATGCACTTATGTATCTCATCCTATTTTCAGTTTTTCACACTCAGTAGTACCTTTTTTTTCCCCAAGCTGTCTTTAAGGTGTAGTGGGTGTTGGCTGAAGGGAAATGTCATCTGCAGTGAAGTCCAGGTTGTGCATTGAGGAGCTGCTCTGCATAGAGTACGTGTAAGGGAGCTGTGTCTGTACAAGAGCTGAGGACAAGACCTTATCAGTAATGGTATTGAAATTGATATGGTGACAGTCAGTTATTTCCATTTCATGAGTCCAAATACACAAATGTATTCAGAAGTCCCAGACTGAATAGCAGTTGATTTTGTGTACTTGCTCCTGTTCTTCTGAAAGTAAATTCAAGAGGAGAACTGAAACTTTCCACAATTAAAATTTCAAAAATCAAACACAAACAATTGGAAAATACTTTATTATTTTATTATTATTATGAATATTTTATAGTGAAATGTGTTAATTATATAATTAACAATAATTAATGGTTAATTATCTATAGCACCTTTGACTTCTCCAGTTTGTCATTTGTCAGCATCTGATTTATGATGACTGCTGGTGCCAACCTCCTCACCTTCAGAAACACAGTCTAAAAATGCCAGCTAGAATATAATAAATAACCGAGTGAAAGATAAAAGCAGGGTGTGTCCTCAGTGGGACTCAGATGTTCTTTGAAGCAGAGCTGACCTGAGAAGCGCTGGCGATCGCCACTCCCTGGTGGGAGCAAACAGGCCAAGCAGCCCCTGCCTGTGGCCACGCCATGCTTGGTGTTACAGTCAGCAGGTGCAGTGGGTTAGTCCAGAGTAAGTTGTTTCCTTAGCATGTGTCTGCAGCTTCTGGTCTAAGGGTGACCCATTCTCTTTTTCGAGGAGAGTTCAGCCTTCATAGTTCTGTTTGCTTCCTGGGATTGCTGAAGTACCTTCACCTGTAAGGAATTCCTTCACTGGTCCCTTACAGGGAGTGCCATGGTGGACATGGGAGTTCAGCTGCCCTTCACACCTGCTGGGCTGGGTGACTGGTGACATTATCCTCATTCAACAAGGTTGCTAAGCCAGGTCTTGAGTTTTCTTCCGACATCTCCTGTATTCCTCCTGCACTGCAGCTGTGCAGGAAGTTGTATCCACCAAACTGAACTGTGTTTTGGGGGGCGGTGGAGGAGAGGAGTCACAGCGGAGAAACACATTCCTGAGAGTCCTCATTACAGAGCATGAAGAGTATGGGACACTGCTCATTTAAAAAAGTTGTCCTCCACCCCTAAGCAGCTGTTCTGGTTTTGTGCATTGCCATGTAGTGTTTGAAAATCTTGGGAAGCCACAGATGTTTGACTCATATACTGGGCCGATTGGATCCTGATTCCTGGTGCTGGAGCCTCCTGGCTGAGATCGCTCTGACGCAAACCTTGCTCTGAGCTCCCACTTTATTAAGGAGCAACAGTTTTGTTGCATGTCAGGTCTGGCACTGGGTCCTCAGCTCTTTCACCACCACTTCCTGTGTTTATAGCGGGAGGTTGTGTCTTGGCTGTGGACATGATGTTTACTCGGAATTATGACAGTTTTCTGTGAACTTGGTTCCTGACACAGATGTTTCAGAGAGGAATGCACCTTTGTATTCTGTGGGTTCAAAAAGTATTAAATTAAGAAAAACAAGGATAGAATTAACATAGAATTCAGATCAGTTACTACCTTTAATGTATTGCTAACCCACTATGAAAACCATTTCTGTACTGGATGGTACATAACTGGATGTATGTGCCTGTGTTCTGGCAGTCTGAGGGCATCCTCTGATGCTTGTTATCCAGAGCTGGACTAATACTGTGAATATGTTTGTACGGTAATAACTTGGATTAGCTTTTATGTGATGGAAGCCATGAACTTCTGTGCAAAGAAACATAGAATTGACATGGGATTTGACTGGAACCCAACAGCTGTTTGTTCCATATTGAGCTGTAGGGCTCAGATGTGCCAACCCTCCATCATGTGACAGGGGTGGGAAATAGCCCAGAGAACCAACCTGCCTCAGAGGTTTGTGGCATCTCAAAGATGATCTGCAATGAATCAGATGGTAGAGGGGCTATACATCTTCATTTTCCTGATACCTCTGTTTACTTTGTTTTATACTTCTGGGTTTTGACCTTCCCCTCATCTTTTTGGTCTTTTGATCTTCTGTTGTTACTTCTTTCAATTGAGCTTATTTTGTTTTAAAATTTTCCTCTTGGAATAGAGTTTTAACCACTGAGCAGATGTGTTGTCTTCATTCTGCCTGTTCTCTCTCTCTTCTTCACCTTGAATCTTAGACTGCTCATTAAGTCCTGTGGAGCTGGAACCCTGCTAGTTAAAGACACTAAAAAAATAATATTCCTATCAGATATTGCTGCAATTCTGTAAACAAGCTACTTAATAATGCTTTTATGTTAATGGCAGAGAAACAAAAATTGGTTGCACTTTGATTATAAACAAACAAATACAAAATTGCAGTCTAGATATTGAGATAGTTTTCCTTCCTTTGGTTTGTTAGTTTGGGTTTTTTTCTCCTTAATGCTTTCTGAAACAAGATTATCCAGAGACTTAAATGGAAATTAGTCATTTATGGAAGAAAATAAAGAAAGTAAAAGAGAAATTGATGTTGCCTGAAATCCTTCATGGTCTGAAGCTAGAGAAGAGGAAAAAGCCAAAGTGTAACTGCAGGAATGTGCTTAGATATAAAACCTCGGATGTAACTGTGGGAATGGATTTGGATACAAAAACCAGAATGCAACTATGTGCAGTGAAATCTGCAAAAAGCTGGGAATGTCATGCTCAGTGTATGAGATCTGCAGGCAATTGGCAGTGTTTTTCAGAACTATTCTTGTAAAAAACCGTGTTTTTCCTGAGTTTGGGGCCTGACCCAGTCTTTCTTTTCTTTTTTTTTTTTTTGTTCTTGGCTTGTACTCATGTGAACTAGGATGGAATTAGCAAGGGACAGCAAAGCTGTGGTTCTGTGTCGTCTCTCCTGAGTGGTGAAATTGGCTTAAGAAATTCCTGCTCCAAATTGTACTTCCCTGACTGTATAACTTTTTCCAGGAAGAGCTGGGGTTTTTTGTAGGACTGAAATTCGAACTGTCTGATCCAATTTTCCAAAAAGCATTACAGAAAACTTCCTATTACTTTTTTTTTCCCCAAGGCAGGCTACTACTGGTAAACAGAGTGGCTCCATGAGCAGTTTTGCTGGAATGACTGAGAGAATGGGCACCCTGTGATGGAACAAGGGCATTTGTTGCCAGAACTCGGTACATTCGGGCTCTCAAGTCAATAGCCTGATTCCAAAGTGTCATCCGTCCTCAGTCTCCTGTTTTTTCAGGTAGCAATAAGGAAGGAGGTGTCAAATGAAACACCAGATCTCAAGCAAAAAAAAAAAAGGTTGAGCTTTAGCAATGCTTCATGAAAGCAGCTTTTACTGGCAAATAAAATTTGACTGGCGTGGAAGATTCAACCAGTGTAGCCTAGAGGTCAATGATAAGAACAAGTGTGCCATCTGAACTTCTGCAAGTCAACTGGCACAGGGCAAATGCTGTATTTTTCCCTAATCTCATTCATGAAATAGCTGCAGATTTGCAGGTTTGGGCCAGGAGAGACACCAAAAGAGTTACTTAAGAAATTTCACTCAACTTTTAGTTCCTTTCCTCTGTCATTTTCTTCAAATATATAGGCTACTGGTTATACAAGAATAGAGGAAACCTATTTCCACGTGACAGATATTAGGATTAATAAACTTTTATCTCAAATCTTTATCAATACACCATGTTTTATCAGTGATGTAGGTTTTCTTCTTTTTATTGTCAATTTTTTTGCAATTCTTGTAGTTCTCTAAAATGTATGCTGTTTTGTAGTTGAAATTTAAGTCAAACTGTGATGGCAATAGATTAGTAAAATGAATGTGTCCCTGCCCCTTCTCCCCAGTCCCAGAGTACTTTTGTGTAAAGTTTTAAAGAAAGTTTAAAGTTTTTAAAGTTTTTGTTACGCTTGCAGGGCAGCTTTAGAAGAAGTAGAAGGAGATGTGACAGAACTGGAACTGAAACTTGACAAGGTAAACTTTTTAATTCAACAGTGCTTGTTCTTAAAAATATCAGAAGATGTGTTTAAGTTTTGTTTTAAAGTTCCCAGCTGGGAAGTGGCAGTGGCTGACTAAGCACTCAGCTCTCAGAGGGGAAAGGGATCGGGCGAGGGCACAGCCCGGGGACCTGAGCTGGAGGCAGGGCAGGCACGGGCGGGGTGGATCCCTCTGTGCCCAGCTCAGGGTTTGGATCCTGCAGGGCCCTGACCGATCCCTCTGTGCCCGGCTCAGGGTTTGGATCCTGCAGGGCCCTGACCGATCCCTCTGTGCCCAGCTCAGGGTTTGGATCCTGCAGGGCCCTGACCCGGCCCTCGCTCCCAGCGGCTCAGCCCCTCTGCCACCCCCCTGCAAACCCATTCAGCTTTCACGGGCAAACTCAGGTTTCACCCGAGATATCCCAGGGCTTGGGCGTCGCATCAAGAGCCTGTTTATGACAGCTGTGGGGACATCTGGATCCTCTTTGTTTTAAAGTCTGTGCTTTCTGTCTTTGGTAACCTGAGGTGCACTCTCAGCAGGACAGGTATTTTTATCCTTGGCTGTTGTCTGCAGGACTCGGATACCGTAAAATTCATCCTGCTTTTTGTCATGCTTTGTGCATGTGTATAAAAATTATATGTAGCATCTTTTCAGCAGCTTTCAATCCACTTATTGCTTTCCTCTCCTTTAGAGGCTTTTGTTCTTTTTTTGATAGCATTTTCAAAGTGGCTTATTTTTGGAGGCTGATGTCTTTGTTCCCCTCCTTAGCTGCTTTTTGAATACAAGCTTTTATTCCTGCAGCTGTGAGTTGGCTGCAGAAAGCCAGAGACAAAGTCAGTGTCAGGTGTAGTGTTAAGCCTGGAGACTTCTTGTTTACTTCTTGTAATAATATTTCTAGTTTTTCTAGTTAATAATCTAACCATTTGTTCTTTCAAAATAAATTCAAGGTACTTAATTTTCATCTGGTGTGAATCTTGGTGAACCTGATGGGTATAATACACATTCTTAGTGTAGGGACGATGAATTTTCTTTCGGTAGATCAAACCGTGTAAGTATTTAAAGGATCTGAAAAACCTGTTTTGGAAGTTTGACTTTTCCACCATTCGAAAAGGGTCATTTTTTGGGACAAGCATTTTCAAATTCCTTAAGGGGTGTTATTCATGGCCTTGTACTACAACACTGAAGTTGAAAGCCAAGCTTCTTTTGTGAGCTGGATTAACTATGGCCTGAGGGTAATGATTTGTCCAGGCTTGGCTGGTAACTTTTTCTGCTCAGTTATTCACACTAAACTTGGTTTTATTGTCCCACAATTGTGACTTTGGGCTACATTGTCTGCAGTTTTCTTCTGTCTGGAGGAAAGGATGCTGGATTCAGGCTTGTGAGCCATAAGCAAAAGTGAAGGAAAATGGTTCATGTTGGTAGTGATTTTTCTGTCCATTGTTCAAGCAACTTGGCCATTCATCAGAATGTGGGAGATGATGCTCAGCTTTCCACTTTTCCTAAGGGAATCTTAGTCAACATAAAAGTTACTGGGTAAATAAGGCAGGAAGGACACTTGGGTGGTTTCTTTGCCCCAGCACAGGATCAAGTACTTCTGTGTTGCTTTTTGTGAAAATTTCTGACATCCTTGAAAAATGTTTCAGAGGTAAATGTTCACTATTCTGATTTTATTTTCAGTTTGGTTTAGAATGGGGCATTCAATTATAATATGACCTTTCTCAAGAGAGCATCTCAGTGATTGCACTGACCTTTCTTTCTTTCATTAATGGCCAGTGCATGAATGGTTCAAAAAGTGGGAAAACATCCCTCAGAAAGTACTGAGGACATTCCTGTCAGACTGTGCAGTCCCATGAGGGCTGAGGTGCTGCCCCAAGCAGTGAGTGGCAGTGATGGAAACCCAGCAGAGACTTGTCTGTTGTAAGAGTGAAAACATGATTGATTTCACCTGCTGAGGTGTAACAATGTCTCCTTAGCTGTGCTTTGTACAGGGAGCCTTTTGCTTTCCTGTGCCTGTATTCTGTCTGGCTCAAGATGAATCAATGGATGTGGTTTTCTTTTTTGTTTAGTTGTTTTGTTTTTTTTTTTCCTTGGAAACCACAACCCCCTTATATTTGCTTGGGTTCTAATCAGTTATGTTTTAGTTGCTTTGCTTTTTGCCCCCATACAGCTGTCTCTTGAAATACATGCAAAATCTTACTTAACAATAAAACAAATAAAAAAGAAATCAAAAAATTTACAAAGAGAGGTAACTTTCCCAATTGTGTATCAGTTGACCTGGAGTAGTATTTTTATAGCTGTCACTGTACAATAGAAAGCTTTTCATAGAATCCAAGGCTCTGTAAATTTGGAATTTAACTTTTGAAATCTGTGTTTCATACCCTTAACTAAGGTCAGTGTGTTCATGTTTATATGATGGTGAAAAAAAACCAAAAAACCCTCCACGTTCCACTTTCTCTTTTTTCCCTCATTTTAGCTGGTGAAGCTTTGTATTGCCATGATTGATACTGGGAAAGCATTTTGTACAGCCAACAAGCAGTTCATGAATGGAATTCGAGACCTTGCACAATATTCCTGTAAAGATACATTGGTTGAGGTAAGTTCCTTAAGGGATGAAAATGAAGGGACAGAAACATAACTTAAAGATGGTAAAATGTAACAGTTGGCAAGAGAAGTAGTTGAAGTTTATGCCTTTTTGCTCCTTTGAAATGTCTTTAAGAGTGAGGGGTTTTGGCTGTGGTGCACTGCAAGTGTCTGTGTTGTTTAGTTTCACTGTTAAGCTGAAGTTTCAGCAGGGATTCCAGAGAATATATATTAGGTCTGTGTGTGTATTGGTGATTACAACACATTAATTAGGTTTTTTGAGTAAGATTACTAAACATGAAAATTGTTAAGTAGTGCAATATTAAGTGTTGTAAGTTAATGTGTTAGATTGTGTGAACTTCCCATAGTGTTTAATTAACTTGAATTTTCCCTGCTTTGCTTTCAGGCTGGTACTTTATATACAGGCAGCAGTAACATTTTTGTTGCTTGTAGCTGAAACTGATTTACTTGATGTTACCCCCGTGTTCTCCTTATACTGTAATGGATTTAATCTAATAATCCTACTACAAGGCAAATGAATTTCCAAGTTATTTACTGAAAAGCTGTAAACCTGTGAAATGTTGCTTTTGTGCTGTGCATTTTGTAGGGCTTAACTTAAACAACTTTGATTTTCTCTTTACAGAATAATTTGACAAAGTTCTCTGACACATTACAGGAAATGATCAATTATCACAATGTGAGTATTTCTAGCTCAAAAGCTTTTCTTCTTCATAGTGTTTGCAAAGTCGTGGTTTAAGTGGTGTTAAATATCTCTTGTTTCATACTTTTAAGTATTTTATTAATGTTTTGTCTATGAAGTATTTATAAATATCCCCTTTTCTGCAGATTTTTATCTTGGTTTGTTTTTCATTTGGAATTTGTAAACTTTGCTAAAATCTGGTGCTCTGAGACAGTAAATACTGGATAGTTTCATCTTTTAAATCAAACTGATGGGCAGCAGTTAAAAACTAAGAGCATATTCCTTTGCTCATCTGCAGTAATAGTTGCTTTTTCCATTATTTATACTTTTTTCCCCCATCCTTTAGAATGCACAAAATGAAGCCTCTCTGATTTGTATATAGTTTTCTTTTTGGAACTATGAGAGATTTAGACAAGTGTAGTAGAGAAGGTAGAAGATGCTAGGATTTAAGATTAATAATGATATAAGCATGTCAGAGTTTATCAGAAAGTTCAGTTTTGCCTGATTTGAAAACTAATTTGCTTGTTTTCCTCTCAAGAGTTTAGTCTTGTATCCTGAAAGCCAAAGGGATGTGTTTGTGCTTCTATTTTCTTGCTCTTCTTTCACCGTGGTGGTAAAATTTGGCACAGCACAACTCTCCCTTTGGGGCAGTTTCAAGACAGAAAGCAAAGAACACGGAGTATGAAAAGAAGATTTCTTTACAGATCTAAGTAGGACCAATCTGAGATCTGTCCTGCTTTTTTGCCCTGCTTTTTTTGCCTTTGCTGTGCTCAGGTGCAGTGAATAGAACAGTGGCTTTTACCAAAAGGTACAAACCTCAGTAGTGAGGCACATGATGGGGTTCTGATGTAGTGCTTTGCCAGACATGTTGTGGTCCTGCAGAGCTTCCTGGCTCAGTGTCAGGTCTGTTGTTGACCAAGTTGAAGTGGTAGAAGTTGCTCCCACTGAGATCTGGACGACTGTCAGTTTTTTCATGTGAGGCCAGGGACCAGCCTAATGCCCATCCTCGCTGATTCAGCAGTGGGGGAGTAGCTGTGACAGCTTGGGGCCAATAGTAGCTCTCCAGACTTGGAGTGTAGGAAAGGTAAGGTGTTGGCAAGGCTGTAAATCCAGGCAGATTGCAGTCTGGGCACTTCTTTCTGTTCTTCTAGGGGAAAAGATGTGTATGTGTTTTTCTGCCCAGCACATTTTTTTCCTCTTTGTTACTGTAAGCAGAATTGCAAGGCTCATATTTCTGGGAGTCCTCTAATCATTTGAGTTCCCATCTGGTTATTCTCTTTTGCTATTGATCTTGATTGGTCCACTCCTCAGGTACTGGCAAGCTTAAATGTCAGCAGTGGGAGTATCCCAGCATGACTTCCAGCTTGTCAAGAAGTCCTTTATCTATTCTAGGTGTCTGTTTTTCTGTTTTCCAGCAGTGGGAGTACAAACAGGATCTTCCACGTTTTACTGGTGGATATACGACAGTGTTGGTTGGCAGGGGCCTCAGGAGGTGTCTGGCTCAACGGCCAGTCTAAATCACAGTCAGATCTGAGGGTGGAGCAGGTTGCTTAGGCTTTTATCCCATTTGGTCTTGAAAGCCTCCAAACATGGAGTCTGGATTGAAGATACAGTCCCACTGCTGATGGGTGACTTACACTCAGTCATGTTTTCCTTCCTTCAGTGTTTCTAGAAAAGAGACACAAGCTGGTAAGGGTTTTGCTGTCAGCACTTGGCATTGCACAGCTTCTCACTTCCAAATTCTCTTGAGAAACTAAGGCTGAGAACACTTAAAACATTGTTTGACCTGAAACTGAGTTCTTCTTCATTATTATTATTATTATTATTATTATTAAATACTTCAAGATCTCTACCTTTTGTAAGAGATTCTGTTCAACTGGGCCAACTCCTACTTCCTTATGTTCTTTCACCTCTTTATTTTTGCGATGGTGCTTTGTATATTTCTGTAATGCAGAATGGGAGGTGTAGAGGGAAATTAAGGCATCATTTATTGTCTGCACATTAAGAGGTGACAAAAGGATTTGCCCAGCAGTCATTGACCTGTTCCATTGCATCCTAAAACTCAGAGGGCAGATGTGAAGCTGAAGGAACGTGTGTTTTCATTCCCCAGTTAGAATTTCTGGGGTTAAAAGAGAAAATTTAGGCTGTCTCACATTTGGATATGCTTTGGCCTTGAAAAATTAACAGATTTCTTAAGCTTTACTCTTTGCATGAGTGGATTATATTCTGTCCCACTGCCCTCCAGCAACCTCTCCAAATCAGAGGATATTTGAGAAGCATGGCTTAGAACACTTGTAAAGAAGAATCAGCTATTCCTTTTAGCAGTCCATAAGTGGGTGGGGTTTTTATTCATGTATTATGTAAAGGAGATGGTACTAATTACTCATGTATGTTACATTTTCAGCATTAATTTCAATCTGTGGTAGTTTTTTGCCAGAAGTTAAGGGCATGTTCTTTCTATGGTTTCATTTGTCTCTTGATTGTTGATAAATTGTGAAAGTCTAAGAACCAAAAGAGTTGTTACTTAACATTCAAAGTTGTTTTTTCAAGAATATTACTGTGCAATTAACATAATAAACTTGTTCTATGTAAGTAGGCATGTCTTGTCAGGATGAGGGAATAAGATACCAGGAGCTGTTATCTCTCCTCTATAACCACAGTCTTTAAGAAAAGACCAGGCGAAGGTGTTCGCTTTATTTTCCTTATTTTCTTCTTTATCTTTTATTTGTTTCAGAAATAGAGAGTGTTATATTTTTATATTAGAGACACATTGATTTAATAATATTTCTCCTCTAATTCTGCATAATTACCATTTGTGTATCTAAAATCAGAAGGTATGGACACCTCTAAGTTACTGACCTAATAATGTTTTTCTTTCAGATTCTCTTTGACCAAATCCAAAGATCAATTAAAACACAGCTTCAGACTTTTGTTAAAGAGTAAGTTAATTTGCACTTGTAATGGGAAAATTATACATAAAATAGAATTTAAAAACATCTGATTTGAGTGAGTTGGTGAAACATCCTTCCTGTAAATAGGCAGCCAAAAATTGAGAAGTGTGTAGTAAAGCTTGTCAAAAATCACCCGAGATCACTGAGGCTTTAGATCCAGCTGTAGAAATGTTGCAATAGCATGAATTTACTCATCTTAATTACATGTTGTAATTGTTTAAACTTGGAGGAAAAAGTACTGACCAAAGCTTTTTCCTCAGTAAGCACGAGGTGGGTTTATTTACGTATGTTTTGTCCTTTCCTTGGAAAAGAAAGACAAGAAGCTTCTCTCAAAACTTTTGAGTTTGTTTGACCCAACCATGTATTGAAGAATATGAAAACAGAGAAAACAACTGTAGCAGTAACAGGCATGGTCTGTCTAGTGTCGCTTCAAGCACTTTTTCATGCTTTGGGATTCATTTGTTGCTCCTCTTTTCTTATTCTTTAGAGATATTAGGAAATTTAAAGATGCAAAGAAACAGTTTGAAAAAGTGAGTGAAGAAAAAGAGAATGCTCTAGTGAAAAATGCTCAAGTTCAAAGAAATAAGCAACATGAAGTAGAGGAAGCAACCAATATTTTGACTGCAACACGGAAGTGTTTTCGACACATAGCTCTGGATTATGTTCTTCAGGTAAGCAATAAAAGCTGTTTTTCAAAACATTTTGTTGCACACAGTTAGGGATGTGTTCTTTAGAAGTTCTTATTGTAACCTTCTTGGAAGCTGTGGAGATTGAGAGAAAAAGGAAGAACTTTATCTGCAAGTAATTACTTTTTTTAATAAAATCTAAGGAACATTAATTTACTTGATGCATTCTTGATGCTTAGTGCTTTGGTATTCAGTGCCCTTGCAGTAATGACACAGTTTAATTTTCAAGTTGGATATTAATTTTTTAAAAATCCCAATATTTGCCTCATACTCAGCTAATGTTGCAGGAGTTGGTTATGCTGTAGTTCCTTATGTATTTGAAGTAAAAACTGTAACCTAACCTAGGAAATACAAATTACCAGAATACTTCTGGTATAGAATGTTGGCTACTACTGCAATTTCAGCTTTAGCTCTGGGTTTTATTTAACAAACCCAGCTTGTTTAGATTCCTCAGAGTTTGCCATTGTGCCTTACGGGAAATCAAGAACTTACCTATCCTTTCACTTTCTAATGCAGATCTCCCATAGGGTGTGGAGAGGTATCTCTGTCATACTGCTTTGAATCCTGTAAGACAATAATAAATTTTCTTTTGATAATTAAAACTCATCTGTTTTGTACTTGCCCCCAACTGCAGCAAAGCAGGATTATTGTAACTCAGGTGGTACAAGGGATTGAGGGCTCCTAAATGGGCCTGAGGTTCTCCTATAATCAAACACAGAACAACCCTTAACAATTAAGAATGGTTGTATGTTAGAAATTATCATCTGGATTTGTGACAGTCCAGACAGTTATTTTATTTAGCAGTCAGTTGTTGACTATTCTGTAGATGGCATTAGTGCCTGGAGAGTGCAGTGGAACTGCTCAGCCTGGGCATGTGCGTGGATAGGATGGTCAGTGGTCAACACGGAACTCCTGCCTTTTGAACACTAAGGACAAAGGTCATTTTGGTGTTCAAAAAGTCATGTGAATTATGTACCACTGGGTTATTTGTACTCACTAGTGGTGTGATGTACTGAATGGTGTGGGGGGAGCTGGCAGGGATTACTGTAGGAGGCCAATTACTTGTGTGTGCATTGAACTGTGGGTCGTTCTCCTCCTGGAATTTGTATGTCTAAAGTATGAGCAATTCCTGGGATAAAGATGCATTTAAAGTAACAGGGAAAAATTTCAGCATCTCTTAATTAACATGGGCAAAAATGAATTCAGCTTTTTGAATTCTTTCTACTTGGGTGGCTCTTTTGAAAAAGTGGCTTCACAACTATGATCTCCTTTTAGCTAGATTGGCTTTAAACTGTAATTCAAAACCTTTGCTTTCCTTTTAGTTTTACTTTTTCTGCCTCACAAGTTGAGAGTTTCTTCTATACAAACAAATCTTAATTATTTTTGCTGCAGAAAGTTTTCCAAAATACTGACCAGTTAAGTATGAAAGTGCAATCTGGTTTTGATTATGGCTTCAGCAAGTTTATTTCTTTTGCTGGAATTTTAAACTGACACAGAGGTGTTAAATTACAAAATCATGCATGTTTCTGCTAAGTGGGCCTTTTAAAATAAAATCTGTAGTGCTGGTTGGCAACCTATAAAGATTAGGGAACAAAGAAGATAGAGGAACTAGATGAATGTGAAAAACCAGTTATTTTTTTCTATATATTGTGAATTTCTTCAAGTTCTAGGGCAACACCGTTGGTCAGTGACTTCAGCTAGCTTAAAAGCACAAGTATACCTGGAAAGTTACTTATTGGAGCTATTCTGATCTTGCTTGTTTCTGAGACTGGGACTATATCCCACTTTTGGGACACTTAAATATTGTCAGTCTGAGGGGAAAAAAATAACCCTGCCCTGTCCTTTCCTGTCCCTGACAGCAAAGAGCAGCAGGGCTGAGTGCGGCTGCTTTAAGAAGCTGCTGGGCTGGCTCAGCTCACTCTGTCAGAGAGGCTGTTTGAAACATCCTGAGTTCAACCTTTTGAAAATGGGTACCTATTTTCCTTGCTTGGAAGGTGTGTTATTTTACTTCTAGCTAGCATGTCTTGTCTTGTATTTTCCCTTCCAATGTAAGAAACTTGTGACCATCACTGTGAAATTCAAGCTTTGCAAGCATTCTCTGATTGCATCACTTTGATATCATGGCAGGACTAGAATTCATCTTCTTTTTAAAGTGCTTTGTGAAGTCTGATACTGAGTTACCTCCTTGCAATGTTTTAAGCTTTGATAGGATTATTTGGAAGCAATTTGAAGTTTACTTCTGTGGGGAAGAATTGCAAATAGAATAAAATAAGTTGCTTGGTTTGTGTTTTTTTTTTCCTAGATCAATGTTCTTCAATCTAAAAGGAGAGCAGAAATCTTAAAATCGGTAAGATATACTTTATTTTCTATACAGAAAATACTGCAATGTATTATCTGAAATTAAAAATTTGACCTCAAAGCAGTATGTTAAAAATTTAGTCCTTTTACTCATCAAAATATTATTGGTACATTTGGTAATATGGTGGCAGTCAGCTCCTCTCTGTCTTACATGTGGCAATTAAACAGGAGATAAAAAATTCACATGACATGAATTAGAAGTAATTTTATGCCCTTAAGTAGATTTCTTTTGTTTTGCTCAGAGAGTTAATCCTATTGACTGATTTCTGAGATTTTTGGCTTGGTTATTTACTGCCTTTACCTTGTGTGTTTATTTTACATTGAAAGCTCTATGAGGTGCTGCTGTAAAATTGTCAGGACACAAGAGCAGAAATGAAGCATGGAATTGTGTGTTAAGTTTGTCCACATGGGTTACTTAAATTATATATTTACATGGTATCTGATACTTTTTTTTAAAAAGAATAAATATTTACTTTTTCCTTCTAGATGTTATCGTTCATGTATGCACACCTGGCTTTTTTCCATCAAGGCTATGATCTGTTTGGTGAACTTGAGCCCTACATGAAAGATCTTGGTGCACAGGTAACAAATCATTTTAAAAATTCATAGCTGTGTGGTGAAATGGATAAAAACTTGACCTATGCCTGTATATCAGGTACATCATAGATTTATTGAACAAAAGGGGAACTGTAGTGTGATAAAGGCAAAGCAAAAAGCTGACTGTAAATGGCTTGAATGAAACTAGTCACAAACTGAAAGTTGTCCATTTACTAAAATTAGTACTACCTTTAGGATTTATGTACTCAGACATAACTATGTTGTGCTCTTTGAGGTTCCCTGTGGTATTCAGGACAGTGGATTGTTTGCTTTTTAAAATTTTTGTATATGAGCCATGTTATAGATTTATTTAACAATAAAAAGTAGATTGTATTTCCCTTCTACTTTATTTACTGTATAAATTAAGCAGTGTGCATAATTAAACTTTGATGTGTGCAAAAATAACTTTGATGTTAACGATTTAGACCATAAAATGGAAGTCTGATTTTAATAAGTAGTGTGCATTGAGTTCCTACATGGAATCCTTCTTGCCTAGTTTTGTTGTTTAAGAACAGGCAATTAGCACTTCTGGGTTTTCAGTGAGGGACTCATGAGAAGGTTGGATGGACCACCACCAAGTGCACACAGGAGACATGGAAAATGGTTGTGCAGATTAGAACATACAAGGTTCGAATGAAGGTCTGTGTGTGGTGCAGGAAGAAGACTCAGTTAGTGTCTTGTCTTGTTTTCAGTGCAAGTTAAATGGGCCTGAAAATACTCGTAAAGCACTTTTTATTTGCCCTACCTGAGGACTTGCAACAAATGCTCTGATAGAAACCCCCTATTGCCAGTTCCCAGCCAAATACACAAAGCAGATAACTCAAATTCTAAGTTTCTGTCCAGGTACAAAAGCAGTGAAATGACAGCAGACATTTATTTACATTCATCTTGAGTAGATGTGTCACTGAATGCCTGAGAAATAACATTGTTCTGGGCTTTTTTT
>JAOXXN010000137.1:13483618-13494699 GCA_026770055.1 Myrmophylax atrothorax
AAAATAACTCCAACAGTCCAATGTCTGAATGGTTGTTTTCCTGCAGGACCAGTCCCTAATTGAGTTACTGTGGGTCTCAATTACTTGTAGAAACACATGTGAGTGTTTGCTCTGATAGTGGCGCTTGAAAGGCTCAGGTGCATTTTACTTTTCCTTAGTTGTGCCTTTTATTCTTTCACATCCTTCCTGTTTGGGTTGTAATTGTTGAACTGGAGTGTTGGGGTAATATAAAATGTGTGTCCTGCACCTCTGTGGAAAGAGGATGGGGAAAGGAAACAAAACCCATGGAGTTGGTGGTGGTTTGTGCTGTTGGCCAGGCCTCAGTGTTTCCATTTCATTGAGATGATTTGAGCAGGAAAACACAAGGTTATTTTTGAATGTCTAGTTATGCTTTTGCTTGATCTGGTAAGGTGCACTGTCTGACATTCATTTTGGTGCTGGTATCATAGCAACTGAAGGAGTTAAATTTAGAAAATTCAAAGCTGAGAATGATTCAAATACATTGCAGTTACAGTGACTGCAGACCCTGAAGTTGTGCAGTTGTTCTTTTGTGGCCAACCTTGGCATTTAAATAATGGATATTTTTCATAACAGAAGCAAACTTGTAAATAACTGTTCAAAGTTTAACAGTTAGTGCCTTTGCAGTTTGTACTGGTTGAAGCTTCTGCCTTTAACAAAGTGTGTGTGACGTAGCAGGGATTTGTTGGATTTTTGTGACAGTACTGTTAGATTCCTTCTGCTAGTGATGAGTGAGTTTTCATTCCCAGGTAAATTTAGTGGCTGATCTTAATTACAAGGTTTAACAGCACCTGAAATAAAATGGAAGTGCTCTTGAATAGTTATAATAATAGTTATAATTTTTAATTCTTTTTGTTTGTATTCTCAAAGTAACTGTTTTGCATGATGGAATAGGATTGCACAGTTTTGCTTTAGTTCAGAGTAGGATCCCCTGTGAATCAGAACATTGTAGGGGAATCTCTCGTGGCACACAAGTGTAGTATGAGCTTTTGCATGGAAATTATGGGGTTTGGGACTTTCATGTGATATGTGGTATTAGCTTAAAAAGAAAACCTACTGGAATTTTCATTGAGATGACTATCCAAAAAGCTAAACATTTTAGTCTGACTTAATTATCTACAGCTATGGCTTATAGCACTATACTTACAAAAATACCTTTACCAGTTTGAAGAACCTAATTTTTTGAAAATTACCCAGTAGTGGTGTAATGACTGGGATTTTAATAGTTTAGTTGTATGATTGGCTACTTTTGATGGTTGTGTGCTGTTGGTCTCTCTTAAGGCAATTGATATGTTGATCAGCTGAGTGAAAAGGTAGAAATTCTGGTTTGAGGTTGCAAGCAAGAATGATGCAATTCTGTCTTCATACTAAAAAAAGGAACTGATGGAATGAGCTGCTGTTAAAACCTTTGGTTTTGCACTTATGCTGTACTAAATATATCCTCAAACACTTGTATTTAAGATAAATTAGAGGTAATTGCCCTATTCTGAGTGTGGCTGTTCCATCTAACAGGGTAGAATGAAGAATTTCTTGGGGACTAGGTGCAGATTCCTGCATCAGAAGTTTTAGCAAGAAACTGGATTCCTACGAAGTTTTGAATAGCCCTTGGATGAGTTCTCATCCTCATACAAAAGAAAGGGCTTCCCAAGGCTTCTTGGAGCAGAACAGTCTTTGAGCACAATGGCATTTTTAAGTCCTGTAGCTACAGGAGGTGTGGCACCTGGACACTTCATCTTCAGTGTGTTCATGTTCACAAATACCTGTAAGGTGTGAAAGTGCTGATATGGCCTTTTGAGCCAGGTGGGAAGACAGGGAGAGGAGAGTTACGAAAAGTAACAGAGAACAGAATTGGATCCAGATGTCCCAGCTATCCAATGGCTCCGTAATTGTTGGAGACTGTCTAGCACAAGCATGTAAGAGCCTGTTACTGTCACTTTTTTCTCATTTATATCATGTCAAGCAGGGGAAATCAAACACTGGGGAGATGGCCAGAGTTGGCAGGGCTTGTCACTTGTGGTTATGAGAGTGGGTGGAGGCAATCCTATTTGTGTGTGGATTAGGGGTTCTGTAGTCACACTGTGCCTTCTGCCACGTGACTGACTCAGCTGTCCAGCTGGTGCTGCACACTGTCCTGGGCTTCTCCTTCTAGGCCTGGAGGAGAGCCAGGTCTGCCCAGCAGATGCAGAGCTGCAGGCTGTGCACTGTGCTCAGCTCTGCATCTGCATCGTTATCACTGAGATGCTGCGACTGGGTTAGTGGCAGGTTTGTATTACAGGCTGGATAAAGGAGGAGCTCATCAGATTCCTGTCACATAAGTACCAAGCTGACTAGTCTCTCAGGGAACATCTGCTCCTCTGTGATATTTCTAATTCAAACCAAATCCCAAGAAAAACACAGAATACCCCGACTGAACTTATTCTCTCCTACAGGATATCTTAATTTCCTGCTTTTTTTTTTTTATCTTCTGGTTTCAAAAGGAGAAGGTTTATATGGTAATGCTAGAAACTTACTTGCAGCAAATTTTTGAGCAGTGTTTTTTATCGTCACTGACTTTGTAAGGATGCCAATGTAAATACTCCCTGTGAAAATCTCTCTTCTTTTCAAAATCATATTGTTATTTCTGAAACTAGAAACAATTTGGAAGTCTTTACCTAAGATTTCAAGGAATCTTGCTCAAATACTGCTGATGGCCTGATCAAAACTATCCATACAAAAGCATGGTTGAGGCACTTCCCTGCTTTGTGGAGGGGAAAATCCCCAGCATTTGCTCCTGGTAGTTTTTGCTGCTCCTGCCAGTGCTGCTGCACAGGCCAGCGAGAGCAGCTAAAGCCTGAGTCATCCTCGTCGGGGGCTGAGCACCAATGCGGTGCAGGCGCATATGCTTGGCTCCATGCTGTGCCTTGAAACGTTCCCCCTAATGCTGACAAGAAATGTACAGCTTTGTAGAGGTTAATTCAGGATGGTAGTGCAGTGCTTTAAACAAGGCTTCAGTGGTTATACAAGGTAAACACTTTGTCACAAGTAATTATAATATGCAAATAAAAGTCATGCAATGTCTAGACATAATGTGGTTTTTTTTGTCAGCATTGTGAAATCTACTGAGCCAAATTTCTCATGATATCTAAAGATCCAATTTTCTGTTTCTCTTTACAGCTGGATCAGTTGGCTGTGGATGCTGCAAAGGAGAAGAGAGATATGGAGCAAAAGCACTCCACTATTCAGCAAAAGGTACTTGAGAGAATGTAAAAGGCAGGCTGCACACACATTTTGGTATCTGAAGCATCTCTTCCCAGCAGTTTGCATCTCTGCATCAGAACTGTGAGAAATGGTATCTTTAGTGCAGAGAGACAGACTTACATGTCAGTAAGGGCAGGGTCAGATTGCAGATACGAATTTTGTGTTACAGAACTAAATATTATGTTTTTACCAAAACATGTATAGAACAGTATGATTTATATGAATGCTGGGATTCTAGCATTTCAGTAGAACTCTTAATTCCAGTTACATCTTGGATTCAATACAGTTGTAAAAGTTGCTGTGATTCCCTGCTGTGTGTTTGTGGCAGAGGTGTGTGTGCTGCACAGCCCCACAGTCACACTTTGGACTGTGCCAAGTACAAGGGCAGCACTTTGAGGTGGTGTGGCAGCTGCTGTTGCATATAAAGACCAAAAGTAAACTTTTGTAAAGGGTGTCTAATATATGGGTTCAACTGTACACAAATATGAAAGTGATAACATGGAATTGCTGTTTTGAGAAGATTTTTATGTGCAATAATTCTTCTTTTGGCTTGTTGAGAAAAATGTAGATAATTCATGTTGGGGAGGGAATGATTTCTGGTTTTTGGATGTTTCAGAAGCTCTAGATCAGTATTGGTTTTGCAGGTATAATACTAGAAGTTAAAAGTATTTCCACTGAACTCTCCAGTAGTGAGCTAATACTGCAGGTACTTTTGAAAGGGATTAGATACCAGTTTAAAGGTAATGCTACACCTCTTACTCTCATTCAAATATGTTCCGTATCTGTTCAAATGGCATAAATTAAAAATAAACAAAACAAGGCCAATGTATTTTATGAGTAAATAAATTCAGGAATGAAAACATGCTGAGATTATAATTTAGGTAGCCTTAGTAGGAGCCAATATCAATACTAATGGGAAAAGGTAACATTTTTGGTTGCTGAGAATGTTTTGTTGGTTCATTCTGTCATTGCTCCAGGAGCTGGTGGGAAACATTGGGATTGCTGTGAAATTGAGCAGATGTGATGATGCAGTGCAGGGCAGTGCTGATGTGCTGTGTTTGGAGGCAAACAGGAGATAACAGGCAAGGAAGTGGAAGAAAGAGGGGAAATGGAAAAGAGATGGAACTTGAGAATTAATATTGAAATAAAATTTTTAATTTGTTTGGGCTTAATAGGCCTAGTTTTAGGAATGGGCACTAGTTTAGGGGTTAACTGTTAGAGTACAGTAGTGCTTGATGAAGGATGTAAGTTGTGAGCAATTATCTTTTAATTGACCATAGAAATAATAACTTGTTAACATGAATTATGGTCACTACTGCTGCCAGTGATGTTTACAGTCTTTGTTTTTTCTTTAAATGCTGCTGAAGGCTGCTTTACAGGTAAACTTTTAAGTTTCATGAAACTTGATAAGTTGTGTCTGTGTAATATAAATGTTATTGGTTTGTAGTACAAATGGTAATCAGAATGAGGTTACTTATATTGTTCCTTACTTTAATTGAAAACACTGTCTCTAAAATATAATCAGGGCAGTCAGATTGTATTGGATGTTGTGCTCTTAAGTTTTGAGTTTGTATGTTGTCTCCTGTTCTTACAAGTCACTGTTGCTTTTCTGTGATGGCAATGCCCAGACTGTGCTTTATTGGAGATTTCTTTTATAGCTCATGCAATCATCTGCTTGGTTTCTTACTCAAATCATATTGTCTGGTTTTGTCTCCTCCTACTTTTCCCAACCTTCACACCAAGTTAGTTTCGAGCTCATCAGGATTAGAATTGCCTTAGACCTTGGATCTTGTTCTTTGTATCATTATTTGTCATGTGGTCAATCTGACCCAGATGGCAACTCTATTCTCTGTTCTCATGTCTTGCCGTGTTGCTTTCCACTGTGTTACCTCTTACACAAGTGTTCCCAAATCTTCCAATGCCAAATCTTTCCATGTTTTGTATCAGCTGAAACTTCTGAAGCTTCTTGTGTTGAATATTCCATGAGGTATATGTGCATTTAATATACTGAAGTTTTAATCTAATGCTTCAGAATGATGCCTTTCCTTCATTGTGTGGATAAAGAACAGTTCCTTTTCTGAAATGTATAGGTAAGTGCACATGTGCACACACCTGCCCACCCACTACCTGTGTTTGCATATATGTGCATATGCATGCAGAGTAATTGCACTAATTAAATAACTCATCTCACTTTCCTATGTGATCATCATTCTGTTTAATTAGGCTGTTGTCAGAGAGGCTAATACAAGTGTCATGGAAGGGCTTGGTCACCAATATAGTGTGATTTCTTTTAAAGAGAGCTGATATTTTTTTTTTAATTTCTTTTAAGTGTTTTGGTCTATTTACTCAGCAAATATGCAGGAAACAAATTTTCTTTTGTACTGTAAGAAATTTTTTTTTCCATATTAAACTGGAGCATCACATACTATGAATTAATCTAGAAATGTCATGATCATTCTGGGAAATTTTTGCAATATATTTTTATAGAGAAAAATTCTCATCAAAAGAGTGGTGTCACAGTGTCAATACTTAAGACATTAGTTTTGTGAGCTGTTTGCAGCCCATTGTTGTAGTAACATATTGAATTAATAAGTAATTTATAAATCAGTTGGGCCTGTAAACAGCATTATGGCTTTTTGGTTCTGTGACAGAGCTAATATTTTGTTCTAAAATGGGGGAAATGATACAAGAAAAGTATTTGTATTGAACTTCAAATAGTTTTTGTTGTATTCAAATCCCTTTTTCATTAAAATAAAAATCTACTTCCAAAGAACTGCTCAGGAAACAGCTGGAGTGGGAAGGATTTGAAAATTTTTAACATCTGGAGTAAACAAGGTGATAGGAAACCAGATGCTATGACAGTCACGTGAACCAGAGCTGCTGTTGAGAAGTAATGCAAACTAATTCCTGCCTCCAAAACCAAAATGTGCTCGTATTTCAAGTGACTTGTTTGCTCACTGACACTGTCACCTCCTCTCACTCTGTCCTGGACTGAAAACCTTGTTGTTACTTGTGGTGTCTGTTGTTCTTTTAAGCCCTTCCTCGAGGGACTTTCAGCTTAATCATGACAAACATCTCTTGCCAATGGGATGGGAAGGGAATGGAAGCAACTTTTTAAATGGGGGGTTTGCAGAATTAGTGTCTTTGTTTAGTATATTCTGGCTTAGCCTTTCAGGTTAGTGTTTTCTTTGGTACTTATACTCCATTTACTTCCTTTATAAAAAAAATTTAAAATGCTGTTTCTTTAAAGTGAAAAAAAATGTTTAGAATACATATCCAATGTTAAAAAATGGTTGTTAAAATTCAATGTTAAAATACAGTCACTAAGATTTACAGGTAAAATGGCTTGAACAGCTTTCATGACCTGATTGCAATTTTCCTGTTGCAAATAAATCAAAAGCTCAGCTACTGAAAAGTGCAGGGGTGGAATTTGTTTTGGTAACAAGAAAATTATATGTAAAGAAACATAAAACATGCAAGCTATGAAGTAAATCAAGTATGTGTGATGAATTGATATGTTCATATGAAAACAAATTCACTGAAACACTGTCAAGAATATTAAGTGTTCTGTGGCACACCAGATTAGTGTTATTTCTGGAGATGAAAGTTGTTTTTCATTTCCAGCTGGTTTGCTGTACCTCATGGACATTTAAAGAAAAGGGGAGGAGGGAAAAGGCATGAAAGCCTGCTGTTTGCTTCACTTATATAACCCACTTGTACATGTTTCTCTTCCAGTAGCAGCCAGCCATGAAAAATGAGTGTCAGAATAGAAGCCGTAGATGTCTCTGCTTTCAAATCTGAATGAAATGTGTGATGTGGCACTTCAGTGTAACTTGTGTAATGCTGGCTTAATTTTATTAGTTCTGATTAGGTGAAAGATACTTCAGTCCTAACTGACACCTAATTAGTAAATAAATGATGTTTAGAATAAAATATGTATCAGTTGTGTACATGCTTAATGAATACAAAATTCTGAGCCACGTACAGTAACTGGGTTCATTAGCGTGTGATTCTCTTATGCAGGACACTGGAAAGATATGGGTGTATTTCCCTCCACCCCCTGATTATTTTTCATGGTTCACTAAACTTTTCCATGCACCAAGATAAAAATAAACTATAATGTGACTGCTTTTCTCCTGCTTTTTAGTTATAAAATAGCAGAGACTGTAAGATCAGACACAGCTATCTAGTTTCTTTTCCTACTTTTATCCATCTGATTGAAATGAAGTGGGGCATGTCTTTTTACGATTATTTCATCATCTTTTTCATGACCACAACTTTATCAACAAAGTTTTATGGATAAAGCATATGAAAGCTTTACTCCTTCCCCCTCTAGCTGGTAGTCTGCTGTCTACAGTTAGGAAGATATTTAACATTTGTCTGTATACTCTTGTGTCTTTTTCTGCTCTATAAAGTGGAATTCAATCAGGGAAGTCATTAAAATGGCACTAAATGCAGTTCATGAGGAAGGGTCAGTGTTTTAGACAACTTGGACTGAGAGTGTGGCGTGATAAACGATCCAAAGAAGGGTTCTTGTTATACTTGTCTTCAAAACACAAGTCAAGAGTCATTGGAAAAGACAGTTGCATGTTCTGCAGCAGTTCTCCAAACCTGAAGGAAAATGTGATTACACGGTAGTTTGGTCAGAAAAGACTGAGGGAATGTATGTTGTCTTCCACTAGACGAGTTACAAGCATCACTGAGGCAGGAAGATGCAAATCTTTAGCAGGTTTCATTATGTTTGGGAGCTGGTAAGTTAGAGTAATTTATCATTTTTTGGAGGGAGGAAGGGAATGCAACATCAGCATGTCTAAGTTCGTGCATATGGTGGGTTTTCCCTTTTTTTTTTTGGAGTGCATAAAAAGAAACAGAAAGGGTTTTTAACATTTGGAAAAAGTTTGTGTCATAAGTTATGAAATAGTAAGTTAAAATTGTAGTGTGATATTTAGCTGTTCTTGCTTACATGAAGTTTTTTATGTTCTGCATGTTCTGATCTACAAAACAGGCAGAAAATCAAAGTTATTAAATGCTGAATAATAAATGCACAAATGCAGAGATTTGTGAAGAGTTTTTGGTTTGGTTTGTTGGGGGTTTTTTTGAGAAGGTTTCATTTGTAACCTGTATGTTTATTCAGATCAGTGTGTGGTAGTGTTACGATAATTCCATTTTCTTTCGGAACTCTTGCACTGATCATCTGTCAGTTAAATAATACAAATCTAGATTTATCATTTCAAATTTAGTTAATCTACTCAGATTAGTAATAGCTGAAAACACTAAGTAATTTGATGGAATTTATGCTGTGCTGACCAGGGAGTTTGAAGGGCCCACTGTAATATTTGTAACCATTTCACTGTCATGTGTAATTAACCTTGGATTGGACCAAACCATCTGCATGTATAAGAGTAAACATCGTGTGTTGCACGAAGTTGTTGCAGCCTGGGCTTTGCATAGGCTTGATGATGTTGGGTTTGAAGCTGACTACTTTTTTTTTCCATTTGATGTTGCCTCTTCTCTATGTATAGACAAATTCCTAAGGAGCAAAGTGCAAACCAGAGACTTACAGATATGCTTTTCATACAGTGCAGATGTCTGCAAGTTACAAAAAGTAATGGCTGAAAGTTCAGGAGAGAGATATTACAAAATGTTCTCTATCTTCAGTATTTAACCTGTTTGATTTTATTGTTCTGAAACTTAATTTTCATTGATGTCTCTTATGCCCTTGCTAACAGGAAGAAGCCATGTGTTGGTCTCCTTTAAGGATGTATTTTACTATCAGTGAAATTAAATTATAGCATGTATATTATTTTGGTATCTGGACATAGCATATGATAAATTATGGCATTCTGTGTGTGCTGTTTCTTGCACCCCTGGTAGCTGTTGGGCTCCCACTCACTGAATACCTGAACTCCAGCTCCCTGGGAAGAGTCTGTGCTGTTTTCAATGAGCTGTGAAAGCAAATGATCACCACTTGTATTATTACTTAGTCTAATCTACCTTTGCTGGCGTTATGAAACAGCCAACCTTTCTAAAACTTGTAAAGCTGCTATTAACTGTTATTAGATTGTTTTATTTGTTAGTAGGTTGATGAAAATGTATATTCCATTGTCCTACCTGTAGTTTCAAAACCTTATCCAAGATCATACGGAAAAAATTACTACTAAGTTCTTGTCATCACTGTGACTGCTTTAATTTAGAGTTAACTGAAAGCATTATCTTTATTTGATTACTTGTCTTCTAAGTTTCTATGTGGCTCAGTTGGTGAGATGACAGAGCTGAAGGAAATGCTAAAGCCTAACTGGCTTTATACAGGTGTCTGCAGCAGACTGCAACTGTTTTTCAGTTTTGACTCCTAACTTTTATTGCCCCCTTTCCTCTGCTTTGCTGCCCCCTTACTTGGGAATATACGTGAGACCATTTGAGCATACAGTTGAAGCATGAGATGCTCTGCTAGCCATGTTTGCCCTCTACTTGGCTTTAGAGATTACCAATACCTGAGCAAGAAATTCCCCTTGTGTGCAGGTAAAGTGAAAATCTTCAGTGTTCCAAGCTCCTAAAAATGCATTTTAAAAAAATTCTTCAAGGCCTGAGTCATGGCTTGACTATTAAATATTGCAAGCAAAACACTATTCCTGGATGTTTACTCTTTGACAATAATACTTTCCATACTTGAAATTTCATTTCAAACTGCAATGTCTTTTTCTTGTCTTCTTCCTTTCTATTAGGATTATTCCAGTGATGATACTAAACTAGAATACAATGTAGATGCAGCCAATGGTATTGTTATGGAAGGTTATCTATTTAAACGAGCCAGCAATGCCTTCAAGACTTGGAACAGGTAATTATCCAGAATCTCTGTTTGCTATTTATAAAGATACTGTTTGTTAAGATGAACTCTGATCTGGTTTGTAATCTGTGTAACTCACTAATTCCACAGTTTAGACAGGACATTGGGATGACTTTTAATTAATGTAGAGATGACACTTCAATGCCATTCTAGTTGTTTGCAGACCTTTTTCTAAGAGTGTACCTTAGTTTGGAGAAGTCCAGTGTATGGAAAACCTGCCTGGTTGGGTGCAGCTCGACTCTGTAACTGTGCTTTGGCCTCAGTTTGGGTTTGAAGCAGAGCAATCCTTGTGATGGCATACGATAAGCTATGTGAGGGTATATGCTAGGGAAGTAAGTGTTATAGGACAAGTTAAATGGAAGTGTTGTAGCCACTGGAAGCAGGGAAACACAGTCAAGGGCTCAAGTTATTTTTCCTGAAAGATAAGCAGTGTAATTGTTACCCTTTATAATTCCTGTCCTGTGCAGTGACTTTTGCATAGTAGTTCTGATGGTTCTTTTGAGAATTCAAAATATATTGTTAGTCGTGTATCTTTAAAAAATATGTATTTTACTACTGTTTAAATATTTTTTTGCCCTGAACAGGATTTTTTTTTTGCATTTCCAAGGGTATATACTTTTTTTCATGGAAGTGTGTATGCTGGAGCATTTACAGCACACTTGGATACAGTTCTTGAATTTTAAAGTTAATTTATTGTGACACAGAGGTCTTTTTCCTATCCCATGTTCTGCAATTTTTTTTTCAGTGTTGCTTCTGTTGAACTATTTGTTATGTTTCAAAGGCCAGAATGAGCATTTGGATGTGTGGTCCCTTCCAGTCGTAATTGTTCAGTACTTCACTGAGCATCTTGGAACACCACTAGTCTGTAACAAATTGGGATTGCTTCACTTCAGTCTGGAGGCTGGTGCAAGGGCCAGTGGTGGCAATAAAACTGTATCTGTATTAACAAGTCATGGGCAACTTGTACAAAGGATTTTGCTTT
>JAOXXN010000137.1:13494799-13520345 GCA_026770055.1 Myrmophylax atrothorax
CTTAGAACTTGTTTTATCCTCAGATCTCACCTCTGTATTTTCTTTTTCCTCTTCCTCTATTCTTAATTAATTTCTTCCACACCACCAGCCAGACTCTCATGCTCCTCAAGGGTCTTACCTACATTTCCACTCTAGTCAATAGTATAACCCAAGCAAGTGTGAAGGTCAGGTGCTGGGAGCCGATGGGCACGCTAGCACATTTCGGGAGGGTGGGTTCCTTTAGACCCTCTGGTCTGGTCCTGTGGTCTGATGATTCGTCTGTAATTGTAAGGGACCTTCTGGGTTAGTTTCGTACAAGCAAAATGCAGAGTTCTCTGAGACAAATCTGTGAAGCATCAAAGGATGGTGAAGGGAGAAAACTGGGAGATGTGCTTCCAAAGCACGTCCTTGGTGTGAAGTAAAATGTTAGTGGAAGAATACTGAGAAAAATGTGCAGTAACAGGGCAGGAGATTGTCCTGTACAGAATTCTTGGTGAATACACCTTTTTGTTAAGGTGATTTGCAGGATTGAGTGAAGGCAAAACTGACTGTCTGGGTTCCTCCTTTGGATAACACGAAGGCCTTGCTCTGGGGGGAGGTGACAGGAGGGAGCAGGACAGGAGTGTTGGAGGGTGGCTGGGAAATACTCTTTTTCCACATGGCTTCATACCTAGCAATACTGTACATGTATCTTACCTTAAAGTGGTTAGAGAATAGGATTCAGTTAAAACTGACTTCTGTATGCTGGAAATTTAAATAGACACAAAGTAAATAAGGAGAACTTGTAATTAAATCACGATACACAATGACATTCCTTCAGATTAAGTTACAGGTTTGAACATACATAATAAAAGTATATCCAAACAGTAAGTTATTTAAGAGAACCAAGGCAAACAGCTTGGTAATGACTCAGAGCTATCTAGTTTTATTACATGATTGATACTTGCTTATAGGTTTTTTCTTCTGTTTATCACAGGAGGATTCAGTAAAACAAAACGTTTAACCTTTTTAATATTAGATTCTTGATAATCTATCTCTCTATGGTAGACTAGTTGTGTGCTTCAGAATTAGGCAGAGAATAGGATTGGATATGCCATTTATAAACATTTCAGAAATTGAATCAATCATTTTAATTTTGTACTGCACATATTCACAAACCATTACTAATTGTTATGGAACTACTATTATCCTAGATATAATATATATTTAAGCCTTAATGAAGACAGCTTTTAGTTTCTGAATCTAGACCCCATTTTTCTTATGTGTTAATAGAGAGGTATTTTTCTGTTATTTTTACTTCTGAATACATTTGTGATTGCTTGCTTCATTGTAGGCACTGAAATGGTCGCTGCCATTTTCTACTGCCTGTTTCCCCCAATGGAATTCTTTACTTATATAGTGTTGCAGTTTCAGCTGCAGGGCGATAATACTGATTAAAGTTTACCATAGAACAGAGATGAGAGTGGTTTTCCAGTCACTAGGTAGAGTACAAGAAAGGACTGTGCCGTGGCATTGAACTGTTTTATGGGTAAAAGTGTACAAAATATCAAAGGAGGAAACATTTAGAGAATTGTGTATTTTATGAGAGGGAATTCTGAGCTGAAATCAGAGACCCCAAGACAGACAAGATACTTCCAGTGTTCTTATCAGATAGGTAGATTGCCACTCTGTTATATGCCTATCTTTGGGGAAGGTGGGTGGAAAATCAACCAGCTGAAACAGAAGCAGAAGAATTTGCCTAGAAATACAGGAATTTCTTGCTGTTCTGAACCGAGGGTGACAGCCCTGATCCTCCTTGCTGACTGCTAATTGCACTGTCAGTAGTAACATGTGAGGAAATGGAGGCTTCTCTTTTCCCTTTGTTGGTGTCACTTGGTATTTTGTTGGGTTTTAAGAACTCCTTTAAGATTGAATTAAAAGCCATTAAATTAAAAGCCATTGCAATGACCACTATTAGTGTAAATTTGCCAGCATTAAAAACACAATGGCAGAGGAAATGGTGCAATAGATTTTTGTGTGGGTTTGACACACATCAGTATGATTCTAGATGACAAATTAGAGAATTGTGATGCTTCTGTGTGCATTCTGTGGTCAGTGAATCCATGGACCCCATAGTGGATTATCCTGGGGAAAGCCCAGTTGCTGAGGGAGAAAAAAGATCAAGACTGTATAATGCAGCCCTTTGAAGGGGACAAATCTGTTGTAATGAATGAAAACTAGTTTGTTTCCAATCCAAGCTAAGATCTTGATGGGATGATGTTTCTTCCTGGGGCACCTGGCACCTCGGGTTTCATTGTCTGAAGACTTCCATTATTTGATCTTTTGCATCAAGTTTCCTGCTCTTGGGATGGTTCTGCATGATACTGACTTGAGAAACAAATAAGTGTTTGAGCAGGGTGCAGGGTAAACCACAAGTCATCTGCAATTTAGTATTGCTGTGTTTTGAAAGAGAGGGAGATTTTGTAATCTCTTGTTGTTGTGCCTAAAAGGACAATGTATAATGTACACAAGTATTTCAGGTAATACAGTTTATTGGAATCAGAATTATATCTTTATACTGCAGTTTTACAATAACAGATAGGGAGATAACACCTGTACTTTGAATGTCTGTGTGTTGCCAAATGGTGTACCTTGTTGTGCACCAGTTTTCTTAAGGCATCAGGAGCTGGAGTCATGAGCATGTACTATGGCACAGTAGCTGTAAAGCTGTTTTGGTTCCTAGAAATTCAAATGAAAAATAAGTCTGTATCATGAAGAAAGATATGTGTGAATAAATGTGTGTAGGGAGAAAAGCATTTGTCAAAGCACTAGTATGTTCTAAATAGTTTTTAGATTGGATGCATTGATTGTTTTCCTTTTTTAATTCTGCTGTATTTTCAGGTCATGCTAATTCTTTGCTTATTTTGCTCATTTTGCATTTTTCATTCCTTCTCCTCCTTTCCCTTATGTTTTAATCCTACCCCATTTTTTCACATGACAGGAAAAAGCCAGATCACATAAGGTACCAACCAGCTTCTTTTATACCTTCCCAATGTTTCTTTGGCACGCAAAAAGCTCTTCATTAACCCTGCATTTAATTTTGATTACTTGCAATGGATGTATAAGTGACTCAGTCTAAGAAAATAACAGAAGGATTCTGCCTGGGATGCCAGTATACCTGCTGCTCAACACTCTTAAAGAATTAGAAAGATTGAGCTAGATTTTAGCTAAAAAAGGAATTAAAGCAAAGTTTCTGCACTCAAACTTCTGAGCGTACAATATCCGTGTTTTGACTTTTTCCAATTGAAATTGATGAGATTTTTTTTTTCCTTATCAACTGCATTGGGAATAGATCTTACTTTTAAATGTTGTGCATTCTTGGTCACTCTTTATTTGCACGCTGCTTGCAATGAGAGAAGAATACTGTTTTCTTTTGAGCTGCAATAAGCATAACTCATTGTTTTTACGTAAAACTCAAGTTTTATATTTGTTTTCAGTATTACTCTCAGTTCTCAGAAATTGGATTTTTTTTCTATAAATTTTGTATTGTTTCCTATTTAACAAATATGGGTTTGAATTATTTAGGTGTAAAGGATGGAAAACATTCAGTTTCTAAACATGAACAACTATATTTAAGCACTACTAAGGCAGTGTAAATTACTTTAAGATTCCCAAGAATGCTTTCTCCTTCACTATGCTTCTCTCCTGTTTCTGGCAGAATGACACACATTTAAAGAAAGTTTGGTAATAATCAGTACTTACTGCACACATTTTCCCTAAAAGTTTGTGAACAGTATTCTTAGAACAGGACATATGTGGGTTACCCTGTAACAGATGTGGGTTACCCTGTACCTTCAGCATGCACATTGTACCTCAGAAGTTCCTGGCTGTTACTGCTGGAGACCCCCAGCTCTGTTCCCTACAGTAGTGCATAGACTTTATTGATGGTGTTTGGTTAATGAGGAACAACTCAAAAGTTTTTGATCTGAATAAAAGTGTTATTGCACTGACACCTTAGAGGGCAGCCTGCCTCTTTTTTCTTGTCAAGAGTATGGTAAAATGCATTAACTCTGACATCTACTTCAAAAGTGTGATCTACAAGTTATCCTACATTCTAAATTATTGATCTTGTTCAATAAAAATTTCTTGTAAAAAATTACCAAAATCTGCATCATTTTTAGCTGGACTGGAAATTTCTCCTCAACAGGTTTAATTTCTCTGCTAGGAGAAAAAGGGACCAAAATACTTTGAAAACTTCTAGACTAGGCTTTAAGGATGACACGAATTTGTGTTACAATTTGTGTGCTCACTTATATCCAGTTGATGAGATTGGAGCTTATTTACTCATAATAATGAGTTATTATAGTAACTCATGAAGTATTTATCTCTAGAACAAATGAAGCATTGCATTAATGAAGTTAATTACACTACCTAAGGCCATTATTAGGGATTTGCTCCATTGCATGCTGTCTTGGGGCAAGACTGCTTTTTTTCCTGCCCTTTATCACTTAGGAACCGCTTTTCATGTTTTTCTGTTAGTTTTATGTTCAAGAAAAGCCCATTAAAAGTGTCTAAGTTTATTTTCCCTTTCTAGTCTGCTTTTTTGTTGAGTTTCCTATATAAATATTAGCAATAACCTGCCTTATGCTCTTATTTGAGGCTTAGTTACTGCATCTGTGAATAGATGATAAAGGTGATACCTTTTCAATAGCAGTGACCAAAACTGCTGCTGTTAATGAATTGAAAAAGTCAAGGGCAGCAGGAGATTCTGTTGTTGCTTTTTAAATTAAATATATCTGCACAACATTTGAAAAGATTCATTGTTAAAAGGTAGAATCTCATCTGTCTACTAAGCACTGACTTGTCTAACAAATACTAGACTTTCTGTTTTGAATCTAACATTTTTTGTATACCCTAATTTTTCTTAACAGTCTTTGTGTGCTTCTTTCCGTGAATGGCTTTTGGTGGTTGAATAAATCCATGGAGCCCTCTTGTTACTAATTGTGTAGTAAACTGCAGCTTGAAGCTCAAGAGCCTGTGGAGAATAACAAGATCTGTTGCAAAACAATATTTTGTATAATATTACCATTCAAACTAATTGGCAGTGCAGGAAAAGATGATGTGTGGTAGAAGTGGGGCATTGGAGATAATTGAGGAATGATGCTGTGATAAACACAGGTTTGCATTATAAGCCTGAACTACACAAAAAGTGTAAAATTCACTGCAGGACAGAATGATTTTTTTTATATTACTCTCATTTTTGTCGGTTCAAAACCAGTGATGATTGGTTAGCTTTTATTTTGTGCATCCCCAGAAGAGCTAGAGAGATTTGGTTATATTTGCTGCTTTTTTTATACTCAGTGGTCTGATAAAACATGATTGTTAGAGACCTGAGGCCCTTGTATGTTTTTCCAAAATATGAATGATATTTCCATTCTCTGAGTTGTGTCCTATCTGAACAGTAAATTTGAGAAGGAAGGATGCAGTTCAGAGGAGTTTTTAAATGTTATGTTTTGAATTTTTGCAGGATGCCTTCATTAAGTCTTTTGTTTGATATTTTCCTTTCCAGCTGAGGCTTAAGTTAGGATCCTACTTGAAAGGTTCTCTTGTGTTTTGTTTTTTTTTATTTTTTTATATGCAATCTTTTTATTTTAGGATCTAAAATTTTACAAAATGCCCAATATAGATAGATATTAGACCTGCATGGTTTTAGTGCCTTAGTAAATTATTTCTTAGTTCTACCTTCGAAAATATTTTGGAAGTAGTTTACATGGTTTAAGTATTTTTGTTATTCAAACTATCTGAATTTGTGTTAACAAACAGTTACTTAAAATTGTAGCTTGCTGCTAAAATACAGAAGGAAATGTTCTTTGAAATGAAAATGGTTTTTGTGATAGCTTAACTAATGTTGTCATAGCATGAATGTGTTTGTTTAGGACTCAAATTATTCGAACCTTGCTTTCTTTTCTGTTTTGCCTCTGCTTTCCTTTTTTCCATTATTCTCACGAAATACTTGCCAAAACTGACTGCAGCATTACTTTTGTGAATTCTTTTATGCAGTCTCTCTGTGGACTGTATGTTTGCACATTTCAGTCGAATAAGCACTGTAAAATCAGTTACGTATTCTCTGGATGTCTCTTCATTTGAATAGGCGCTGGTTCTCAATACAAAATAACCAACTTGTGTACCAGAAGAAATTTAAGGTAGGAATCAAAAACTGCCTTGGGGTAGTTTGGGGGTTGGGTGACGGTTTTCCCAGTAGACTGGAGGAGTAGTGCTGCTGACATTGGCATCCTCTGTGATCTTCAGCAACCTACTGCCTTTTGTAAATTAAGTTTCTGCCTTTGTAAAACGAAGCCAATGGCTACACTGACAGATTTTGAGATTCCTGCACTGTGAGTTGTAAGCAAATACTTTATTTGCTCTGGGTTTTGTAACCTAGTTGGAGCCTTAAGAGTTGTTGGTCCGAAAAGGCTTGTGCACACTTGCTGGCAGTCAAATACTGCCTGCTGTTCTCTGAGCAGTTGTGTTTAACTCTTTCAGGACTTGGCTCACTCCAGTTACGTACTGGCTCATCTACCCAATTTAGCAGCTGGGGAGGGGAGGGGGGAAGAGGCATGAAATATTTATTATGAAACAGTCAGGGCTGCTCTGTACATGTATTTACTGTTGAAAATGCATGGTGGTTCAGCAGTCAGTGTCTGCCTTTCTGCTGGTGGAAAAGTGCAGTAGCTGTATATTACAGCAGCAATTCCAGCTCTACCCCAAGCTGTTTTCAGTCAGCCTTTGGGCCCCTGCTCCTTTGTTTGCTGTTCTAGAGTCTGCTTTTGCACCATGTAGCTGTAACTGCTTTTCAAGTTGGAAAAAACTAGAGAAAGGTATGGAGACAGCAGGGAAAAAATGAGGAAAGAAATTATGACAATTCATTCCTCTTCACTGCAAACAGTCTGGGTTCAGAGGCTGTTCCTTGTTATCTGATGCTTTCAAATCAAGGGGCTTCACTTCTGTGGCTGGAGAGGAAACAAAGAGTTGAGTTTGTGTGAGCACATTTGGTTCAGCATTTTCTGTTTGTGAATTCCCACTACTTTTTTTTTTTTTTTTAGCAACACCTTTAAAATGCTGATAGTTTAGAATGGAGTTCTTGTGAATTGAATCAAATTTTCAAAACCACTGCATTCAGCTTCTGTTGGTTTTTTTTTTATTTGACACAATACTGCTGATTTAGGTATAATTTTTCAGATTTTATTGTGAATTAATATTGTCTCTTAGAAAGTATCTTTGTACTCCTTTGAATACTGTTGTTTAAGTTTAAAGTGCTGATTACTTAGTGAATTGGATTGTAGGCAAAAAGAAATTCTCCAAAGTTTCTATTAAATTTCCATTAAATATAACTGAACATTAACATTCATCTAAACATATCCTGCTAGGTATCTCCAAATCCACTTACTGCTAATTTTATTTTTGAAGGAAGAATTTGTGTAAGCAGGTCAATAGCATTGAATGATGCATATTTTGGAATTATTAGCAACTATATCATTTTTCCTCTGTGACGTTTTTGCTAACTTTTTGTTTCTTAGGATAATCCCACAGTGGTTGTTGAAGACTTGAGGCTCTGCACAGTTAAACACTGTGAAGACATAGAAAGACGTTTCTGTTTTGAGGTGGTTTCTCCAACAAAGTAAGGAGAGTGATGGAGTATCTTTATTTAAAAATTTAAAAAAATCATTACAGTTGTCTTAAAATGTAAGATTAACATTTCTCTTGGGATAGATCAAAACAGGAAAACTATCTGAACAGTTCTGTTCTCTGAAATTTTGGCTGAGAGAAAGTGATGCTGTGAGAAATGTTCCTGATATTTAGTTTACTTTTGGCATTAAAATAAACATGCATTCTTGTGCTTTTTGCATAAATGGCTTGTAGTGTAGAACTGTTATAGCTTAGTAGTAGCTGATACTATCAGCTGCTTAGTAAGGTAGAAAACAGGTCTCAATTTCTCCACCTTTCTGATTGGTGTGATGAGAGAGAAGCGTATTGATAAGTTGTAATGTCGAATTGTATTTCAGAATGCATTAAATGAAACTACCAAATGAAATTATTTTTCAGCTCCAGCAGTGCAGTACACTGGCTGTATTTGGGGAGGTTTGGCACTTTGCCACAGCAGCAGCAGGACACGAATTCCTCTTACTGATTTTGAGATGTGACCATATTTTAAGTTTTTGTACAAGGTCACCCTGCTTTAGGTTATGATCTTATTTACACTCTCCACTCATTGCATTTCTCTTCTAAATAGATTTCTGTCTCCATCCTGATGTTTGTACCTCAGTTGTCGTTCACTATAACTTGTATTTTGCTCTTGCTTTTCTGTGCCTTTTCAACTGTTTTTAACAGTTTTATACTTCATGACCTGTTTCCTTTGACTGCTGGTCTCAGAAGTAGTTCATTCTTTGTCAGGGAGCTTTCAATGATTCTCTCTTGATCTCAGTGAATGAAAGTGTGTTTTTTAAGGACTGATACTTGTATTTTGTGTAATTAGTCATGGTGGTAAAGTGCATATGAGGATATGAAAATGAAAAATTTGGAATAAGAAAAGGAATAGGAAGCGAAGCCGTTCTCTGGGGTATCTGAAGAGTCCTATCTGTATGTTTTAGCACTAACTGCAAATAATTTTGAAATACTGAGTTTGCAATTCACAAAGGCTCAGCTGCTTTGTTATCTCGAAATAAATGGGTGTATTAGATGATGCCTACTAAACAATATACTTGTGGGGATAGCAAGAAACTTCCTGAGAAGTTTTTATTGATCTGTGTGCTGTTGGGTGTTACCTGCTTGGCCTCTCTGACTCTGAGTGCCCGTGTGGTTTCCCTCAGGAGCTGCATGCTCCAGGCGGACTCGGAAAAGCTGCGGCAGGCCTGGATTAAGGCTGTTCAGACCAGCATTGCCACAGCCTATAGAGAGAAAGGGGATGAATCTGAGGTGAGTAGAAAAATCAACCAAACAACAACCCCCCTTTACATGCTGAAAACTTAAATATGTAAAACCTCTTTCAATGTGAGGGAAGAGAAAAAAAGGATCCATTGTTTGTCTTCCAGTTGAAATGCATTGGAATTGTGAAGGCTGTGAAATATATCTAATCTGTCTTTCATTTCATCTTATTCATGTTACTTTGGCCTGTGTGTTTTTATGAGATTTTTCTGTAGTGTTATTAAAATTCATAAGACAGTCCTATATTAAGTTCTGTATTTCTTCTAAAAAGCTAAATATTTTTTCAGTTCTGTGGATTTCCTTGGCCTTGAATGCAGAAGTGACTTTTCGAGGATCCTTAGTACACAGTCAGTATCTGTGGGATATTTCTTTCTGACTCTTCTTTAATTTAGTTATGTCTCTTTTATTGGTTCGTTTGTTTCTTTTCTCTTTTAGAAACAGGAAAAGAAATCATCTCCTTCTACTGGAAGCCTAGAATCTGGGAGTGAGACAAAAGAGAAGTTGTTAAAAGGAGAGAGTGCTCTGCAGCGAGTTCAGTGTATTCCTGGCAATGCTGCCTGCTGTGACTGTGGTTTGGCAGATCCTCGCTGGGCCAGTATCAACCTCGGCATCACCCTGTGCATCGAGTGCTCTGGGATACACAGGTTGGGAACTCTTCAGAGCTGTGTTTGATTTGTGCATTGACTTAATTAGAAAGGGTGGTGTTTGCCCCTTCAAATGTATATTGCAGCAAAATTAGAGACCCCTGTTTATAAACAGAATTAAGGTAACTGCTTTGCTTGCATAAATTAATGGTAAATCAGTCTGAGTTAAGATATAGCATGTTGTTACAGGTTAATATTTTTTTCATGCTGTTTAGGAGCTTGGGAGTCCACTTTTCAAAAGTAAGATCTTTAACGTTGGATTCCTGGGAACCCGAACTCCTAAAGGTATGATAGTATTTTTGAAACAGGTTTCTATTTGGTACTTAAATTGTTGTTCTAAAGCCTCTGCATCAGAAAATTCAGTGCAGGAAACAGTTGCATTTGTACCCAGTGTATGTCCTGCACTTTTGAGTAGAAAATGTTTATCGTTGTGTGCTGTTTTAATTCACACTTTTTTGTAATCCATGCAGTCACAGTAGTCATTTGTGTTACAATCTTGCAACTCAGAAAAATTTGCAACACCTTCAAGTTCACAAGTGCACTCTGAGCAGCAAGGTTCATCTTATCTTTTCAACATCTAAGAAGGCAAATCTGTTTACAGACCAATAATGCTTTTAGTGGGCTGAAAAATTTTGAAAGTGGTTTATGAGTCTAAAGCATGATCATACTTGAAAATTTGAATGCCAGCTCCTACCAGTGAGATGCTAGTGGCTTATGGGAGAACAAACTTCCAGCTTGAAAAATGGCTGTGAAAATCATGTGCCACTGAAATACTGACGTAGGAACTCATGCATGGATGTGCAAAGCATTTGTTTCTAGCTGTGATGTGCTGGCACTTAGGTATTACTTCTCTATTCTGAACAATCAGAAGACAGTGTGAGTAGTGGTGTTTTGTTTGGGGTTTGACCTTAAGTAATTTTAATATCAACATGTTCATGCTGAGAAAACAAACAAACAACATCCCTCCCCCCCAAAAACCCCAACAAACTAGATCCCTTGTATTATTTATGTAAATACCAGAGCAAAGTATTCTACCTGGTATTAGAAGAAGTCTGTTCATTGCCATCAGTAGGGCCAAATTCTCCTTTAAGTAGTATCTACAGGCTGGTTTTTGTATTGGTTCTTTTTCTATAGTCATATCCAATGATAGTTTAGCAAAAGTGTCTGTTGGATAGAATGGAATAGAATTGATTGAATTGTCTGGTTTTGATGGGGTAAGAACAGCTCCTGGCAAAGCTGGTGGGAAAGAGTACCTTTGTTAACAAGGCCTGCAGGTGTTCTGGTGGTTGGTTTTGCAATCCTCCTTCAGTAGGAAATGGCACTTTAAAAGTGTGACCATATCTTTTGTTATCTTACTCAGAATTTGGTCTCTCTTTTCACCGATTGTTTCATTATCATGATACAAACCCATGCTTATTTCTGTAAGTGTTTTTTTGCTAGGGAAAGCACAAAGTTTTAAAAATAGGCTGAGGTTAAAAACTACTAAACAGGTAGATAAAGCTTTTTACAACTATATTTCAATTTATTTGTTTTGCTTTATAGCTTATGTGTGAATTGGGAAATGATGTTATAAATAGAATATATGAAGCGAAGTTGGAAAAAATGGGAGTAAAGAAGCCTCAATCTGGAAGCCAAAGGTAGTTTTTACCAGCAGTGCCTGTTACTTCCTTTTTTTGTTGCTTCCTTCAACCTCCAGCTTTAAAAGATGCTGCCAGTTAACTGTGTGGCCCTCCTTTGGTGTACTCTTTATTTCCCCATATCAACAGTATGTTTTATGCTCTCCCTTTTCTCACTCTCTATTGGGTATTCCCTCTGTTGGTCCTTTTCTGCCTCTTCTGTTAACTCATTCTCTTTCTGATCTCACTCCTCGTTTTTGATGACAGCTCTGTAGCATCAACACGGGCATGTGGATTTTGATTCCTCTCTCCTTGATACCAGCTCAGCCAGCCCTACTCCATGTGTCAGTGCTCCTGGAAGGAGCCTCTGACTGTGCCATTTGTTTACAGTGACCTTGTTGTCGAGTTTGATTTTTGTTCCCTGATCCCCCAGAATGTTCTCTTCTTCCTGCCTACATTGTACATGAGCTCTGCTGTTTTACAGCAGCCTTCTAATCATTGTGCTGCTGAATTCAATCCCTCTGATGCTAATTTGTGTTTGAAGGTAGTTTCCTGATATTTTATGCTGCTACATAGAATGTCTCTTAAAACTTGGGTTTTTACTACCTTTCCAGTTCTGTGCTGCTTGCTGCCAGGCAGTTTTATGGTATAGAAAACAGCATTTTATGGAGTGTTGGTAATTGGGAGGCAGTAATATTAATATTAATAATGTAGGAGACTTGCTAGATATTCCTTCTAGTGGTAACTGCTTTTCAGCAGTTTCAATGGTAATAATTATAGCCCCTTTCATCACTTGGCACAACTGGTGGTGTGTCTTAATCTGATACCCTCAGGTTACAAGAAAAAAATACTTCAGTATGTGATGTGGAACTGGTGGCTGTGCCTACCTAAGACTTGTTACTGTTTTCTTATGTAAACTTGATATTCCTGTAACAAATGTTGCAATTTATATTTATGTAAGAAACTAAATAAATGCTTTATTAATTAGTTATTAACAATGTAAAACGTGTATAAAGGTTTAATAGCAAGAAGTAACATACAGTAACTAATGCTTATTTCTTTCACATGCCACTTTCTAAAGTGTCTGCCTGAAAGAAAATACACTTACTTGAACTTAACAAAACTGCTTTCTTTTGAGCTGTATGGAAATTTAATCAAGAATCCAGAAAGAGTTAGACAGTGTGCTTTTCATCTTTCTGAAAACATGCTATAGATGTGTGCAATGCCAGGCTACAGTCTTGGTTACTGACCTTAGTATTTAATAGTCATTCTTTTAATAAATGAAAATACTAAAATATTAGCCTACTAACTCCGGGGATTTTGTATATGACAGGCAGGAGAAGGAGGCATACATCAGAGCAAAATATGTGGAAAGAAAGTTTGTAGAGAAGCAAGCTGCATCAGTACCTCTGGTTGAATCTGGAACAAAAGTTTTGTCTCCAAGTCAGGAAGAGAAAAGGCACAGTGGCCCTGAAAAATCCCTTTTGGCAGGGGAACAAGGTGCAGCATCCCCAAAAGGTATTTACACACTTATCTTTTTAGCTGTATTACCCGTGTTCTTTTTAAAGTAACGTATTTTTATATTAATTGATTTCTGCCTCATGCAGAAAAATCAGAATCTACTTTTTAATGGGTTGTAGCATAGTGCAGAAGTGTAGGGGAAAAAAGACCTGTTCAGAGATGTGCATTTTTACAAGGGGAAGAATTTGGAATGGGGATGCTTATCATTCAAAAACATATTAACCACCTTCTTTCCTCCGTATTTTCACCCTTCTTAATTTTTCCAATAACGTTCTCTCCTGCCCTGTCCCTTCCTTACTGCCTGCTTTGTGCTTTGCTAACTTGCATGTCCCAGCGGTTGCTGTAAGTAGCGACGAGGCGAGGCGAGAGTCTCTGTTCTGTCCTGATGAACTAGATTCACTCTTCTCCTACTTTGATACCTCTTCAAAACTACGTAGTAGTAAGTACTACAGCTGTGGCGTGTTCAGTATTTGCACTAGTGATCCATCGTGTGTTGTGGCCATCTCCCTGCTTTAATCAATTGTCTCCAGGCTACTGCATTGCTTAAGTGTTTTCATGAAATAATTTAAGCTTTTTTACTTATCCTGATTTTTTTTTCCTTTCTAGTAATCTTTGACATTTATTATTATTATTAGAAACATTATGGTTGCAAAAGGTGGCTCCATATTTTTCTATGGATGCATTAAGAATATTGAATAATTACTAGCCATTTTTAAAAAATTTTGTGTTCAGGACCAAGTATAAGAGCTTGCTTTATTATCATGGTGAAGAGCAGATAACTTGGGCTCTGCATAGTAATTACAGTTTCTCCCCAAAACAGTCCGAAGCAGAGACAGTGGGATCCAGCCGAGTGCTGATGACAGCAGAGAACACCTTGCCTCTACTATATCAGCTAACAGTTTGTATGAACCAGGTGTGTCAGGCTTTGCTCTTTAAGATGAAAATTTAACCACTTCGTAGCATTTTTTGTTAAAGAGATTAGTGCTTGGTGATACAACTTGTGTCTCTGCTATCCTGCAGGGTTGAAATGCTTTCAACAAGGGGAAAAATTGCTTGGGTGATCTTTCCTCCAGGCTTGCTACCAAGAATGGCAGTTAATCCTTCTAAATAAGTTCAAAGAACTGTGTTTTTTCCAGTCATATGAGACCGATCCAAAACTTTGGTTTCTTTGAAGACAGAGCGATGCTGCATTTTGAGGCAGACAAGTCTCCACAGAAATGAATAATCCTGTTATAAATAGAGAAATCCTTGGAGGCAGAATTCCTGTTTAGTCACAGATAGTGAGCTTTTATATGTTATTTGAGCTTTCTTGCTTAATTTTTCTGTTTTCAACTTAGTGGAATTGAACATGTCTTTAAACATTTCCCTCTCAATTCAGAAGTTCTATAAACTGATGAAATTATTTGCAGTCTAATATTAGCATGCTTTTCTGACATATATTGAGTATGGCTTGTCAAAATACCCAAAACATTTATTTATAAAGCCAAGTTATTCTTCCACATCAGAGCACTCTACTGAGGTGTGTTTTAAATCCAGCTGTAGTTGTAGGCAGGCAGCATGTGGCTTGGATCCTTTTTGACTGCGTTATCAAAACATTTCTGGTGCTATAACTCGTGAAAGCTTTTATGTAACAATGTTTTTATCTCCCAGACTTCACTCTGTATAACTGTTACTCAGATGAAGAGAAAGATTATGCTTTAGTCTAAAAGATCATAGCCACAGAAAGTAATTGGGAAGTGACAATGATATCTTTTAATGAAAGTTAGATCAGAACAGTATTAGCATCATATTCAGGTGTATCAAGCTGCTGCAGAAAAAGATATATGACTGCATCTCTGCAGGAGACGAGTTTTACTCGTATCTTGCAGTTTAGAATAAAACACACTTCAAACCTAAAATAATTTCTTAGAAATGACATGGAATAGATAGATTGAAGGATATATACATGTGCCAGTAATGTGGAGAGATTTTCTGTGCAGTAATAGTTCTGTGAAGAGGCCATGCCTGAGTGCTGGAACAAGCTAAGGGCATCTATGACTCCCCCTGGCAGAATGGGGCAACAATACACAGCATTCTGCAAATCCCGAGCTACCTTATGCCAGAGAAGTGATGGTTTTGATCAGAATTCCAGGAGTTACCTTGTAAAAACAGGGATTATATAAGCAATTTTGTTTGTTTTCAGAAGGAGACAAGCAAGAGTCTTCTGTGTTCTGTGAGTCCAAACAGCCTAGTCCAGGATTGCAGTTGTACCGAGCTGCCTTTGAGAAGAATCTTCCTCATATGGCAGAAGCATTGGCCCATGGAGCTGAAGTAAACTGGGTCAATGTAGAAGAAAACAAAGCAACACCACTGATTCAGGCAGTGCGAGGGGTATGTGATGTACAGCCCCGGCTGATGGGGGGCGGGGAAGGGGATAATAGGGATTTCTGTGTCCCTGTTCCTTTGGAAATGCTTGCTTCACTAATGAATTATATGATGCTGCAATTGTGTTTACAGTGTTCTCTCAAAGTTGTTTCTGAACTATTTTTTCCCATTAATTCTTTATTTGGATCTATATAACCTTAGTAGTGTTTAAAGTTGATAGGGAAGCAACTCTCTTTTGTTTTCTTTGCTACATGGCTAAGTGGTGGGAAGGCAGTACAGTTTTGACTTTATTCTAGAGGTCTGATGCTGAGTTATTTCTTTGCTTTTATTCCATAGGGTTCATTGGTTACTTGTGAATTTTTGCTGCAGAATGGGGCCAACGTGAACATCAGGGACGTTAAAGGAAGAGGGCCCCTGCACCATGCCACAGTTCTAGGACACACTGGGTAACTGCTGCTACACAATTTGTAAATGGCCATCCTTTACTATAGTTGTTCATGTGAAGCTTCTTCATTGCCCCAGATACTCATTGTAATACTATTTCAGGTGACACAGGTTTTTCTTAAGCTCTGATTGTGAGAAAGAAAATAATATTTCAATTTAGCAGTCTCCTCCACTAGCAAAACATACATGTGTTTTCTAATGTGGGTTAAATAAAGGTTTTTCTTACTACTGTGTTAACATGTTCTAGATGAACAGCACTATTTTTATATATTTGAGAGACTTTTGGTGATTTAAGCCAAATACATTGTATCCAGCTAGAATTTATTTGCTGTTTTCTTTTATTGTTGTCCAAAATATTCTTAAATGCTTTTCCTAAACAGGCAAGTATGTTTATTCCTAAAAAGAGGAGCAAACCAGCATGCCACTGATGAAGATGGGAAAGATCCATTGACTATAGCAGTAGAAGCTGCAAATGCAGATATTGTAACGTTGTAAGTTGTACATTCTGGTTTTGTCTAGATAACTTAAGTTTTGCTATTCTGTTTCAAGTTAAAAGTAAAAGAAATGTCAAAATTCCTTTACATAAAAACAGGGAGAATAAGCTAAAATCAGAATTCATTATCCATAGACGACCTGATTGGTGTGATGTTCAGGATTGTGTTGTGGATCTTGCATTGCAGTATTTTTTGTGCTTTGAAGATGACGTTGTTCTTTTTGTTTTCTAAATCGTAGGTTGCGTTTAGCGAGGATGAACGAAGAGATGCGGGAATCAGAAGGACTCTATGGGCAGCCAGGTCAATACTCCTCTAATAACCATACTGAAATGCAGTATAGGAAGTGTATGCAGGAATTTATCAGTTTACAATTAGATTCTTAGTGTCTGAGGGTAATTCAAGATAGCTTCATACAATGATGTTTTTTTATAAACCAACACATGTTCAAACTTCATTGAAATTCATTGGTGTGACTTTGTAAGAGTGTTTAGGGGACCTGAAAGGAGACCATTTAAACAGCATCATTATAGACCTGCGTTACTACAGCCATTACCACTCTGTTTTGCTGGTAATTGTCCCCAGTTTTCTCCAAATGCTGTTCCATTGACATTTGTGTAATTTTAGGATTTATCTGACATTATTTAGTAGTGTCTTTCTGACCCATCTTGTTCAGAGGCAGTTGAGAGTTCAGTTTATTACAGATACCATTCTCCTTCCTGTGGAATGGTCCTCTTTTGCACACCAATGTAAAAAATGTACATCAAATATTTCAAAATAACTCCAGACAAAAATAGGAAAGTATTGTTTCCTCAAATTTTATTTTTAAATATTTTTATTTGTTAAGACACTAATAAGAAACAAAACAGTCATTCTTAAGTATGTATTTTTGTATGCATAGTATCTTTCCATTTGATTAAAAAACAAAATAGAAACTGGCAGACATTTGAGCCAACTACAACAAGAAAGTATCAAATTATATTTAATGAACATGTGCAACTTTATTCTTAGGTACTCAGTCGCAATTTACACAGTGTTCTGATGTGATATTTGTGCAAGGCATTTCTTACGGTATGCCTCCATAGGAACCTAATTCAATATCCTGCAAATACCAGTAATGAAGGCACACTTAATTGTGAAGTTAGACAGCTAAAAGCACCCTGCTATACCTGACAGAAGTTGAAGGGGCAACACTGAGTCTCATGTCAAAATCCTGGATTAACTCTATTAAATAAAACAATTTTATTTAGTTTCTCCTTAAGAAGAGATCTTTTTCAAATTTACTTTTTAACAAGTGTTCTAGGAAATTCAAATTACAACCATAAAATTACTATAGACATTCAGGCATTCAAACATTTTCTTTGACAGAAAAACAGTGAATTTAAAAGCATTGACTTGATTGTGAGCTCACTTGAGGAAGAATTCTCCTCTCAGAAAATGAGGCAGATACAAAATAACCCAAACTGCCAGTGTGGGCAATCTCAATTTAAAGATGTTTTCTGATGCAATTCATACTCCTTCACTGACAGGCTGAAGGTAACATACCAAAGTATTGCTGAGTTTCCTCTGTTTTTTTTTAAGAGGTAAAAATAATAACTATCAGTTTCAAATAGTAAAATGCCTTTACTTTAAGGGAGGTTTGTATTTTGTCTCAAAAGCTTTGTGCTAAATCATAAACTAATATTTTAGATAATTTAATTGACCTGTCAGAAATCTTCTAAAATTATTACAAACCAGAAAATATGATTCTATAGTTTGTACAAAAATCTTTGTTTGGTTAAGTAAACCTTACAAATATTTATGAGTGCAGCATTCATAGTAAATACAGGCATTGCTTACATGAAAATGTGCAGTAGATGGGGGAGACTATTTTCCCCTGAAAATTCATTTAAAGTATTTTTTAGACGTATTCTTCAACTAGGTAGATGAAATAAAGTTAGAAAAGTATTTCATTGAAAATATTGTGACCTCTCTATCAGTTTGTATTACAGTACAATCTAGGGACTGCAGTTGATAGAATCTGATCCATATACTTTACAGCTGGTAAGGTGAGATCCACAGCAGAGAGTAGAGTTGCCACTGCAGGTAGAGCTTGCCCAAAACCAAGGGGAGGGTATCTTTAGAATAATTTTTGAAATTAAGGCCACAAGCTGTAGCACAAAGTCCCAGCCAGGAGATCTTGCTGTATCTTTGGATAGCACAGCACTGCCCCCTTCAATTCTTCACTTGCTGAAGCCTCTTTTAGAAGTTGAGGTCAATATTTGAGTATTTTGAACATTGGTGTCTGCTGGAAGGGTTGTGTCAGTGTAAGCACAAAACCTGTCTCTGCTGTCACAAGGGGTCACACCTTACTGTGGTTGTAGGGGATGCAGGTCATGTTAAATTATCTGCACTGCCCTTCTTTTAGAATTCCAGTGTTACAAAATTATTATTCTAGAAGAAAGTAAGAATTTTCAAGACAAGTGTGTATTTGCTGGGAGCTATTTGAGGGTCAATATTGATGTAGGAGTTTGCTGCCATCAGAGTGAAGCCAACTGCCAACTTCTCAGCTCCAGTAATGCAGTGGATAAAGAATTGCTAATGTGACTAATGACATCAACATTTCTAATTTAAATATATCTGGTGGGTTTGAGCTATTGAGAGAATGTATATTGCTTTGCAAGGTACAGTTGGTCTTCCAAAGTATTCCTAGAATGGGAACCAGCTGACACCAGCTTGTTCCACAGAAAGTTCCTTTCTGGTGGTAGAAGCCATATGCACCATAGTACTGTTTCTTGTAAAACACTTGAGTGCTCATCTCCTGGTGCTACAGTATGTCTGCTAACTCTCAGATATTAGCATTGCTACTTTTTCTTCCTACCTTTTCTTGAATGTATGATGTGTGCCTTTTGAGTTATTCTGGTGTTAAATGGTAAAGCAGTGTTACAGTATTTTTGTACTTAAAATCTGCACCTTAGGGAAAACATTGCTTGGAAAGGGAATTTCCAGAATTCAGTTTTAAAGTAGAATTTTAAAATAATTATAATGTTTACAGTATTAAGTACTTTAATGCAGCATACAAACTAAAGGGGCACTTTATTTCAGTATATTTTTGTATGTAATATTTTTGTTATGTAATAGAGCCAAAATGTATCTTGCAAAAATAGCTTTTCTTTTTTCTTTCAAGTTAATTTGAAAGAACCAAGTATGGCACCTTGAACTACAGTCCTAGTTCACCAATGAAACCCACTTCTCTATTAAAAGCATTATTGCTTTTATCACATAAGCTTGATTCTGCCTTGTGTCCTTCATAACTGTTCTTTTGGTGAATGTTTTACAGCTCCATTCTGTGCTGATCTCCCAGTGCAGGCAGTTATCACACACTGTTACAGTAAAATGTGTCCTGTGCCTGCTTCATCTCCAGAGCACAGAATCTCAGAAAGGTTTAGGACCTTAAATATCATCTTGTTCCAGCCCCCATTCCATGGGCAGGGACACTGTACTTGAAATTAAATCTGAAAACCAAAAGGGAATTTCACTAGAACTGACCTCTCCTAGTGCAACAGTATTGAATGTATTCATCTTTTAAAGTCTGGGAAGAGTTGTGTCACCACGTCTTTGTATAAAACCCACATACCATGAGTGTTAAATATTTCTGGAAGGTCAGTTACCATTTGTGAAAGTGTTTTCAAAAGAATGGAATCTCATCTCCAAAAGAATAACAGTTCTAACATTGGAAATGTACATTAAGAGATGGAAAAACAGAACAATGTAACTATTCACAGTAGTGCAAACTTTTAAGTACAGAAACATTTTTTCTTCCACAATCATGTTTCAAAAAATGTTCATTTTCAATATACGTGATGAGAGAGATTCTGGGTTGATTTCTTTGTCATGCTATTAATCAAGCTGTCAGCAAGAAACAGTAGTGCTGAGACCTTGTGCCCTGGGTGATGCTCTGTGTTGGAAAGACAGTAAAATTTGGATGGGTGTATAATTCCAGATCAAACCAAATGTGTGATGTATTTAATTCCCTTTGAAGGCAATAGAGTATGGTTAATGTTTTAAAATGAAACCTGAACTCGAGGCCCAAAATGCTGCAACAGATGAAAGAATGTGAAAATGTCCCTTTTGAAGGGGCAAAAGAATAACTTGGCAATGACTCAAGAAGTAATCATTCCTGAATGTGTCTTCCTGTGCAGACAGGGAGGGGAAGGAACAGGCCTGGTGGAAATTGCTGCCATCCCTCATTTTGGAATATGTACGGGTAGTCAGGTTGTGTTTAAGCACAAAGAGTGAAAATTTAAAAAAAAACAATAAACAAAAGAAACACCTTAAAGGAAATACCATTGCTCTTATAAATCAAACTGAAAAATGTAATGAAAGATGTAGATTAAGTGAATGTAAAAATTTTTAATTAGACCAAAAGAAGTTATGAACAATAATTCATCTAATTAGGATTGCTTTTTTTAAATACTGTTGCTTGCTGATTGTTTCTTTCATGGAGACTTCTGTTGGGCTGAAAGAATTCTGACTTCTATTTCCAAGTAAATCTTTATTTATGCCATAATTCTATTTTTCTGAAGATAATCTTGGTTAGCACCTCCTTGCAAAAACAAGGATTTTATTCTTTAATGGCTAATACATAGTTTTCTTTTTAAGTTGCTTTAAAATGCTTTCACTCTTCCTTTCTAACTCTGAACTTTCCTCTGTATGGCTGCCTGTGAGGTACTGTTTCAGGTATAGTTTAGCTTTGTTTAATTTGCTTTTACAGAACATGCATGCAAGTGACCAGTCCCCAAGAGTTCACATCAGCATCATTCCATCTATAAGCAATCTTTATACCATGAATAAGTGTTACACAGTGATTGATAGCACAGTAGAGCATTTGTGCAGTGGTGGGTGATGTTGACTATTGCAAATGTTTAATACTGTTTCCCTTTTCTCTTCTACCTAGGAGACGAAATTTATCAGGACATTTTTCGTGACTTTACTCAAATGGCGACAAATAATCCAGAGAAGTTGAACCGCTTCCAGCAGTTAGATTCCCAAAAGTCTTAAGTGTCAGGAAGGAAGAGAACCTGATGCTTATAGTGCAAGTCTTTTTTTACTTTGACAGAATGAATTATATGCATTTTGTTAGATAGTTTGGATAAAATGACCACTCCAATGTAGCTTTAGATTGTGGTAGCTGGGGAAGTGTATGAGTTGTTTTATGTTCTACAGTTACGTATACCTCAGCAGCTGAAGAAAACGTTTAAAAAACCTGAATACCTGCTAGCTCAGTATAAAAACACCACCTGTTGTGGGTACGAGGTCTGTCTGCAGCTCGTACCCCAAGGCAGCAGAGCACAGCTGGACGAGTTACAGACTCCCAGTGGCAGGATGGTCAAAGCAGCCTTGCTATCCAGTGTCACACGCTGTCATCTGTCTCCCTATTGCCATAAAGAATGTGCCTCTGACAAGAAGGTCTGGGTTGCATTTTCTGGGACTGTTTGGAAGGGAAATCAGATCATGACATACTGAATTGTCCTTCTGTTTGTGAGGCTGTAACTCAAGAAATTGTCTTGTGCCTACGCTGACTCTGGTTAGAGGTAGGCTGTTAGTAACAGACAGGGTAACTCCTGCTCTTGCAAGCTCTTTCACAGTGGAAGCTCTAACACCAGGCTGGCCTTTATGCTGGTGACTGCAGGTCAGTCACAAAGGGATATATCCTGGAGGACCAAACTCCTAAGAGCAGTCTATTTTCTTGTTGTTTTTTTTTTCTCTTAAATTAAACTTCCAATGCAGCAAGTATCCTTCTAAATGAGCATGTGGAACCTTTCATGAAAAATAAACAGAATCCTTCTGGACATGATGTGGGCTTTGTTTGTAGTATTTTGACATGAAAAAACTTGACATTTGAGACATGAAAGTAAATACTGAGCCAATGGAGTTCGTGTAGAACAGTCGTACAAAGGCTGGTTTTACTTTTTCCCTTTACTGTTGTCACTGCTAGCCCTAAGCTGAATATATAAAGTCTCACATGTCATGCAGGCACCCTAAATTTAGGACAATCAATCCTTTATATCAGGAATTAGTAACACATATATGAGCTGCAATTATGTGTATATGTTGTCTAAACTAAGGTGAGTGTGAGAAAACCTAGGAATTTCACTGCACGTTTTTGCCAAGCAGTGGATGAGCACAGCTCCAGCTGTGTTCTGAGGGCAGCAACACAATCTGCTTTGTTCAGTAGTGAGCCCCACTCTAGTGGTGTGCATGTATAACTGGTGTCTCTAGATACATGCTTATGTATCAGGTTATTTAGTACCTAGATAGTACTCAACCAAAGCCCCAAACCAGGAGATGCAGTTCTTTATGCTCTGTTTGTCTGCCCCATGGACAACTTCAGCAGAAGTTTTAGGTAATGTAGTATCAGTGAGAGTTTTTAATAATCCTTGTAGTTGTCGCATTTTATGTTCACCTGCTGTTTAAAGGTATTTAGGAGCTTAATTGGCTTTTCTCCAAGCAAAGATAAGCAAAATTGGGTTAAAAAAATTAAATCTGTAAACTATTTAAACTTTCTGGCATGTTAAATTTTAACAAGGTATTTCAAATATTTATAACTTTGCATCAAATGTATAGTAATATATCAAATCTGGATATTATTATTGCTGCAAAATTAGTAGTGTTGTAGAATTGTCCAGTAGATTTTTTTTTCCAAGCAGAAGAATCTTACAAGACAGTTCTTGCTTTGTGTGTGGTCTAATTATGCTAGGAAAAGCAGATTATGCCCATTTAAAGAGTGCATTTAGTCTGAATAATAAGGAACTTAAGGATATCACCTGTAAGCAGTAATTTTTAGTAAATTGTTTTTTAAATAGCTGTCTGTGAATTATACTTCTTAATCAGCAGTATTTAGCAGCAGTGGATGTTTTAGTAGATCTTAGAGACAATGAGATTCCCAGTGTACAAATGGGACAATATAAGATATGACTTTAGACATAGGTTTTTCTAAGTATTTGTCTTTTGCAGCCCAGGTGACAGGCAGTATGTAGTGTGATTGGCTGTAATCTAAAGCTTAATGGCATCATTGCTGTCTCAGTCCATGCTGCTGGAAAAAGGTCTGAGCCACTTCAAATCTTCACTGGTGATTTCCTTCCTAGCCACAAAAATCTCTGAGAGAAATTTTGCAGGATGACTGCTCTAGACAAAAAAGTTGCTCCCCTGTAGCTCTGCAGATCCAGGTGCTGCATTCCTGTCTCTCATCTGTCTGGGAAACAGTATCAGGCTGTCTGTGCTAAGGGACAAATCATATTCCTGACTGACAGGTTGTGTGACTCTTGTCAGGAGCGCTGGAGTTTCAATGGCTCGGAGTAGGAATGTCACTTCTCATCCTGCAGCCTCTTTTCCCAATCCCTTCAGGTACGCCAGGATGTCCAGTATAAACTGCATTCAGTTAAAGCTTTTTCCAGGTTAGGTGCAATACATGTGGTAAAATGTTGCTCATCAGCAAAAATGAATAAACACCATTAAGTTAAATGGAGTGTATTGATGGCTCAGTCCCACCAGGCTTAGTGCTCCGGGGCCGCTGTTGCTCACAGGATTCAGCCCTCAGTAATAACATATGATTATCACCAGGGCTCTGAAGATCTGGATTCCATACTGAGTTTTGAATCAAGTGCTAATCTTCTGCTCAGTAATGTTAGGAGACTTCATTTTTATTACAAAATGAATCCGGGTATAACAGAATAGTAAACAGTAAGGTTCCATTGTGGGTTAACGTCTTGTACCCTGTGCCAGGCAGTTAAAAGCTTCAATTCCAGTTCATGTTTCTCTGTAGGTATGAAATATAATAGGCTTTAATTGGGGAGGGACAAAGCAATAGATTCCTAACACATTTAAAAATCAGCTTTCACTTGGATTTCTAGTCATTTACTAGATGGTCCACTGAAAGATAGTGTAGTATTTTTCCTTACAGATCATGTGTTCCAAGAGTCTCTTGGAAAGACAAGTGTTGAGAAGCTCAACATAATTCTAATGCATCTTGATTTCAGAGGTGTAACTTACGTCCATTGCTTGTTGATTAAAACAGTGTCTGTGGTGCCTCCTTAGTGTCTCAAGTGTTTTGACTAGTCATAAGGTTTCATGTTTTATGTTAATGTCAGACATTTCCAGTGCATAGAAACTTAAATTTCTGAATTATACTGAATTATGTCACTGAATTATGTTAGACAGCTGGAATTTGTTCCCATGAATTTGGGGGAAGGTGGCAGATGGTAGAGGTGTTTCTTTGCTTTCACAAGCAGCCCACATTGATGTCTGGTGAACACATGTTCCAGGTGCTCATTAGTGCATTGTAGACTTCAGACTCCTTGCCAATTAGGACCTAATCCAGGAAATGACTGAAATCAGTGGCAGTCTTTCCACTGATTTCAGAGACTTTGGATTGTACCATTTGTGGCTTCTAATTGTTAGTGTGTTAAAGGGTCCTGAATTAATACTGTGTTTTTCACTCTCTGGGGTTTTATACTTTACCTGTTTGTTTACTGAACTGAAATAGTTTTAGAAAATGCAACCAGACCTTCCAAGTGCTGTCAGCAAATCCTTGTTTGCCATCAGTACGCACATGTTGTCCAAACTATTAGTTCTCGTGGATAGAGCAAAAACTTTATAGCACTAAAGAAAAAAGGTGAGAACTAGAATAAGCAGCGCATTGATGTGATGTTTCCAGGACTTCAGTGCTTCTGTTTTAAAGTGTCGATGTTACCTCTGCTGCTTCATCATGAGAACTTCAAATGACACAGTGGCTATGAAAGGACCCTTTGATAGAACTGTAAATAATGTCTAAATACCAAGGACATATTTTTACAGATTCAAAAGGACTGAGCTGATTATTCTGATTCTTTAATGCACAAAGTATATTAAGAATCAATCTTGCAGACTAAAACCTTTGCTCATTCACCATGGACACTTTTTCCCAAGTTTTTCCCATGCCACTGGTTTGTGCATCCTGACAGCCCATGTGCCTTGGTGTTGTGCTCGCACAAAGGCAGTTTTAAAACAGAGGCAACTCTGGAAAGGCACTACTGGGGAAAAGCACGAGTGTACCACTTTGGTATATCCCCTTTCATATGCTTGCTTTATCTTTCTGCATACAGTATTTTCTTGTTTCTCTTCCCATGGAAGGGGGTGACAGAGAAGGAAAAATTCGAATCACTTTTCTGTTAGGTTCCCAGATTTTCCGTGTTTTGACAGAGATCGCCAAGAAATCGTTTTCTCAAGCAGAGCGGTTACTCTGACGTAATGAACTTTTATTTCTTTATCCACGTGTTCCTCTGTACTTGGTGGGTTTTTTAAGCATTCCAGCAGTAAAATGTAAAAACCCTTCCCCCTTCAGCTGTAACTGTACAGACTGTGTACCCAGCCCTCCTCCTCCGCATTATGTACGGCTGTAGACTTTGTATCGAAAACTTGAATGTAGTTCCCTCTAGGTTTAGTTTCTGCAGGACATACCTCACCTCTACTGGGCTCTGTGCCAATGGATTTTGTTAAGCTAAGCAGA
>JAOXXN010000137.1:13521472-13568904 GCA_026770055.1 Myrmophylax atrothorax
GCCGCGCCCGCCCGCGCCGGGGCCCGCGGGCTGCACCTCCTGCTCATGTTCACCAAGGCGGAGCGCAGCCCCGCGCTCCGCGACAAGGCGCAGGCGGCGCTGCGCTCGCTGCTGCGGCACGGGCGGCTCGGCCCTGGCGACACGCTGCATCTCCACCTCGTCACCGAGGGCGCCAGCCGCGACATCGGCCTGGGGCTGCTGCGGGACCTGCTGCGCGGAGCCGCCTTCCGCCACCAGGTGCGCGGGGGCAGAGCGGGACGGGCCGGGAGCGAGAGGGCTCTGCCCCTCGCCCGCTGGGGTGGGAGCGCTGGGGTGGCGTCCGGTGTGATCATCCTGCGGGACGGCGGGAAGAAACTCCCTCAACTAACAGCCCATGTTCCAGCTCCCTGCAGACGGGTTCGTTCCCCGCCTCTGCTGGAGAAGCTCACGTCGCTCCCCAGTCTTGGGCATCTTGAGGGGCTTATTCTGTGTGAGCTGAGACCCCGCGCTCCCCGTCGTTGCTGCCTGCAGGGAGGTGTCCTGGTGCAGCCTGGTGATTCTCACCCGAAATTGGGTGGCTGCGTGACCAGGGAACACCTCCGGCAAACCACCTGTGCTGGAAAGGAGCAGTCGCTCTGATTAGTGCTGCTCTTCTACGGACTCTTCTGTTAGACCGGGTTCAGCATCTCTACACAAGGACCACGTGTGCTCGTGTGTATCCTGCGGGGCCGTGATCTGAGGAGGCGGTTGGGCTGCTGCTAGTGGCTCTTGAGAACGGGAATGGAGATCCTGCAGGGGCAGGAGTGCATCCGCATGCAAGTGTTCGTCCTGCCTCCCAAAAATATAGTCAATGCAGTCCATGCAAAGTCAGGTTTTCCTTTGCATTAAACAGGTGTCTGAAAACTGGAGGGCTGTTGAGTTCAGAGACATCAGGTAACTTGACTCCCGTGTCCTGAGGTGCTGCTGCAGAGCGTGGCTTGGAAGTATCCTCTAGTCCTGTTGTTACTTTTTGTTGCACAACTTTCTGTTATTTAGTATTAGCTGAACTCTGCCATGATGTAACTAGAGTTGTACCCATAACATTGTTCATAGAGACACTTTGGTGGTAAATAATCCCACCTCTTGTTTTGTTTAAACAAACGCTTTCCTAGTGCTGATGCTCAGGTTACATACCTGCGGTGGGTGACCCTCACCATGCTGGCAGTGCTCAGCTGTGTGGAGGGGGTGCACAGTACCTCAGGAGAGTTCCTCTGAGCCACAGCAGGATGGTCAGACTGCCCCATGATGGTGCAATGCTGATGTCATACAACAGCCCAGCTCAGGTTTATGTTATTATATGCCTTGGAGTGGGAGGACCCCCAGGCCACCATAGTGTGCAGATCCCTTGCAGTCACCCCTCTCTGTGTGTGTGTGCCTTATGCCATTTGCTCTTCTGGGAAACAAAATTCTTCCTGGTTTCACTGGCTAACCTGTATTTGACAATATACTTTGGATCTGTCAACTTCTCTGCTTTTAGGTGGAGCTCTCAGTACAGAGCAGAGACTGTTCCTGCTTCTCAAGCATACAGCCTTGCCCCTAATCCTGTGCCAGTTTCTGGAATGCCAGCAGGTGACAGCACCACTTTTATCTTGCTGTAGCCTACACTGTTCCTCCTCTTTACCAGCAGAAAACATGTCCCTAGCTCAGAGCTTTGGTGCTGCTGCTAAAATGTTGAAGGTGATGGATCCTGACACTCAGGTAGCTGCAGCAGTAACCCATCTCCATCCCTCCTTCTCTTGGTATCTCCAGAACACTTTCCTGGTTGTTGTGCTCTTTTCCTAGAGCAGGCCTAGAGATGAGGCTGGATGAAGTACTCAGGGGACAGCTGGAACTGCTGAGGTAGGACTGATAAAACCCCTCAACTTTACTTTCGCTTCATGAGGAAGTGATTTGGGCCCTGCTTTTGGAGCTGCCCTTCCCCTCCCATTCTAGCAGTTCTGAGGTCAGCTGGCTCCTTTGTTAGAGTGAAGCCCAGAGTCAGATGTGGATCCTAACCTATAGGGAAGATTCCTAACCTGTGGGGAAAGTTGTGGGCAGCTCTTGTCTCTCCGTAAGCAGATTGAGGAACTTTCAGTCTTGTGGAGACCGAAGCAGCCGGCAGCAGCCTGTGGTCAGCATGGGGAGGGAGAGGGGCTGTGGGTGGTGGGAGCAGCTCAGGCACAGCTGTCCGTGGCGTCACCCGCCCCGCAGGGCCGTACAGACGTGTCCCAGATGTGGCGCCGGCAGCGCAGCCGGACGGCGGCAGAGGGAGCTCCTGCTCCGCGTGTGCGGGTGGAGGGAGCGGGCCGGGAAGGGCCCGACCAGCGCCCATCCGTCCTGCCCATGCCTTGGCCTCCCGGCCCCGGCTGCGGAGGCTCTGTGGGCTTTTACCAGGGCTTGGTGTCGGCAGCTGCGGGGAGCGTGTCCCGCCCGCGGGTCGCAGGGTGATCCCTGCAGCCTCTCCCGCTTCCCGGCCAGCGGAAAGTGCCTGGGAGCGAGCCTGAGCCAGCCTCGGTGGCCGACACTGCTTACAGAGAGCCCCGGCCCCGTTTCCTTTGTGCTCCCAATCCATGTGCGATTCCTGTCGCTCATTCCATTTCCCTGCCAGAGGAACACGAACCGCATGCTCGGCTCGCTGCTCGTCCCAGTCCCTGCTCGGATCAGCCCCAAGGAAAATCCTGCTGGGGTGGATGTAACCGGGCTGCCATCCCTCCGTGCATGGGGAGAGCTGTGAGGATACCCGACATGGGAAGTAGAGACAGTTAAAAGGAAAAGAAATGCGGGTTGTTTTTTCCTGCTGAAAGAGTGGAAAGGGTCTTTTGTCAGTGTGGGACGTGTGTTTATAAAACTGTGCTTGCACAGGAAACCCCCTAGATCTTACTTTTCTTTGTGTCCTCAGCAAACATGGCAGGATTTAACTACAGGGATTTACTAAAAGCTGTTACACAAATAAGTAACGAAGGACAAAATTAGCAGCAGATCAACAAGCTGTAAGGAGGGGAGAAGCCCTCCTGGTCCCAGAGAGAGTGTCTGACCTGTGGCTGTGGGAGGAAAATTCAGCTGCTCAGGAGTTTGCTTTGCAAAACTACCTAACTAAAGGGTGGGCAGAAGACGGTTTCCTGTTTTCTTTGGCAGGGGAGAGAAGGCAGATGATGCTGTGTCTGGAGTTTCTGAAGTATTTCTCCCATAACTTTTGTCCAGTGGTGCTTCACACTCTCCTGTCTGCAGAAGGGACTGGAATTGGTTTGTCCTTCCGTCCCCACACTTTTCTACATGCCATACAGACTTCAGGTTGCCTTTGCTGGATGCATAAGGGTGGTTACAGGTGCTGTGTTTCTCCTTCATGCTTCTCCAGTCCAGCCATACCCTGAAGCTGCCCTGCTCAAGCTGGGCTGGGAGCAAAACATCACACTTCCTCATGATGGTGGTGCTCTGCTCCATGCACAGGCCATCAATGCCTTTGCACCTGAAGAGTAATGGTGGTTTGTTTGTTTGGTCATCCAGGCTGGCTGCTGGTGCTGCCGATCTGCTCCCTGTGTCTGGCCAGTGCTCACCACATGGCACAGCCTGCAGGGCTGGGCGAGGTGCTCATCATGTCACCGGTAACAGAGCTTCCTCCCCTGCAGTGTCTTGGGGAATATGCCACACTATCCAAAGTCAAGTGTGGCTGCTGCTGAGCTCTCCCAATGCACTTTCCTGGTACACGTTGTTCTGTGTTTTTCTTGTCGTTCTGCTGCAGGCCCTTGACCCTGAGCCCAGAGAGCAGCCACCCTGCTGAGGGACACGCTGGCCATGGGGCCTGTGTGAGGGCTCTCTATGGAACCCGGCTGATGGCAAGGGCCAGTGGCCAAGGGTGGGTGTTTAGGCTGCCCTCCCCAGGGCAGAGGACTTAGCTGTGCCTGTCCTCCAGCAGTGCCCTGCCATAGGCTGGGCCGTCATGGCGACTGCCAGGATGGACCCATCACCTTGCCTTGTTTGGTGCACTGTGGGTCCCATGAGCAGCACCCCAGTGAGCTCTGCTCTGCTGTGAGACTGCTTTGATCTGGACAATGTGTTCTGCAAGAAGCTGTGGAAGGAAGAAGCTTCAGACTGCTCACTGCCTCCATCTGTGCCAGCCTCACTGGGCATCAAAGTGAACTCCACAGAGAGGATGGTCACTGCATCAGCACAGGCTCCAGAGCTGCCTTCTTAGAAGCACTTGGTTTGGTTTACAGGGTTTTTTGATTAAAAACAAAAAACAAGAGTTTTATCCTGTATGGTCAAGTGTATAATGCAGGGCCCATTGTTCTTAAGCAGAAGAATTTTTAATAAGGAAAAGTAGTGAAACCGTAGAGCTGTTGGAATAATTTAGTTTGAAAGGGACCTACAAAGATTGTGGGTTGAGTTCCCTGCTGATGGCAGGGAGAAGTGTCTTGGTATCCCTCAAACAAAGGGGATAGGCTCCCCTGTTCATAATTCAAGTACTGCTGCGAAGTTGTGTCCTTGCTGGCCTTCAGTTCCAGTGAGGCTCTTCCTGCTTTCTCTGGCCTGAAGAAGGCAGCACAACCTCGAGTCTCCTCACTCAACTTCCTGCACTCCCCCTTATCTGCAGCAGGGTTGTGTGTCCCTCTTCTCTCTTAATTATCCCGAAAATCCCTGTCATTATCTTGTGTGATTCGGTGACCTGTATCCTTCTTTGTGTATAACAAGCTGCATGAAAGTTCATGTTCATTGGACTTTGACCAAAATAGATTCTAAGCTTGTAAAATTTCAGTAGCTAACAAGGTGCATTTGGGGTTGCTCCTGTTTCTGGGCTGTAGCCACGATCCAGTGCAGCCGTGCCAGGGCCCGTGCTGGTGCGTGCACTTCCTCAGGACTGAGGGTGCAGAGCAGTACTGGCTGAGCACCAGCAAAGCTCCAGCACAGGCAGGCTGAGATCTTTATAGAGAAGTTGCTTAGCTCTGCTGTAACTCCTGATGTTTGGATTTTAATCAGCATGCTGCAGCCTGTCCTTCCTTTCCCCCTCCAGCCCTGGTGGGATGTGTTACAGAGCTTGGTTCCATGCTGGGCTGAGGTTCAGGAAATCCGGGCTGCATCCTGGCCCTATCACAGCCTGACTCTGTAGCAGGGAGCAAGCCTTGGTCCTCAGGGTAAGTGACGTGATCTGGCCTCTAAATGGCATGATGCCAGAGCCTGGAGCAATCTGTCACCTCTTCGGATGGATTCCATATGGAACAGACTAGAAAAAAACCACAAAACATGGAACACACTTGGTTGTGTGAGTGGGTTCGAGTCTCTGCCCATCTTAATATTATGAAATGGCTGTAAAAGTCCTTCCCTTCTCTCCCTGCTGCACTTGACTGGTTTTTGTGGCAAGGGGATGTGCAGGGGCTGGGGCAGGCAGGTCCCTCTGTGCAGCTGCAGTGCCACCGGCACGATTTGTGCTTCAACAACCTCCCCCCTCACCCTGTGCCAATGTGGGCTGAGCAAAGGCTGCTGGAGCTAGGCCAGTCCCCAGAGGCAGCAGCTGAATGGTGTTTCTGGTGTCTCTCCCAGGTAATAGTCCATGATGTGAATGAGCTGACAGAAAAGCTGTTTCCCATCGTAGAAGCCATGCAGAAACACTTCAGTGCTGGATCAGGGACCTACTACAGCGACTCCATCTTCTTCTTGTCGGTTGCAATGCATCGCATCATGCCCAAAGGTAAGCCTCTGCTGAGCTGCCTCCAGCAACACAGGCTCTCTTTTTCTTCTGCACAGACATGTTATCCAGTGCTATTTGAAGTGCAAAGAAAGTTAATAAACTTTTGGGATAGGCTCTCAGGATTCTGCTCCTTCCTGCAGAGCGACAGACTCATCAGTCCAAGATGGTCCACATCCAGGTCTGCGCTGGTGTGAGTGATAGGAGTTTCTCTGTGCCACATGGCAGCTGGCCCTGCCCTCATGGTTAGGAGAGGTGAGACAGGACCAAGCAAGTCTGCTCTGTGTGTGTTTGCAGCCCTCCTTACCCTTGGGGTGCCAGCAGGCGGAGGTGCTGTGTGCCTGTGGTGCGACTGTGCTCTTGAGCATCGGCACAGAGTGGTTGTTGAGCCTTTCCTCTGGGCTTTGGGTTGCTCTTGGAAAGCTTTGCTGATGATCACATGAATTTTCTTATTGTGCCTTCGTTCTGCTGTTAGCAAGTATGGGAATAACAATAAATCTGCAGGAAAACAAGGCGGCTGGCAGAGAGGGCTTGGCTCAGCTGATGCCATGTTTTGCTTCCCTGGCTGTGTGCAGTTGCCTCTCCTGGGACCAGATGCTGTGTAGCCTTTGACTGGTTGCATAAGGAGGGTGTTGCATCCCTGGACTCCAGACCCCTTCACTGGAGCTCCCCCAGCTCTCCCAGGACATTCCCAGTGCTGTTCCCTGGGCTCTCCCTGTCACCTGTCTTGCTGGCCTGATGCACCAGTGATGGTAGCAGTCCCTCCTGGGCTGGCCATATGTCCTCCCCGGGCCATGGCAGAGTGCAGGTGGCAGTGGTGGCAAGGATCCTGGGATCCTACCTGGCTGTCCACCAGCCCCAGGAGGAGGCTCTGACCAGCCTCTTGAAGTTGTTTGTGGGTGTCACATGGTGATGGTCAGTTCCCATGTGTGTGTTGCTGAAATTGCTGTTCCTGTGGGTAGCACTGCTGGGACCAGCAGCTTCCTTGGCATCTGGAGCCTCTGCCCAGCTGTAATATTCCCTGCGGAATTCCTACCATGAATCTCAGGTGCACGCTTGCTGAGATGTGAGCAGGTACAATTCCCTCGTGCCCCTGCTGAGTCCTGTCCCAGTTTGCCTCTACCCAGTAGCTCCTACCTCTGCACTGCTTCATGAGGCTTCCTTTGTCTTATGTGAACTTGTCCCTGTCCTCCTGGCACAGCCATCCCACACTAGCTCATTAAGCAGTGGGGCAGTGCTGTCCCTGAGGGTCCTGTCCAACCCCTGCTAATCATTACTCTGTGGGCTCCAGGAAACATGCTGTACTTCACTCTCCATCAGACTTGGGTGATTTTTTGTGTGTCTGGTGCTGTCTGCACTGTGAGCACTTTGAAGTACACTGCATACAAATGACGGTATTAACGCTGGCTAATTCACTCCTCCCGATTCCCTGCTCTGTCTTTACTGTGTGCTAAAGATATCCATGTCGTGCTGCCTGCCAGCAAGAAGCTGCTCAGTCTGAAATGCCTTTTCTCAGTTCATCAACCCATGAGTCGTCTCATCTCGCTCAGCCTGATGGGGCGTTCAATGGTCTGTTTGGGACACAGGATGTTTAAACAGGCATTTTTACAGTTTCATGAGTTTAGTTTTTGTTTCAGAAGCTGCTAGTAAAGCTGATTTATATTTCCCTTGCAAGGGAGGTCAGCTTTACTGCGCCGGGTGCCTGGTGATTTATGTGGCTGGCAGGGCTGCCCGGCCCCTTCCCTGTGCAGCCAGCACGGGGTGGGAGGCAGCAGGGAAGGCTGCAGCTCTGATGCCCACTCTCAGGCTTGCAGGTGGTGTGGGAATGGCACGGCTCCTGCTGCTCTGCTTGCTCTGACAAGCCAGTTTCTACTGGCCTGGGGAAGCCACTTTGCTAGGCTGGAGGAGAAAGGACCAAGCCTTCCTTTTCAGGCAGTATGTACATTTTCCCTGGTGAGTTTCTCCTGCCTTGAGTGCTGTGTCTTTTTCTGCACCTCTCCAAACACATCTGGCTCCATAGCATTAGCACTATTTTTTTCTGGATGACAGGTTTGATTGGAAGCTTGAGCATCCTCCAGCAGAAATGAAGGCCCTGATCTGAATATCAAAATCTCTTGTGTATTTGTTTGCATTTGCATTAATCAGTCTGTAGTTTTTTTCAGCAACCAGCAGGCTTTGAATTAAAGTTGTCTGGCTTTAGTTTCCCAAACTTACCCTTTTTTGAAGGGAGGCATTTTCATAGTATCAGGACTTAGTGTTTTGTTTGGAGCTTTCGGGTTGTGACAGGGCACTGACTTTGTGGGCCAACGGCACTGAAAACTGAACACCAGGGTTATTTTTTATTTCTTTAAGGATTTTTGAGGGACACGTGCTAGCTGCATGCATATTGCACTGAGGATAAATGGATTTTACCACTCGGCTGCTCAAGCGTTCACTATTGCTTGGGATCCTTGCCCATAAAACTTCTATCTAAAACCTGAAGCTGCCAAGTTATAATATAACAGCTTCTTAGCTGGTGTAAATCATGGAACAGTCTTGCCTTGAATATCTTACATCAATGGAGTTAATCTGATTTAAACCAGCTGGGAACTTGGTATGCAGCACACAGAAGTGCAGACTGCATAACTCTTGTCTGTGCTCAAGGCTCATAAATCCTGGTTTAATGTGCTGTGGCCAGGCCTGGTGAGCTGGAGCAGAGCTTGATCCATCACAATGGTTCTGCAAGGGAAAAGTGATGGGAAGGTTATGCAGAGAGGACAAGAAGGTTCAGGCTGAGGAGGACCTGCCAGGATGAGGACAATGCCAGAATGAAACGGTCTTGAGACTTGCAGAGCAGTGCAAGGAGGAGGGAGGACAAGGACACAGACCTTTTCACTTTTCAGTAAGCCCATCCAGAGGGAACTTTCTCAACTGGCTTCAATCCCTCTAATCACTTGTCATTTTAGTTGTGTAACTTCAGGAGACCTGTTAAGCTTTTATCACCTTCCGGGTACTGCAGGCAAGGGGAGGAGGAATTGAGGTCACAGAAGGGCAGGCTGAGAAATTTGGGAGCACTCCAGGGAATTCTTAGCCCCCATCCTTGGTCCAAGGTAGTTTTCCAGAAGAATTAGTTTAGCAAGTGGTTATCCTCAGCTGGTGGGCCAAGGCAGAGATGTCTGCATCCAGAAGCTTGGGCATAGCTTTGAAAACTGCCCTTTGGTGTTTGACTCCATTGGTTTTGCTGACTGTGCTGCAGCAGGATGACCCTGTGGAGAAGAGAAGGAGCAGAGGCAAAATGAGACATGATGGAGAAGCAGCTTTGTGGCTTATCTCTCCCAGCTTGGACGGAGGAGTGGAGTCCATTAGCTCAGGTGAGGCTCTGAAACCTGAAGGTGCTGTGTCTCACATGGAGTGAGGGTATTTAACAGAACTTGACTGAAGATGGTATTTGACAAATTGGAGGCAGCAGGGTTTCCTGGCTGGTACAAACAGCTGGCTCTCTTCCTGGGGAGTAGCATCATCTCTGAATGTGGCCTTCTCATCCCCTGCTGAGTTCTCATTATTCTGTCTCACTATCCAGCCCAGCCTGAAGGCAGAGGCTGTGACCAAGGGTGGGAAGATGAGCATGAGCTGCAAAGAGGGCCTGGTCTCTGCTGTATGAGAGGTTAGTCCTCGTGCAGCATGCTGCATCTTCCATGTCCTGAAGAGACACCTAAGGACTTGATGCCTGAAAATTCAGGAGCTTGGTCTGTAGGTGCATTTGGTAAGGCTAATTGTCAGAGGTTTGTAGGGGAACTAAGCAGCAGTGGAAGAAATGGGTAATTTTCTGTGTGACTAAACAAAGATGTGGAGCTATGAGGAAAGAGAACAGAGTGGGACCGATGATTATGTATTGCTGAAATTTAAGGCACACCAATATGGTCTGTTGGAAAAAAATTAAAGAAGTTTAGAGAAGAGCAGTGACTTCTGTATGGGACAGGCCTGGTTGACTGGGACCCTCCAGTCTGGGAGGGGGCTGGCCAAGGGAGTAATGGTGTTGTCTATGAAGCCACGAGCCGTGTGAGACAGATGTTTTTACAAGAACTGAGGGTCATCAGAGTTGGTGAAAAGTGGGTTTAAACCAGTGTAGTGATCTGTGGAGCTCCTTGCTGTGGGATGTTGTTGGTGCTAAGCTGCATCATGGATGAGGAAATCATGGTAAGCAGCTGTCTGATGGACTCTAAGCCTCAGGGGCTCCCTGAGTTGGAAGCTGCAGAAGCACATTGGGAGAACACAGCTGTGTGGTGGGAGGAAGCACGGATGGCTCATGTGGGTGAATAAGCTGCACCATGTCCCAGGAAGTGGCTGCCGGCAGGGAGCTGTGCCTTTGGTTTCATAGCTGGTGTCCATACTTAACATCTGTGATGCACCAGGATCAATGGGAGGTGCAGTGGTCTCTCTGGCCTCAAACTCTGAACAGGGCAATTTCTCCAGCTCATTATCATCAGCTGTACTCACTGTTGCACATAGACCAGATTATAACAATGTTTGTCCAAGCTGCTTGCTAATGACCAAGCCCCAGGCCGCTTGGGGTTTGGTGCTGCTCGCAGCAGGATCCAGCTGCTGGCTCCAGCTTGGTCTCCCACGAAATTGATATCAGCCTTTGTCTGCTCTGGGAGTACCGTGCTGGAGACAGTGGCCTCTGTGAGCATCAGCCTTTCCCACCAAGTGGAGCTGGAGGGAGGGCAAAGGCCAGGGAGGAGACTTGTTGCAGCAGGCACTGAGCTGTGCTCTGCTTTCTAAGGGCATCTTGTCTGTGCTGAGGCCATGCGCCTGGAGCACTCCTGCCACTGGCTGTGAGGGTGGAGAGCCTGGGAGCTGGGTGAGGGGGTTAAGCAGAGAGGTATTAGGAAAATAGTCTGTTTACTGGAATAACGCCTTGGCAAATAACTGTCTTCTGCTAGTGTGGTTCTGGAAAAGCCAGCAGGCAGCATCATGAAAACGTCAATTGCATTTGTAGGGGTGTGTGCACGAGGATTCAACACTGCATCTGCAATGCTTGAATCCATAGTGTAGCATTGCCCAGGTCAGACTCTGTTTGCCCATGGTGTGCCAGGTGCCTGCACGTGATGTTTCCCCTTAGTGGCCCCCAAGTGCAGTGAGTTACAGTGTGCATATCCCATATCACACAGTGCATCAGAGGTCTGTGAGGTGGAGCCTGTTAGAGGGAGATGGGGAGGCATCACTCCCTCTTCTTCCTCCTGCCAGCTGCAGAGCAATTCCTGGGGCAGCTGCCCACAAAACTCAGCAAATTACATTGTAGTAAGTGAGCATTTTGAGAGTGCATCACTCCTGATCCTTTCCTGCTAGCTGAGCATTGCCATCATTGCTGAGCCCTACCACGCTGGGGCATGCAGAGATGCAGCGGCTGGGAGAGTGCTGGGAGGAGACTGCCTGTCTCCCAGATGCTCCAGACCTGACTGTGCATTACCAAAGAGCAGATGTTGTGAAGAGGCACAGAAAATTGGGGTCTGTGGCAGAGTTTTGGGAGATAGCCTTAGAGCCACATGCTCCCGAGCCACACGCTCCCAAAACACAGTTCCCATGAGATGCTGCAGTAGCTGAAGGGTTTATTTTCTGGCAAAAATACTTCCATCTTTGCAGGGATGGAGGGAGTGTTTATAGTTTCTGGTGTGCTCTCATAACCTCCCTCCCTGCTTCATGCTGCAACGATGTGAAAAATATCCAGATTCCTTTCCCAGCCTGTCCCTGGGCTGCACACACTCATGTCAGATCCTCCTATGGAGAGAGAAGAGGCTGGAGTGATCAATTTGTGAGCAATAGGGAGAGTGGTGCCAGCCATTGTTCCTCACTGGGATGAGCTTGCTTTGCCAAGGGAGTTGGTTTTGTGATACTTTTTTGGGAGCAGGAGACAGCAGATCTCTGAATAAGCCCACCCCAGGTAAATATCTAAGGCTTTGGCCTTGTAGGGGAGTCCTCACATGCTGAGATGAGCTGCTAACCCCATCTGGCTGCCTCTGGGACATGCCCTTCCTGGCAGTAGAGCCCCTTGCCCCCAGCTCTGCTGATGAGAAGGTGTCCAGAAGGGTTGCTGTGATGATGCTGTGCCTGGAAGCCCCCTGAGTGCTGCATCATCAGGGACTCCTTCCCTGTGGCACTGCTGCCTCAGGAGGCCAACTCTGCAGCCCCTGGGGGTAGTGTCACTTCTCATCATTTTCACTGGCTGCCCCTTGCTGTGGTGCCACCATCAATTATTTTTGGATGCCCTAGATCTGTCAGGGCAGGGCGGGCACATGCGGCTGTTTCCCCCTCCCCGCAGAGCAGCAGGATCTCATCCCTCGATGCTGTGGGTGGGTGCTGCCCTCCTCTGTCCCCAGCCAGACCAGCTGCCCCATCCCCAAAGGGTTGGAAGGTGCTGGGGGTCACCCAGTGTTGATGCTGGGGCTGCTCTTCCCCACAGCCTCTCTCCCCACTCTGCTGTAGCTCGTTAGAGCTTAGCAGGAGGAAACAAGGACAAAATCTGCCTGCAGCCCCTTCCCTCAGTGTGCACAGTTAAATGGGATGTGAGCAGAAAAAAATTATTTTCCTATATCTGTTTTTGGTTTCCCATTCCTCCTCAACTGCTTGTTCCTTCACAGCTTTCCATCCACACCATTTTGTAATTTATAGCAACCTGGAATCAAACCTTATTTTGTCTGATTAAAAGGTTTCCTGCTGCTCTTCCTCCAGCTCCAAGAAGTGTCTTCACACTCCTCCCCCAGCAACACCATATACTGAATACATGGCAAACAGCATTTCCAGCTCCATCCTGAAAACTGTCACTGCCTTGGAGTTCAGCAATGTCACTGCCTTGGAGTTCAGTTAAGAGCCAAAGTGTGAAACACTGCTAAATATTAGCCCCTCAGACCTTTATAGATTACAAGGAGACACTTGGACGCACAGGAAAAATTAATTTCCTGGAACAAAACAGATCCATCTCCTGCCAAGTCCTCCCCATCCCTCTGGAGATGGCTGTGGGGCGTGGAGCAAGGCAAGCAAAGTGATGCCACTGTCAGTACCTGGAGGCATTGCTGCTGCTCCAGACCCCTGAGTTCACTCAGGTGCCTGCTCTGTGTGGGTGGTAGCAATGATTTGTCATCTATCTCTGGCAGGCAGCCTAATTTTTTAATTAGCTGATAGGCTGATTAGCTGCTGTGCTGCAGCCACTGCTCTGCTCTGCTGGGCACCTAATCAGTGCTGCAGAAACCTGATTAGTGGCCAGGGGCACGTTAGTGGCAGGAGGCATGTACCCCCTCACCTCCTTTCCTCCCCTGGTGCCCTGTGTGCAGGAAGGGGAGGCTGTTTGATGGGGAGGGGACTGCTGGCCTGCCCCAAGGAGCAGAGAAGACCCCTGGCTGCATGGCAGAGGTGTGGACCTGTGTTCCAGTGGGCAGCTGGAAGGTAAGCTGCACTGCACCACAGCAAGCACTGCTGGTGCAGGGCTTTGTAGGGTCATCTTTTCTTGGGAATATGGGGTCCAGAGCAGCACCAGGTCATGAGAAGGGGGACTGAGGCCCCCACTAGTTGCCAGCACGCTGGCAGCAAGCTCTGCAGAGTGTGTTGTGCTTGCACACCTGCATGTGTGCCCCTGCCTCAGCTGATTCCGCTGGGCGAGGCTCTCCGGTGCTGCCAAGAGTGAGCAGCACAGGCAGTGGTCATTAATCCTGGAAGCAGAGGGGAAGTCTTATCTGTGGAGAAAACAAGGCCTGGCCAGGGGAGCACGCAGCCAGAGAGGAAGCTGCTCACAGCCCTGCTGACAGCAGGAGGGAGAGCGGCCAGGGGCAGCTGGCAGTGTGGGGTGGTGAGCCAAACCCAGGGAGCCTCTAATGAAGGGCAGGATGGAGAACCCAACGTGCTTGTGTAAACAAACTCTGCGTCTCCACACTGGGCTTGTTCAGGCACTGGCATCACTGCCTGGCACTGCAGCTGTGCTCGTGCTCTGCTCCCTGCTGCAGCTGAGGCATTTGGGGCTGACTGGCTGCTGCTGCTATGCAGCACCCTGTGGCTTGCACAGGGACACTCTGAAACCTGTGACCCGCTCTGTGCCCATGCCTGGCCTTGGTGCTGGCTGTGGGAGTGGAGTTTTTGTTGGCCACGAGTCTCTGCGCCAGCGAGGGCGGAGGATCCTGGTTTCACAGCCAGCACGGGCAGCTTTGTGGATCTGTGTGTTGCTGCAGGCAGGCACGCTGCCCGCTGGAGTGGGGGGCTGCTGCTGCCCTGCTCCAGGACATTTATGGACCAAGGCAGCTGTCTGAAAGTCACTGCTGGTCCTTCACAGTTCCTTCTTTCCTTGGGATCTCACCCTGTCATGATGGGGACAGCTAAAAATCCTTCTGACTTAAAGAAAAACATTGGTAGTTAGAGCCAAGCTCAAAGCGATGCAGAGAGAGGTGCAGGAGAAGCTGTCCAGGTGTGCCCAGCTTTTGCAGACCAGCAGACCTGACCCCTCCAGCCCTTCTGACCCCAATTCGAACATCCTGGGCCACCTGGCTCTCTTCCTTCTGATGGTCCAAATCAAATGGCAGAATGCACAGCCACCCCTGGTCCTTCCCCAGACTCTGCTGCAGCCAGCAGGGGACACTCCCGTCCCTTGGCTACAATGTGGCACCTATGCTGACTGCAGCTGCTGCTGGCCCTGCAGAAGGGTCTTTGAACTGCTCTGCCTCCATCAGCTCTCTGCCCCTGCCATTCACTCTGCTCTTGCCAGGCCATTGCCTGGCCACTGCCGCCCCTGCTGTCCCCTGAAGGATGGAGGGGGATCCTGCCTCCTTGTGCTGCCCAACTGGCTGCTGCTGGGACCTTGGGAAAGGTGAAGCTATGTGCTTGGGTCACAGAGCTCACCTGGCACAGTCAGCAATCCCAGCAGTGTCCTCCCTGGTTTGACCTCTTAAGATGCCAGCCTCTGGCCACAAAAGTCACTGCTGTGATGCAGAGGAGGTGCATGGAGGTCAAGGTGCTCCCATCTGATACATGCCAAGTGCCAGGTTAACAGTTGGACTCGATCTTAAAGGTCTTTTCCAACATAAAGTTCTATGATTCTGTGTCAGAGGAGTCTCTCCTCCTTGGCATGGAGCATCAGAACACTTAGGTCCTTAAAAAGAGGTTTGTTGAGAAAACTGGAGATGCCTGTGCAGAGGATGGTGGGAGCAGAGCCAAATTACCAACAGCCTTGGTGACAGGTGTTTGCCTCAGGAGTGTGTGTGAGATTTGGGCACAGAGCAGCTTGGCGGGGCAGTGGCCTGTCCCCTCCTGCCATCCCACTGTTGTTTGCAGCATCTTCACTGCCAGACCAGCTGCAGGCAGGATTTTTTACTCTGAGGGTGTTGAGTTTGTGCCAAGATGCCTGTCAGTGGACTGGAGAGTTTCACCACCTCCAGGAGGTTTCTTGTTTCTTCTATTCTACAGCTATTAAGCCACTGCTCAAATATCAGTGACTTAGACCACACTGTTTGCTGGACAGCTTCTGCCCTTGGCACTGTGATGGCAGCTCTTCATTTTGCTGTTTGGTCCTGGACACAAGTAACTCTTTTCACCTCTCCGCTGTCAGTGGTGGCTTCCTCTGCCCCAGGTCTGGCATGGTTTGTATGGAAGTGGAGGGTTTGAAGCTGAAGTCAGCACTTACACCCCAGCCCCTGCTGTCTGGGCTCGACTTTGCCAGGGTAGTGTGACCCTCATACAGAGAAAGTTGTTGGGATGAGTGTGAGTTTGGCAGAAAAACAGCCTGTGCATCACCTCTTCACCTGACCCCTCATCCACTGTCATGTAGTTCTAAATCTGCTGTTTACATTTTTTCAGTGCATCCTCTCAACTCAGGCTAAGGAAAAGCAGTCCGAGCCTATGGGCAAGTTCAAAGCTGCCCATCCATAGGCTGCTCTGAACAATGGCGGTGGGTCAGAAAGGGCTCTGGAGGGATAGTAGCTGCCACAGGATTTCTCACTGCACAGCATCTCTGGAGGTCAAGCTAGGTTGTCCAAAGCAGCTCTCCCTGTGCCCCTTGCTGGCAGTCCTGGTCCTGATGCTTCTGAGAAGAGCATTTGCATAGAATCATACAATGGTTTGAGTTGGAAGGGACCCTAAAGATCATCTGTTTCCAGCCCCCTGTCATGGGCAGGTATGCCACCCACTACATCAGGTTGCTTATTTAGAACAATTTTCCTCCAAAATATTCATGGATGGCCTGGCTTGCTGTGCACCCACTCTGTCCCTGCTGTGCCATGGGGTCCATGCTTCCCGGAAAAGGCTGTTTGTTTGACTGTCTGCAGAAGCTGCCCCCTGCCAGACGGGCTCCTGGGCATCACTCAGAGCATCCATGCTGGGTCCTGGCAGAGAATGTGGGGCAGCAAGGCATGGGGAGGTGACCTCTGCATGCCTGTGGCTCCTCACTGGGATGAGGCTGTGGGATCGTGCATCCCTGGAGATGTCCTTTCTGCCTGGGACATGGCTGGAGGGAGATTTGAGCCAAGCCTGGAGCACAGCCCTGCTGTGACTGCTGGTACAAGGCTGCAGTAAAACATTATGAGCTTTAAATGGGACCAGCCTGTGTTGTAAAGCTGCCACTGCTAATGGACACCATCTCTGCTTTGAGTGGCACAGCTGCCCTTTCCGTGCTGTGGCTGAAAGAGCTGGAGCTGAACAGAATGGAGGGTGATACACAGTATGGCAAAGTTAGAAAACTCGCTGCTGAGCAGAACACTCAGCCCTTTCCCACATTTCCAGCTGGATCCCTCCAAGCAGTCTGTGCCTAAGAGAGCACACAATTCCTCCACCCCCACATGGCAGCCAGGACAAAGTGCTTGGTATAAGGGCGAAAGAGCATGATATATCATAAATATTGGTGCCTGGATCCTTGCCAGTCCCAGGCAGAGAAATCATCTCAGCCATTAATCTGAACATGCAAGCTGCATCTTCTGGCAGCGTGGTGCTTAATGTCACCCATGCTCAGTTCTGTCTCAGTGTCACAGTTCACGCTTGCTTTAAAGAAAAATGTTAAAATAATAATAATAATTACTCAGTGCTTTCTGAGTCTAATTTCTTAGTGAGTGTTTCCTGGGGTCTCTGCTGGCAGTGCACAGGCCAACACAGGGACCCTGTAATGAAGGGCAGAATGGAGAACCCAGCGTGTTTGTGTAAATAAACTATGTGTTTCCATGCTGTGCTACTTGTGGTGCTGGTGTGGCTGCCTGGCACCGCAGCTGTGCTCGTGCCCTGCTCCCTGCTCAGCCAAGGCTTTTGGGGATGGCCAGATGCTGGTGCTGGGCAGCACCCTCTGGGTGGCACGGGGCCCTCCGGAGCCTTTCACCCATTGGAATGCTGCGGTGGGCAGGGTTGGGATTGGAGCTTCCTCCAGCTCAGCTTTCATTCTCCACTGTGATTAATTGCAGCTGGCACTCATCTGTAATTTTAGAGAACAATCGGATGACGTGCCTCACAGTTGATTTAATTGAAACCTGATGAGGCATCAGAAGGCTGCTGTGCACCAGGAGTGAGTTGTGCTGGGATGCCCCTGGGAACCCCAAACCCTGGTCCCAGCCTTGGCAGTACCTTGAAGGACTCAGGCTCCCACCACGTTTCTCTGGGGCTGAGCTTGTGTGCTATCAGTCCGAGTTCTCCTTGCCCTGGAGTTTTATGATCACTGTGAATACTCTCAAGTGCAGTAGAATTAAGGATTTGGGGTTTTGTCCTGCTGTGGTATGGGGCACTGGGGAGGTTTGGTGTATTTGGGATACATGTCTTGTTCCTTGTTGCACAAATCCGCTGCTCTGCTCATTCACATGGTTGAGTTGCATTGGCCATTTCGAAGGCAGTTCGGAAGCCTGGGGAAAATTGCTTTCAGGTCAAGACCTGCTTTAGCCTGTGGTGAATTACTGTGCCTGGATTTTAAATCTTTGCAAACAGAGGATTATGGTCATGGTAAATACTAGGTAGACCTGAAGATTGCCGTACTGCTGGATGAAGGAAGCATGGCCTTTCCCTTTAGCAGGTAGAGCGTGATGGATGTTAAAAAAATAAATTGAGATACAGCCTGGGTTGTAGCTTAGATACTATTTCTCCTTGATTTATATTTCTGCTTGGATGCTTCACAGAGTAAGCAGTATATTTTTTGCTTAACCTCATGGGGCCTTTTCGTTCTTAAATGGGAACAGCGTGGTAGGTATAACCAATTGCCAAGAGCGCTGGATTAGTGCAAGATCTGCAAAAAATTCAGAACTGCTGTACAGCCCAGCATTTGCTTGAAACACAAAGTGATGAGCACGTTTGAAAGGACAAAGCTGCACTCCCGTGTTGGGGACTATCTGCCAGTGCCTGGCTGCTCTTTGGGTCTCTACTCCTGATGGTGGCTTTGGGGGCTAAAAACAGAGTAATTGCTTCCTGTTCTCAGCAGCCCAGGGTAGCCAGCAGACTGTCCTGAGCACAGTGGGGCCAGGGGGTGAGGAACCATGATGGTGGGAAGGCTGGAGTGTTGGCACTGCCCCAGTGACACCAGCCTGATGGGAAACCCTGCCCGTAAGCATGGCAGATGCAGGCAGCAGAAGATGAGGGCAGGCAGGGCTTGTCCTCCTGCCTGCAGGTTGTGGGCAGAAGGAAGGATGAGGGCCTGGTTTGCTAATTGCTGTGGAAGTGGTGGTGACAGGCAAGTGTAGCCTGCAGGGAGCTGTAAGGGCACCTGTGCATGATGAGTGGGGCCAAAACAGGTTGACACAGTCTTTACAATCCAATTAGTGTGGAGTGCTAAGCAACCTGACCAATTTGCTCTTGGCTTTTATAACACATATAAATAGCAGTGGCATTACATAATGCCATGGGGGTTGGCTTCACTCCAATCACAGTCCCTGAGGAGGGCTGAGCTGGGCTGGCCAGAAGATGTTCATAGCTTTGCCTGTGGGTGGGGGAACCCATGTGTGGTCTGACCTGTTGTAGTGTTTGTTTTTGTTTGCTGCATTGCACTTGGCCTGCTTCAATCCATATAGCATCCCCTGATCTGCCTGGGACAAGCAGCCTTGACAAGGCACATCTCCTGCACCCTCTCCCAAGCAGCATCTCCATCCATGAGTCTGATTTGCTGCAGAGGAGATGGTGACAAATCTGGGCAGAGGCCTGGCCCTGTTGCTGAGCTCAGGCCGGGCCTTGATAATGAGGTCCTCCAGCCTCTTTTTGTGCTTGATTTCTTGCTGCAAGTGGAAGATGCGTCCGTGTGTGCACAACCCTCCTTATCTCTGACTACCAGCAATAGTAAAGTCTTCCAGGCTGCTGCAGACTACCAGCCTTTCTGTGCAGGCAGGACGCTGTAATATCTGCCCTTGGGGAAGGCTGTGGCACCCTGCTGGGAGCTAATGGGCTTGTGCAGGTGATCCTGGAGGTGTAATGTGGCTGACTGATGTCTGTGATGGGAATTGCTCTGGTATGCCTGGCCAGGGATGGATGCTTTCTGGGTTGGAGGTGGAAAACATTCATGGAGTTGGCACGTTTTCCCTGTAGTAGGTAGCAGAAGTGAGCATGGGGTTTTGTACAGTTGCTCCTGCAGGAGCACTCCCAGAAACAGAAAGACTGGGTTGAAGCTACTTCTTGTTTTTGTCAGTCATATGGAAAAACAGTCCTCTGGAATAAAGGAGGGAGTGGATAGAAGCAGGAGGTCACCAGAAATTATTTCTGAAGTAAATCATGCATAAAATACACGGTGGTAAATGCTCTCGTGATGGTTGAAGGTCAGGAGCTTCATGCAGAGGTTGCAGCTGGGTTGTGTTTGTCCTGACTTGGGTGAGTCTTGCCTATGGAGCTGACTGCACTAAGTCCTCATTGGGTGCAGTTCATCAAGTAGCAATTGGTAATCATTGGTTACAGTTTTGTCTTGTATAGCTGACTTTTCCTCTTTGTGCTTTCAGAAATAACACAGATCATACAGGTAGACTTGGACCTGAAGTACAAGACCAACATCAGAGACCTGTTTGATGAGTTTGACAACTTCCCAGAGGGAGCAGTCATTGGAATTGCCAGGGAAATGCAACCAGTGTACAGGTAAAGCCCCTTCCCTATGGGGAGCAGAGTGTGGGCAGTGGGTGGCTGGAACATCTTCTCTTCAACTCGCATTGGTCTTTGGAAGAAGACATAGGAGGAAGTGGTCTTTGTGCTTTAATGCCTGCAGGGAGACTTATTCTGAAACTTGTAGGTAAGTATGAGCAAAGTGTACAGTGTTGCTTTTGTTTGTTTACTTGTTCTCACACACCATCACAAGGCTTTTGGAGCCAAATTCCTGGTTGTTGGTGCCAAAATCCATACCTGAACTATAGTACATCTGCTAGAGGCACTGTTTGCCCAGCTATGCCTGCTGAGGTGCTGTGATTGCATTCTGGAGCTCCAGTTTGTACGCTGGGGCTCAGAAGTTCTGGCTGTGAGTGTTGCAGAGGATAGGAGTTGAGTTTGGGCAACAATGAGGTCTGTGTGCCTGGAGTGTCAGTGCACTTTCTGCTTCCCTCAGGAAAGGCTGAAGTGACAACTTTGTTGTTGACTTGGGCTTGCAAGCATGAGGATGACCCCATAGTCAATTGCTCTTCAGTCCCTTGGTCCACCAGCCAGTGACTGGTGGGAGCTAGCAGTGGGAGTCACTCACCGAGGGGGTGGCTCAGTCCTTCCTCCTCATGGACCACTGGTGGGTTTCAGGGACGTGGATGTTTCCAGGCTGGTGCTTAAAGAAATTGGTTTAGTTTCGCCTGCGTTGTTCCAAGGATGAACCTCAGGTTTTGTTTTAATCCAGAGTAAATCAGATAATCAACTCAGGATGCCTTAATGGATTCTCAAATGGGCTGAGTTTGAGCATCTGAGGTGGCTTGGATAGATTTTCTAATCCTAATGGAAATGTTCTTGGGGAAAGACAAAAAAGCTTAAGAGCTCTGTTTGTCTTTTCCTTCCATTCTGGAAGCCTACTTCCCTACTGAACCTCCTAAGACATGACCAGCAGCACTCCTAAGGAAAGACTGAGCTTCAAAATGTGAAGCAGCTGTTCTGGCTGCATATGCATCTGCATGGGGCAAGGTGGAGACAGAGAAGTTCACCAGCAGGGAATTGATGGTCATTAATCATGACCAATCACTTCCTGGTAGCTCAAGTCAGCTGAGAGCGTGAGGTTGCTCAAGCTACAGAAGTCACCACTGTTCGTGGGCTGGAAAAGGACATCTCTGTGTCCCGTATCAGAAGTATCATCTCCCTTCCTGGTTTGTACTCTTGACAAGGAGAGCTGGGACTAGAGGAACAGAGATGCTGAGGTCTTGTCTCCATAGCGTGGCACTATGCTCCGAGCGTGGAGGGCTCCTGTATCTGCTTTGGGTGTGCTGGCAGGATTTTGGTGCCCAGAATGGTAAATCCAGCCCCAGTTAATCACATCCAATTGTTAGAGCTTAAGGCGGGATGGAGGAAGCAGCCACAGCCAAGTGTGGCTGTGGGGCTGTTGGACTGTCAGTGTTGGTCAGCACTGCCCGGCAGGGCAGATCCCGTTCATTAGCGCTGCAGCCTGGAACGGGATAAATCAAGTGTTTGTTTGCCTGCAATTAGTCCATGGCGGAATGACTGTGTTTTCATCTCTGCAGGGTTTTGCATTATTTCCATGCCTGACTAGGGAATGGGGATGATGTTCCACTGCCTGGATGTGGTTTGTGCGGCTGGGCATGCCTGGAGGGGACTGAGTTAAGCTTTGGGTTGCTCTGCTGGAGAGCCATTCAGCATGGCAGGGGACAAGGCAGGGGATCACAGGGCTGAGCCCTGAATACCTGACCCAAAGCATAGCCATGTTCTCCCCCTCCTGCCGCCTGTGGTGGGGACAAACAAGCCAAGCAATAACAGCCCTCACAGGCTGCATTTTTGGGCTGAACTTTCTGTTGTTGCAGTTTTGACGTTCTGGGTCACTTTGGGCTATGTTGTGCTTTTCTTCTTGGGTTGTTTTGATCTTTGTGTGAAAACAAGTTCCTGATCCTTCTTGTCGCCACACCACCCGTGGTAGGGCGAGCTGTGCAAACGCCAGCCTGCTCTCCTGCCGAGCCCTGCGCCCTGCGGGGCTCGCACCTCACTGCTAAAAGGGTTTCCAGACAAACACAAGCTGACAAAGCATGAATGTCTTTGTAAAAAAGAAAAACTTTGCTATTTTTATACTTTTATCAAGATAAAAACATGTTGTAGGTGTGAAATAAGAGGTGCCAACTCCAGCCGTGTGGTTTACCACGTGTGCAGGCTTGAAGCAGCAGTTGGGAAAGTGGTTGTGGGGATGGAGAAGGGTTATGGGGTGATGGTGGGGTCTCTGTTGCCACTCAAGTTTTCCTCCCTATTTCAGACAACTCTCTGCAGTTCCAGCTTTGTCCCAAAGCATTAAGAGGGCTTGGGATGAGTTAGCAGAGCTGTTCTGAGCTTGCTCACAGAGCTGTGATTGCAACCCTGGGGCAGGGTAAGCTGGTGGCCAGGAGGGGTCTGGGAGCCATCTTTCCCTCTCTGTAGCAGTGAGGAAGATGGCTGGAGATCAATCCACTTGTCCATGTTGAATCCTTGTTACCTGCTTGGCCCATCAGAGGAGAGTGCAGAGCAGTGTGTTTTGTAGCTGATGCCCTGTTTTCTGGGAAGTAGCACTGTTCCTGTTGGCTGCCTGGCTGTAGGCTGTACTTTCTAGGCATAGGTTGAGGCTGCAGAAGGCTCAGGCTGCTGCGCTGGTGCACCGAGCACTGCTGGGCACAGACAGCCATGGGAAACAGAGGAGTAAGAGAACAGCAAATCGGAAATGTCCCGGAGCCTGTCTCCACATCCTGAAGGTAGGGGAAACCTCCAGACAGCAAAACAGGATGGCACGGGAGTGTTTCCACTTGCTTGACTCATGCTGAAACAATGCCCGGCTACTGTTTGTCTTGGACAAATGCATTTCTCTGAGCAACAGGATCTGCCGGTCCTCCTGCAAGGCCAGCACTGGGTTTTAACTGTTGTGCAGTCTGGGCTTGGCCTGTCATTTGCTCCCACTGAGGCTGGGCATGAATCATCCTGCGGTGTCTGTCAGGGGTCCTGGGTGCAGAGCAGGAGGTGATAGGAGCCCATGGCAGGTGCAGGAGGTGATCTGAGGTCTGAGGCCATCAGCGTCAGGTTTTTTCTAGCTGTGGTGGGGGAAAGAGTCATTCTGTCCATGGGTCAGGCATGTTGTCTTTCCTACAGGTTTTGGATGTGTGAGATGGTGTATGGTCAACACTGCTGTGGAGGGGGTTGCAGACCGAGTTTCGTCCCACAGGAGGCTGCCCCCACAGTGGGGTTGTTGAGGGCACTGGTACTGTGCACTAGGCTCCTAGATGCTTGTGGGCTTTCCATGGCACTGCTGGATGTCTCCTGACGTTTGGATGTTGACCTGCAGGCAGAACCTCTTCCCAGGCTGACATGTGCCTGATCATGTGTCTGCCTGTACAGGAATCACGCTACAGCCAATATCGGGAGCTGTGGCTTCAGCAAGAATGATTTTGATGGAAAGACTAGAATCTGCAGCTGAAGTTTGTATGGTTCAAAAGGCTTTCCATGCAAGGAAGTCCTTCTGCAGAGTCATAACCTTAATTAAAAGTCCTGTTGTCCCCTGCAGCATTTCAGCTGCCCAGCCATGCTGGCAGTGTCCTGCTCACTAGGCTACGGGGGATGAGTGATGATGCTCTGTATAATTATCTATGCTGCACTGAGCCTTCCAGGCCAGATCCTGGCCAAATGGAGAAGTCCAGGCTCTCTTGTACTCTTTAGTCCTGATAAGAAATGTGCAGGCAAGCGTTGCAGATGCATCCTGCAGGCTGGTGACCAGGCGAGCAGGCAGGTCACTGTCCTCAGGGTGTGTGCCTGGCCTGTGGAGTGGCTTAGCCATGCTCCTGGCTGCAGTGGGGCTGTGTGATGACTGGGTGAAGCCTCCCCATTTCAAAGCAGCCCCATGGCTGAGAGGAGCAGAGTGGGGAAATACTGTGGCACTCTCCAAAATGGCCTGAAAACTCTGATTACTAAATGCAGAGCTTAAACCCTATTCTTACCGAGTTTCCTGGTTATAGATCCCTCCAGTCATGCTGGCAGCATGTGCGAGGAAGCAGAACAGTGGTATTGATTGCACAGCTGCTCTCGGCAGCCTCAGGCTGACCCCAGGCCAGTGTGCCACATTGTTCTCCCTGCTCCCGTCCCCACAGCCATCCCAACCTCTTGGCTTCCTAAGCAGTGCCGGTCCTGTTATTGGCACTGCCATGTGCTGGTGGGCTCTGGGTGTCCAGCAGTGCGAGCACCACCTGGGGCCCTCAGCACTGCCCTCATGTTGCTCCCCTTGGAGAGCAGTGGTCTGCTGGCAGCAGGAGGACTTCACCCACAAGTCTCAGATGAGTGCTTTTACCCTCTTGCTCCAGCTAGGAAAATGGTACCTGCTGTAATGGTGGATCTCAGGAGAGGTCCCAGAGCTTCACAAGTCCAAAGATGCGCATAACTGGGGCTGGAAGAGTGGCTGCTGCCTCCATTCTTGGTGTTGGGTGAGATCTTCACTGCTGTCCCCCATGACAAAGAGCCAATTAAAGCTTGAGGCAGCTTGGGAATCCACAGTGCTGGCAATGATAAAAGTTTGTGCAACGAGAAAGGATATCTACATCAAAGGGACAGCTACAGACTACAAAGGACCAACACTTGGGTCCTCGTATGGCTGCAAGGCCATTTGCCTTTGCCTCTGCCTCAAACCTAGCAGAGCTCGAACAGGACATTATTTTGTGGAAAGGAAAAGCTTTGTTTCTTCTTGTGAACGTGTGGGAGCTGCTGTAGGTGTGCTGTTTGCTCTGTCACGTGTGTTTTGTTTGTTTGAGAGCTGGTAAAATAACCCTGAGAAGCCCATTAATGAGTGGAATCAGGACTGTGCAGCCTCTGGGCGTGGAGTGCTTGCAGTGCTGAGTGTTTGCTGGGAGCTCGGCAGCAGCGGTGCTAAGTCACTTTGTCAGATGTTTGGAAGAGGAAAGGAGTTATCCTGGGCTGTGAGCAGTCTAATGCTGAATCCATAGCCAGGCCAGGCTGTCAGAGAGTCTGGGCTGAGACAGTACGTCCTGTACCTTCCTTGGGAATCTAAAAAAAAACCCCAAAGTACTGCTCACAGCTGCAAGCAGGGAGCAGCTGGATTCCCTGGCTACCAGTTGAGGCAGTTGTAAGATCTACCAGTGCAGGTGGGCTGCTGCCTGGGATGGAGCTTTCCAGAATTGGAGATAACCATCTCCAGCAGGGAGGTCCTCCTGCCTGCATTTGTCTCTTTTCATGGACTCCTCAAGCAGGCAGGTTGCCCTGATTTGGAGACTTTACCCTTTTCCAATTGCTTTTGCCGTGGGGGAGCAAGGAGCTGGCTGCCACAAAGGTCTCTGTGTTCCCCAAGCCTCTCAGTTGGTGAAGACAGGAGAATTTGTGCCCTGCCATTTGTGCCATGGTGATGGCATTGCTGCCTGCCCACAGCCCTGGCAAGCCCCAGGCCCTGTGCACTTTGGATTTGAAACCATTTCAAGAGTTTGACTTGATTTGTAGCAAGTGCTGCTGTTCAACACATAGGGAAAACAGTTCTAGGAATTGTTTGGCAATGGCTGCCAGGAAGCAGCCAAAATTACAGAGCAAGCAGAACCTGCAAGGAACTGGCAGCAAAATTAATTTCAGGAATCCAGCTTTACCTCTGATTTAAAAAATTATCCAAGAAGGTAAAGGTTCTTTATATCTGTACATAACATTAATATGTAGGACCTGTTACACTTATTCCCATTACAAAGCAAACTTGAAATGTCATCTAAGAACAATTAATAAATTGGACAAGATCTGACAACCACAACTTTGTATTGATTAGCACAAATACTATTAATAACATTAAGGAGCAGGTGAGCTTCTGTGAAGGGAGGGCATCTCCCCTGTTCCCGAGAGCCCCATCAGCAGGCAAGGGAAGTCCAGGCAGGAGGCCTGCACTTCTGAGGCTGGCAGGAGAACACTGCCAGAGCAGTGTTCATTCACAGTTGTTAACAGAAATCTGCCATTTTGTCAATAATTAGGCCCACAGTGTTTTAGAGTACCCCTGTGAAGGTGTTGCCCTCCATCCTTTACTGGCGCTGGAAGAGGATGGTTTGACACACACAGCCCATGGCTCTGTGGCACCGCCAGTGCCACGGGCATTTGGTCTGTAGAGAGAAGGAAACTGATGCAACCTAGACAGGGATTTATGGTCCCACCTCTATTCAGAGGATGATTTTAGCACCAGTGTGGAGTATAAAAATGTTAGGTGGTGAGGAGGGCTGCCCTTGAAAATCTGTGTCCCATGGAAAGGTTTTGCTCACCAACTGTGTTCGCAAGTTGTCACTCATCATCTATTTAAATGTTCCCATTTTTGGATTAAGTCCACACAGAAATGTCATCATTGAGAATCAATTTGCTTCTCTAAATACAGGCCTTTTAAAAGTTTGGCATTCAGGCTGGACTGTTGTAGAGACCAGCACTGTAAAGACATAATTTGTGCATTACGTGAGAAGTTTATTAAGGAATAACTGAAGTCTTCGTTGAAGAGCTCAGTCTGTCAGTTTATCAGTGCTTTCTGTGTGAGGGCTGAAGGTCCTGCCTGAGCTGGACCCTCACCCTGAACCCATCAGAGGAGCATAAGGGGTCCTGGTGTGAACACCAGCACATCCTGCCCTTTGTTCCAGGCTGGAAACTGGGGTTGCTTTTCCCCAGGGTGACATTTTTCCCTACAGAGTGAGGAGTACTGCTGTGTTGGTGGTGCCACTGCACGCACTGAGTACGTGGTGCTCCCTCAAAGTGTGGAGTTGGGATTTCCTGGATTACACAAGCTGCTCAGCCTCAGCTGAGGTGCTCTAGACCAGGCTGGTACTGAACTTGCTCCTTAAGGGGTTTAGCATTGCACATGGAAAATAAGCAATTAACAACAAGGGCTGCTTTGTTACAAAGCTGCTGAGCTCACCTGGTCGAGGTTCAGCATCGCCGGGATGGGAGGTGGGAGCTGGGTTGGATGGTGCTCGGGGTGCAGCCCTGGGGCAGCTGCCTCCCTCTGACTGTGGCATAAACTTGGAAGGGCCCACCTTCATTGGAGCAATGCCTTTTGGAGGTGGGAGGAGCTGGAGGAAGGGGAGATGGCCTTTCCTGGGCATTAATCTGGGTTGAACACAGTGGTGGTAAGGGTCTGGTAGCTGCCTGTCACAGTGAGGATTAGCCAAGAGAAGGGTGCAGGGAGGTTTCTTATCTGTGCTTTTACTTCTTTCCAAGAATTAAGGGGAAAAGCCACCATCAGCCCCTCAGTGGGCCATGCCATCATTCCCATCACTCTTCCCTCCTCACTGCCCACACCCTCTCCTCCAGGCAGGACAGAAGCTGCTGTCAGGGGACCCCCTCTGTTTGCTCTCTCCCCCTCCAGTTCAAACACATGCCCCTGTCCCCATCAGGATGCTACATACTTCCCACTAGGGCTCCCATCCTGCCCACCTCTTTGGCCAGCTCTCTGGGCCCCACTGGTACCAGGCACTAACAAGTGGGCAGGTCTGCCGGGGGTTGCATGGTGGTGCCAGGTCCTTCTGCCCACCCTGGAGGAGCCCTGACACTACACGGAGCTCAGAGCATGATGCCCTTGTGCCTACCACACTGCATAGACTCATGCAGTGCATGTGCATGACGCACAGTGGCATTCAGAGACCTCACAGCCTTCCAGGAGCATCCTCTGGCCACAGCCACCCTGTGTCTAGCCCAGCATCCATCACACTTCATGTCTTTTTGACCTGGCTCCTCGATTCCCCAGCTGCCTGGGGGAGATCCCACAGACTGTCCGCATTCTTGGAGACACGGCCTCATAGGGAGGTTCCACATCCTCAGCTGCAAAGCCAGCAGTGCTGCCTGTGAGGCCAGTGCTTTGAGCTTTCTGCTGGTCATCCAGCTGGCAGTAAACCCTCCGTCCTGCCTTTCCTGCCAGCTAGGGCACCCAGCTGCTTTACTGGCTGTTTCCAGCTCATCCCAGGAAGTTTTCCTATAATCCAGAGCTGAAGTAAACTAGTGGAAGTTCAGGGATTTGAAAAAAGTCTTTCCCCCACCCAATGTTTGTCCCTTGCTGTGCATGAAAACAAGAGAAGGACCTGCAGAATACAGCTGGTGGGTGGAGCGGTCCCCTCTGCCCTGGCAGCTGTCCCCAGCAAGGCGTTTTGAAGGGTGTGATGGCAGCTCTGTGAGCTGGGGCTCGTGACCATGGGCTGCGAGGCAGGGAAGGTGCGGCCGCAGCGCCCTGCGCTGGGCCAGCAAGGGAAGTCCTGGTGGAAGCAGGGTTTTTTATCTGGTCTGCCTGGGCTTGGCCTTTGAATGCTTGGAAATGCTCTTCTCCAGATGTTTCCTAGCACACTCCGGCTCTGTTTATAAACAGCTCCTCAAAGCAAAGCCTGTTGGGGCTGCAGGCGGCTGCTCATGGCAGCAGCCCTGCATGGCTCCCCTGCACCACGCCACGGGGTCTGGGGCCACAGGTCACCTCTTTCCCCTCCCATCCAGAGGGGCCAGAGCAGTTAACAAAAGCCAAAAATGCCTCCTCTTCCTTTCCCCTCCCCTTCTCCTGCCTAGCAGCTTCCTGCCCCGATGCATCCTGGTGGGGACCGGCATCTCAGGGGTGCCTTCCTGCCCAGGCTTTCGCTGACAGGGCCACAGAGGGGAGGGCACCCAGAGCCAAGGCTGGTGGCACAGTGCCCTGCCTGAACTGCCTATTCCAGGGGAAATCCCAACCACTCCAGGGTCTGGGATCAGGGAGACGTTTCCATTGCATCCAGTTGGGGTTCAGTTCCTTGGTGATTTTCTCAGGGACACATCAGGCCCCTGGGGTTTTCTCCCCCATGTTTTGAGGTGGGTGCCAAGGGATGATGCCAGGCAGGACAGAGTGGCACAGGATATAGGCTTTATTAGCTGTTTGGCTGGTTGTGCTTCCCCAGACCCATCACCTCCAAAGAGAACAATGCTCTCATACTCACCGCTCGTTCTGCTTTCAATGGCATTGAGGTGTCAGCCACACTCTTCTCTGTCCTGGTCCCTGCAGGACAGCACCAAAACCCTCTGTTAGAAGGACAAAAGGCAAGAAAAATCCAGTCTGAACAGCTGCTGCCAGTGACCCTGCCAGAACACCTTTCCCTTGGTTGGCCTGAGCCCAGCACTGGCAAGGCTGTTGTGCAGGGCTGTGAGTAGGTTCCTGAACCATTGGCACTGCAGAGCCACCCACAGCTCATCACATCCTGGATCTCACCTCATCATTGCTCCCTGGGGATGGCCCTATCCTCCCTTCCAGCCCCACTCTCCTGATCCCTACGCATGGGTGGGGGAGGACAATCCTGTCACGCCAGCGCTGGGAGGAAGGGTGGAACAATTGCTGCTTGTCAATCTGTCTCCTCTTCCTGCAGAAAAGGGCACATTGCTCCCTTCTTGTTATCAGCCGTCGACAAGTAATCTGCTGGGGAAAGGCACTGCTGAAAAATTGAGTCATTTCCTACAGATCTGCTTTTGCCCTGCCATGGCCTGGTGATGCTGAGGGCTTGGGTTGCAGTTTTCTATCCTGGGTGCTTGCAGTGGCATCTCTTAGCTTGGGCAGCATGTGTTTGGAGGTAAGAACATGAAAGGAGTCAGCTTCACTGCAGTGGAGCTGGAAGGATGCCCCACTCTGTGGCACTGCTCACTCTCTCCCTCCTGTCAGCTTTCAGCATAAGTTTTAGCTTTCAGCATAACTTCTTGGGCATGGGGATGGCTTTCTTGTTACTGCTAGGGAGAAGCAGAGAAAGCAGAGTATGCAGAGGTGGGCTCGAGCCAGTCCCAGCTCAGACCCCTGGACCTGACCACCTCAGGAAGCTGATTGGTGCGTGGCTGGGGCTTGGTTTGCAGGTTGAGCTTCCCTCTAATGCTGTGTGGAGAGCACTTTGCCTTCCTTTTCTAAGGAGCATCCATGAGTTGTCTGCTTCTCCCCAAGAGCCCTTTTTTCCCTTCTATGCCCTTTAGATCCAATGAGTGCTGCTGTCCTTGGGATCCAATGAGGGAGCCCACCCTCTGGTCCCCTTCGCCAGGAAGCGCGGATACGACTGCCCAAAAACTGAGCCCTCCTTTTGTGGGAAACTGGCACTTGGAAAAACCCTTCCCATTCTGAATCAGGCAAAAGCAAGCCGTGTAAAAACCCTTAATGAAACAGGAAATATCAGTGCTTTGAGTCTAAAGCCTCTAAATGGAAATTGTAAGGAAGTGATGCTGCATGATGGTTGTGGTTCTCCAAATCAGGAAATAAAAAAGATGTTCATGGTTGACATCATTAATGGGACAACTTTAAACCCTTGGGTTTTAAATCTACACCATCTACCAACAAATTCTCTTTGCGTGGAGCTGCACAGAGACTTTGGTGTCTGACTGATTCAAAGAGGAACCAGTGGCAGGCTTGGCTTCTTTTTAACTGTTTCTCCATGACATCTTCACAGCAAGATGTAAAAACATCCTGCTATAACTTTACCTGAAGTGTGAGGGATTGAAGGAGATGGTGGTGCTGGCAGCCCTAGGCTGTCAAACGTTGAAGTTAGTTGGGAGTCCCTCCTGCCTTCCTCCAACCCACAGGCTTGGACAGCTCTCAGGTGCTCAGCTTTGCAGCAGAGGATGCTGCTTGAGGGGAAAAAGATTTTTCACTGAATGGAAGCAATTTTGGAGGACATATTCAACCCCAGGGTAATAGCATGGGATAAATTTAATTCCTGCAAGTGGGAGCAACCAGTGTATGTAAGGTGAGGTGTATTTGCTGCTCCAGGGCTGAGGAAGCAACGAAAGACATTTTTGGGCTGCTTGCTTAGTAGTCAAAATTGTTCCCATTTGAATCCCACTCTTAGTTAGTTTTAAGTATTGCTAGACTTGCACTGCTCTCTTCTCCTTGGCAGCTGGAAATCAGCCAGTGAAAATTGTGGCTGCCAGAGCTGCTGCAGCTGAGTCTTCCCAGGACTGCAAGTACTGAAGGCACTGCTTGTTCAGCTAATGAGATGTTGCCACTGGATATCTCTATTTATTTTTATTTTGAAGAAATATTTCTGACACTCAGATTTATTTCAAATCTTCTTATTGCACAGCCTCAAACTAGGGCCTATCTTTGATCCAGAGTTTCCCCATAATCACATAATAATAATGCTGTGAACTCTGTTGCTGAGATCCCACTAACTGCAGGACTTGCAGTTCTGGTGTGTACCAGCCATGGGGACACTCCTGATGGTTCACCCCAGGCACTGAGGATGTGGTTTCCTCTCCCCACACAGCCACATGAGCAGTCACACGATCCTGTGTCCAGTTGGCCCACCAGAATGATGCTGGTAAAAACAAAAGGGGCTTTAGGATGTGGTAAACAGAGTGGTTTGACGTCTGGGCAATATCCTGTGCACAGAGATGGAGGGAAAGGCAGTCCATGAAGCACTGGTTTCTCTGAGAGGCTGGGTGCCTCTGGGAAGGGGACAAGCACTGTGAGATCCCTTGGGTGGGTGGTAGATCCTGTGCTGTGATCCAGACCTGCCCACACTTGAGGTGGCTGCTCTTCAGGCTGCACTGCCTGACTCCCCTGTTGCTGTTTTTCCTCTTTCCAGGCACACCTTCTGGCAGTATCGCCGTGAGAACCCCCAAACCAAAGTGGGGGAGCCCCCTCCTGATGGGCTGCCAGGCTTCAACAGTGGTGTCCTGCTCCTGAACTTGGAAGCCATGAGGCAGTCCAAGCTCTACAACCAGCTGCTGGAGCCCACCATGGTGCAGAAGCTGACAGAGAAATACCACTTCAAGGGCCACCTTGGGGACCAGGATTTCTTCACTATGGTGGGGATGGAGCACCCAGAGCTTTTCCATGTGCTTGACTGCACGTGGAACCGGCAGCTTTGCACATGGTGGAGGGACCATGGATACAGCGACGTGTTTGACCAGTACTTCCAGTGCGAGGGTGAGGTCAAAATTTACCATGGGAACTGCAACACCCCGATCCCTGAAGACTAGAACACCCACCACCCCTGGGAGCAGCTCTGACTGCAGCAAGACCTGCAAAGCCATACTGGCTGCACGAACAGTCCCTCAGGAAGGATGGCCAGCTCTGATCCATTGCATCCCAGGGGGATCTCTAGGGATCCCAAGAGTGTTCAGTATCCCACAGACTGTAACCTCACCCCTCCAGGAGGAAGGGCAGTTCAGTTGTTGGAGCAGGTTATCCACAATCACTGTGTCCAGGGCTCAGTTTCTGGCTCTCCTTGGGGCAAGTCCATGCTGCCCGTCTGTGCCACAGCTTCTGGGGCGTGGGAACAGGGACATCAGAGACCACTGCTTTTGCACATGGCAGGGTGCAGCTCCCTGGGCTGTGCAGCCTTGCCTTGTCTGATGGTCAGCAGGAGCCCACAGCAGGCAGTTGGGTTTTGTTTGTCATTCCTCTGTGGCCCATTTCTGCACCTCCTGCAGAGCACTGGTCTGGTCCCTTCAGAGAGCAGACACCGTCCTCAGGTCATCTTCCTTTTGAAGCATTCCAGAAAGGCCAGAAGGCTTTAAAGACTGAAAAGCTGCTTTAAATTGGGTTACTTACAAACAAAAATTGAATGCTAGATGAGCTTTAAAGCCGTCCATTGGTTCTCCCTAGCAATAACAGCTTTACTGCCTTGTCCTAGAAGCGTTCGGTGAGCGCATACCAATAGGTTCATTTTTCTAGCTTTGTCTTTAACCTTTCATACGAGAATAAAGCTGCAGATGTCAGACATGCTCTGCTATTTTTTGTGGCACAACTGAAGTCCTGTGCAATAGGAGGTTTCCTGCTTTTATCATGATTAAAAAGTAGCTGATGTATATCTGCTGGGCAATTGAATGTGGTGCCCCACATAGCTTATCCCACATCTCTCTCATGTGAGTGATGCAAATAAACAGGCTGGCATACAAGCTGGATTTTTAAAGATCATCATCACCGTAGCTGGGATTGGTTTGGAGGGAGCTGGGAACTGCCTGTGCTGTGAATGAGTGAGCTTCAGGCATGGGCAGCTGTTCCCTAAGTAAATGCCTTGGTAAGCCCAACCAGCATGGATGAACTCCTGCCCGTCTCTGTCAAGGAGGTGCACAGCACATTAACCCAGCTCCAGCCTGGCTTTTACACCCAGCCAGTGTGCCTGTGTGTCAGTGTGTGCAGCTGTGATGTGCACATGCAAGAGGGTTAGGGTTAGGGTTAGACCTAATGATGGCTTAACCTAATAATGATGTGAGTGTTCTGGGCTCCTTCCTATGTGCCCATGAATGAACTTATCATTACTGAGGGAGAGGCTCTCCTCCCTCAAACTGATGTGTGGACACGCCAGGCTGTGGTGAGGCTGCAGCCCGGCCCTGCCCTCTCTGATCTGCTAAACTGATCCATTTCCAAATAGCACATAAGCTCCACTCTGAGTATTTTCACATCCCTGGAGGAGGAACAGCAAAGAAGTGATTGAAGGTAAGGGAAAGAAGCAGTACCCTGCTGTGTTGGACTCACATTTTCACCAAAAAAACAAGGTGATCCACCCTCACTGTGCAAGGCAAGGCAGCCAGTCAGAGTGCCAGAGGCTGCAGCGGGGCAGGATCTGGGGGGGTAATGCAGCACGATGATGCACCCTGAAGGATGAGGAGGGTTTGCCAGTGCCTCAGACAGCCAGAGCTGCTGCTGTGCCTAGAGAGCACATGCTCTCCTGGGAATGGGACTTTCTTCTGTCAGTGCCCACTCTCATTTACGAGTGAGCTGGGTAGGGACATTTCCATGGTGCGTGGCCAGGAGCTGCCCACCTCCCCTCTGTCCTATTAGTGCCACACTGCTGTCCTGGGCTTGCTGGACAGTTTCACATAGTTGGCACTGGGGCTTTGTCACCAACCTGATGTGTCCTGAGGCCCCTGCAATTGCCCTAATCAGCTCTCAGAGTGCCCCATGTGCACAGCCCTGCCATGCCTGGGATGCTGCTGGAGGACTCAGCCCTGCACTTGCTGGTCAGGGCACACCGGTGGCACCAGTGACACACAGACCTCACATGCCAGGGCAGGACCTTGCCATCAGTTTGGAAATGGCCATGCTGGTAATACAGGCCAGGCGGCTTGTGTCATCAGCACTGGGGAGTGGTGGGGAGCATTTATCAGGGGCTGAGCAGCTCTGGGGTGGCTGTCGGTGTTGGGACTGGCCCAAAAGCACCATGGTCGGTGCCACAGAATGACACCTTGGGGGCCAGGGCTGTGTGGGGCCAGATGTGCCCCTGCCCCACAGCCACCCCTGGAACTCAAACAGGTGTTGGGCATCCATGACCTGAAGACAGGGGATGTGCTCCACAGGGTTGGGAGCACTTCTCCCTCTCCATGGGGTGCCAGGAGCTGTGAGGTGGGTTCACCTACATGTGGTTACTGTGGCCCCAGCCTGAAACCTTTTGCTTAGGTATTTTTCCAAAAATAGAGTCCTTTCTTTAAATTTTGTTCAAAATGGCAGTCCACTAGGAAACTTGCTGCATTTTTTCAGCTAGGAAAAATGTAGTTAAGTGAAACATTTAACTCAGCTTGGATGGTTTTCCAGGCACCACAGACAGTCCAGTGGCACAGCTCCCCACACAGCAGTGCCTGCCCCATCCTGACCCACATGGTCCCCAGGGCCATGACTAAGCACCACAGGCAGTGCAGACCCACACGGTGCTATATATAGACCCTGCACGTAGCCAGAGCCATGCTGCCTGTGTAATTATCTCCCCTTCATGCCCTGCTGATTGCAGGCACTAATGAGCTCAGCTGCAGAAACCGCCGTGGCAGCCTGGGGCTGCCAGCTCAGCTTTTTCGAAGGGTGCTGCCACAGGATCTGCTTTGGGGCAGAAGCAGAGATTGCTGTGCTTGGCTGGAGTGGCAGCATCCCTGAGGACACTGCCTGCTCAGGAGCCTTCACCCCCAAAGGCAGTTCCTGCACTAAGTGCCCATCCAGCTGGTGACTGCTGGGCCATCCCGTGCCTTTCTTTTCATAATAGTTCCTGGAAGAATGAGGACTTTCCATCCTCATCCGTCCTTGCCCTCCAGCACCCATCCTGCTGCACAGCCCATCCTCAGAGGCAGATGCTGCTTCACGTGCACAAGGTCAGACCTGGGCATCCCCTCCTGGCCCCTGTGATGCTGGCCTGGGGCCATGACAGCCTGGCAGTGGGGGTTTGCTGCAGTGACCCTGCAACACGAGCACAAGGGCTCGAAGGCAGCTCCCGGTCCCTGGGGGGCTGGCACCATGCCCTTGGGCCAGCAGCAGTTCCCTGCCTAGGAGAGGGTATCTGCAGACTCCAGAGCCTGGTGATGCATGGGTTGGAGCCCCTCTGGAGATCGCAGCAGGCTAAAGGCACCCCTGGGTGAGTGGCAGGTGGGGTCATGCTGCTGTGACACACAGTGCTGGGGGGACACAGCCATGGGGAGCAGGAAACCAGTCCCACCAGCACAGGCTGGTAGCAAGGGATGGGGCTAAGCCCCACAGGCCATGGGCATTACATACATGGGAGAGCTGCAGTGGCCCCAGCCAGGGTCTATGGAAGGGCACAGTGGGCTTTACACTAAGGTTACTCCACCCAGAGGTCATCTGTCATGCCTATTGGCTTCCTGCTCCTACTCTTCTCACCCACTGGCTCATAGCACAGTGCTATTCATGTCAAGAGCCCCATGTTTTTCCAGGATGAAGAAGGAGATGGGAGAGGAAAGGGGTCTCCTTGAAATCTTTGTAGATCAGGCTGTAGAAAGCAGCTCTGTAGCTTGAGAAGATTCAATTTCTTCTGTCATTCAGCATTCATTAGATATTGCATATAGAACAAACTATCCCAGATTTTCTGTCCAGCTTTGCTTCCAGTCCCATGCTGGAGCTGGAGCTGCATGGGATTTTTGCTCTCCTCTCCTGTATTTCATAACACCATCAGTGTTTATTCTCTTACTCATTTGTACTTCTTTCCCATTTGAAATGATCAATTGTTGGTATAAACTCACCTAGGGAGCAGTTACTGTGAGCCTAACCCAAACAGGCGCTGGGGTGCTCCATTAAGCAATATCACCACCCTCCCTCCACTGATCCCAGAGGATACAATATTTACTTTTCAGCTCTCTGCTATTCATACCAAGCGCACTTCAGTCAGCGTGCCAAGAATAACACAAACCTTAACAACGGGCTTCAGCGCTAAGATGGAGTTCCTGACTTTGCAAAACAAAAAAAGAAGAAAAAAAAAAAAAGGCCAACGTATTATATTGCCTTTGCTGAGAAATGCCTGGCAGCAGCAGAGCAGGCAGGTGCCAGAACCACCCCTCTACCTTAGCAGAGCCACGGGCAGTGTGAAATCTGCTCCGATGGACACAGAGAGAGGCAGAAAAAAAGAGCAGTAAGCCTGGGACACAGGTCAGCAACTGCCAGCTTTTCCTTTTAATGCAGATATTTATTAGATTGCTGCATTTTTTGTGAGCTTTTCCTCAAAAGCTTTGCAGAGCCATGGAAAGACACATTCCCCAGCACCTGTAAATATTTCAGCCAGGTTTTCAATAGCTCTGTCTTTGACCATCATGAGCCTCTGCAGCTTTAATTACTAATGGCAAAGAAATTGCTGCCCAAGCCTGTTAGCCTTTCAGTGCCATCAGGGTTCGCTTTGTGCAGTTCTCCTGTGGAAATTATTTATTCACTAATCAGCTGCTAACCAGGAGGAGCACTTGGAGCAAATCACCTTCCCGAGGTGTTTCATGTGCATTAGCTGTATTGAACCCAAAGCCTCAGTGTTAATTTAGACAATTTGCTTATCTGAAGAAAAAGCTGAAGCAAAGCAGAGTCTGCAGCTGCCAGAATGAGCCGCAGGTCTGGCCCTGCAGAAGGCTTTGGCATTGCCCACCAGTGAGGGGATGCTCAGCCGTTTGCAGGACATTCATGACAGCCAGATGTGTCTGTCCTGGGGCATTCCTGAGAGCTAGATGTGGTTTTTCTGGAGCAGATGTTGCTGTTGTGGCAGGTGGAAAACCACACCCTGGGGCTCCAACTCTAGAACAGATAGGCACCTTTGAGCTCTCTCCTGGCTCTCCTGATGGATTTGGCATCATGTAGCCCTGGCAGGGCGCTTGTCCGCAGTGCCATCCTTCACCATCAGACCCCCAGTGTCAGCTTCTCCTCCTGCTCAGCCATCGTTTGGCAGCAATTTGGGACCCTGCTGGTGACAATCCTAAAGCCGTGCAAGCCACAGGCTGCAGGCAGAGACCTGTTTGCAGAAGGTACTGCATGGTGTATCTCCATTTATCACCTACCAATGTCTTGCTCTTGAAGCATTTTGCAGCTGTTGAAAGGTTTGGGGCCTTTGTCACAACACATCCCCTCCTTGGACCTGGTCAGGATAAACAGACACTTTCAGGTCCTAAGGACAGTATCAGTTTAGGGAATAAATTGCTTTCAGGTGCCCTGTGGCACATGGGGCTCTAGGCAGTGTGTCAGGAAGAAAAGGTGTATTATTTTTCCTGCATGCTTTTTCCTTTCAAACTCGTTTTTTTCCTGTGCTGGAGGACTTTTCTGGCTACCTTGGGAACACAGCTAAGACATACCCTTCCAGCATAACCTGCCAAGCTCAAAGAAGAGAGAAGTTTTATACAGAGTGCTTAAAAACACCAGCAGCAACAGGGAAAAAAGTGAATGGGCATGTGAGACTGAGCCCTCAGCCATGGAATGGGGGCATGGAGAGCTGACCAGGTAAAGGATGGTTAGCTGAGCTGACATGCCCTGTGATCCTGGAGCTAAAAATCATTATCTGGAAAATGGTGGATAATGGTCACATGGCAGAACTTGCTACTGATGCTGAGCTGTTCTGGAGAGCGAATTGTAGAGCTGGTGTGAAGAACTGCAGAAAATGTGGCTGATGTTGTGCAGTAGGTAGTAAAATGAGAACAAAATTCGTCATTGATAGATGCTGAAGGGCATAACCTGAGCATGTAGGGAAGAGTGGTGGAGAGCAGGAATGTGATGTGGGAAGTGTCAAGTACCCCAGTTCCTCATCTTGCTGAATCCAAGCACCCACATGGAGGGAGGACCAGGGTGGAATTTCCCTCCACTTGCTGCTCATGCCAAGCCTTGCCCCGGCAGGCTCACCCAGGGGCACCCACTGCAACAGCTGTTCTGTGGACACAGGGCAGGAGAACTGCTGGTGCAGAGCAGGCAGATGGGCCACACAGCAGGAATGCCAGGCCCTGCTCTGCCTGACTGTGTATCCCTGCAGGCTGCACTTACAGAGCCACAGCTCTGGCCTTGAAACCACCCTCGATCTCTGCTCTGTCAGCATTCTGGAGCTGTGCTGGGCAAAGTGTTGTGAATCAGCTGTGGGGAATCATCCCCAGGGATTAAAACAGCCTTCAGGTTATGGACAAGGACAGTGCAATTGAGGAGAATCAGCAACATTCACATCCTCTCCTGGGAACAAATGAAATGTTGCAATTGTGCAGGATCTCTGCTGAGCACTTTTAGTGCTGTAGAAAAGGCAAAGGTGTCCAGCAGCACTTTTCATTTGGTAATTGGAAAAGATGTCCTGGCATTATAAACCACTGTACTCCACAGAAGGGAAAGCCTGAGTCCAGCAGAGCTGAGGCGTACTCCAGTTAAATAATGGGAATTAACTGTAATGCCTATGGAGAAGGCAAGGAGGATCGTAGTCCTGTGCCAGTGCTCAAAGGCTGGCAACTACAAGCTAGCAGCTTGACTCCCAAGTTGGGCAAAAGGATGGGAAAACTGGTGTAAGAGTCACTGGATAGTACATTTTCCAGGCCAAAAATGTTTGACCTGGAAAAGATGCAGGAAAAAATTTAGAAGAAAATTCCATATGGAGGAAGAGAAACTGGAGGCCAGCATGCTGTGCCTGTGCTGACACACCAGTGTTTCACGTTTTCAAAGCAGCAGACATTGCAAAAATAGGAAGTACAAGAAGTCAGTGTTATTAAAGCAAATGGAATGAAATATCCTATCATGAGTCATTTACTTGTAAACTTCAAGAATTTTTCAGCAGATGCCACTAAATTTCTTTCACCTGTCATTGATTTCTCTGGTGATGTTTTACCAGCAAAGAACAAGGAGGATATAAAATGCACAGTGTTTCATCTTCTCCTTCCCTCAAGAGCTGTGTGTAATAGGATGGATTATCAAATAATTAAATACAGGAAGCTCTTAAATAGTGCTGGGCTGAGTAGGGAGTGCCAATGCACTCATACATTTGTCACAGAGTACCGGGTTCTTAATGAATAAATGTGTCAGCTGCATTTGGGCAGGCTAATGTGGGCCAGTAGCATCACATACAGATCCTGAAAAATGACTCTGTGGTCTCCAGTATGAAGGGACTGGTGTTTTCAGTTCTGCAGCTCCTCCTGCCCTTGTGTTTCTGCTGCGTGTGTTCAGCCAAGCCTCCTTGCAAAGGGATCATGTCCAGAATCTAGAAGGGAAAAAGATGAAACCGCTGTCCCACATGGGGCCTGGAGGTATTTCAAGGTTTTCTTCCTGTCCCAAGTGTTGCAGACTAGAGGGGACAGAAGGCTGACCTGGGGCCAGGTGTCCTGGGATGATGTGGGTCCTTTTGCCTCTTTCATTTTCGTATGCCTTGCAGGGTAGTGATGCCCACCCTGCTCAGGTGGGATGGGCAGTTCAGCAGGAAGCCAGAGCTTCATGTGCAGGGAAGGACATGGTGCAGAGTGCTGGGGGCATACCTGTAGCAGCACCAGGTAGGGTACACATGGGTACTCGAAGTAGCATGAGAGAGTAACAGAGAATGTTTTGGGGAAATCTCCTGCAGTCAGAATTCCTCCTGGAGGAGTGGCAACACTAGAAAGCAAAGTCCTCCTGCCCTCAAAGTCACATCTGGAACAGGACATGGAGTTTGAAGTGCCACCACACTCAGCAGAGCAGGAAGGCTGTGGGCAGACATGAATTAAATATAATGGTTTGGGCTACATTTATCCTTCTCAAAATAACTTTGTTTTTTGTGGATCCATTGTCCGAAAACCATAATTGATACTGCCCGTGTGTTCGAGCCCTTTATAGTTGCTTGTAGAATACTGGGACTGCAGGAGCAGGCGTGGGCCTGACCAAAGCTAAATCAGTGCTGTGGCCATAGCAGGGCCAGGCTGAAGGACGGGACACTTGTGGCCACACATGCCAAGGGATGACATCTGTCCCATGGGGCCCACACTGCAGGCACCCTCTGCAGCTGTGAGCTGTGATATCCTGGGGTCCCAGAACCACCACCAGGCTTGCCCACCAACATGCTGCCCACCATGTGGTCATGCTCGCAGCATTCTTCCTACAGACTGGGCTCAGACTGTAAAATGCAGTAAAATGCATTCTAATTTTTCCTAATTCCAGGTGTGGAAAGCACAGATGAACCCATTCATTTTACTTGCAGAAGCTGAAGATTTGGAAGCTGTGTGGTGCTGTTAGGGAGGTCTGGCAGAGCAGTGTGTCCTGCTGCTGTCTGGTTTTAGTTAGAGGCAAGTCCATTTGTTTTTTTCTGATTTCTCCCTCAGATGTCACAGTCTTTCACATAAGGAAGACCAAGCTGTGATATTTTTAACCATCCTTGTAAAAAAATTATATGGTGCATTGTAAGAAACTGAGGCATGTAAAGCCAAGAGGGCCAGTTAGGCAGGGGAGGGGCATGTGCTGGCCTCAGGAAAGGGGAGCCTTTGCTCTGGGACACCTGCCTGGGACGATACAAACAGAGCTGCAACACCAGTTGTGACAGAAGTCATGCTGACATGATAAATTGTGCTGAATAAGATAAATCAGTGGATTCTGAAGTCTGTAGCATAGCAGTGATCCATTGCCAAGGTTGCACACAAGGTGTTCAGGAGCAGTGGGATGGGTGCAAGGGCACTGTCAGAAGGAGATGCTGCTCCTTGCCCACATGACCCCCCTGGGGCAGGGGCTCCTTGGCTTTGGAGCTGTGTTGAGCTGCAGTGTGTGAGTGGGTGTCTGGGCTAAGGGCAATGCCAAAAGCTGCTTTGTTTCCCACTGCCCTGTCCCTGGAGTGGGCCCTGGTTGGGCAGCACAGCCTGGGCAGCAGCACTGGTGGGATTCCAGCATCAGCAATTTCTCTGCCCAGTCCCACCACCCCTACCCTGAGCCCTCATTTCACTCACAAGGAAGTGTCTGAGCTGGGAAACATCCCCAGATGGTTGCAGTTGGCAAAGCATACAGATAACTGGCTTGTCAGGGCACGCCTCTGCTTTTCAATGTTCTCAGAGACAAAAAAATTTATTCTTCCCTATAATCCCAAAATTCTTTTGACGATGAGAAAAGGCAATTGCAAAGTTTTGTTGCATAACCTTCAAGATCAAATGATGATTTATTTAGAATGTGCTTTGTGGTGTTACACGGCATACAGGCTCAGCAATTAGCTGGAAGCAAATATTCCTCCTAATTTTCCGTGAGTGTGTCATTAGGATGGTGTCTCACCAGTTGAACGTTATCATTATCAGCTGCAAATATTGCTGAAGTTGAAACCATTTGCTTGTAGTTTACTTTTTATATTTTCAAATATTGTTAATTCAACTTCATTTCTGCTTTGGAAATAATCAGGCAATGGTTTCTTCTCCTTTCAAACTGCCATAACAAACAAGCATTGGAAATATGCTGGTATTTCTACAGCTGGAAGGATCAATGGCAGTCAGAGGAAAATGCCCCTTTCAAGCAAATCATTATTAGTTTCTTTTTTTGGATGAAAGAAGAACCAAGGTATTGTATCCAAAGCACGTAGCTTCTGTCTGCTGCTCATCTCCAGTGTCTTCTACAACCTTCAAGGAGCTCAGAGCCACCAGAAGTCCTTCCCTACACTGCTACAAAACCAGGCTTCTTATTGCCTTCCAGCCCTTTGAATAGGGATTTGGTGGGGGCAGATATATGCTTTTTTCATAGTTGGGGATAAACATAAATCTTTGCTGTTCAATTTCCCTGTCTAGATTGGCAGGGTGGAGAGCAGAAACCTGTGGTAACCTCACCGGGCAAGCCCAATCCTGACCACAATGTTTCATCGTGGGCTCCCCCTGTGGAGAGTGGCTCAGGATACTGTTCAGTGCAGCAGGAAAACTGCTGCCAGGGTTTGTACTGGGCTTGTGTGCAAGGGTTGGGGCTTCCCAGCCTGACTCCCACACTGAGTGCAAGGTCCCCTGGTGCTGTTTGGGATTGCTCCCCTGCAGTTCCTCTGCTTGCACCAGTTTTCCCCTTGGTCAAACAAAGCAAATTAGAGAAGAAGGGTCCCCCCACATTTTCATTCTGTTGTCTGTGGCTGGAATGGCATGGAAAAGGCTGTGGAGTCACTTCTCATGCCTCTGCAATGTCCCACCACAGAGCAGAGATGTGGGTCACAGCCATTCCATACCTCTTGAAAACAGGCAGAAGGTGTTCTAACTTTTTAGGAGAAAATTTGATCTCAGCACTGTTTGCTCATTCCCAGTCCCCTGGTGCCAGTGCCAAGCCTGTGGGACCTCTGTGAGCATCACAGTCAGAAAAGGGAGCAGGTAGACCCCTGGTCCCCAGGAACACCCTGTGAGAAGGTCCATGATGCCCTCCTGGCCTATGGTGTGGTTGTTGCTGGGGAATGCTGCAAACCAGGTTGAGAACACACTGAGAATGTTCCCAGGACCCTTTTCCTGAAGCTGGAACTCCATGGGAGTCTGTGGAGGAGGACAGAGGGAAGCATCATCCCTTACTTCCCCCATGTCCTCCCTGTCTGGGAACAGCATATTGTGACCCACAGAGTGTAGTGGATTGGCAAAACTCATTGCCCAGCTGATATGGAAACTTCAATTTTCTAACAATACGAAATTTGTATGTGTGGGATAGTGTTTCATGATCTATGTTTGATGGGAAAGAAATGGCTTCAGATAGGGTGAAGATCTTTGGTCACAGACATTTGATAGAAATAAAGGTTGAGGAGAGCAGTATGAACAGTGATAAATATTTCTCACAGAAAGGACAGTTAATCCTGGAGGTCTCAGCTATATTTCTTCTCTCAGAATATTGCCAGGTGAAATACCTGCCAATTGTGTTGTCTTTAAAGTTCTGAGAGCCTGAGAGGAAACTCAAAACCTGCTGCTGATGGTAGTAAGTCCAGTAAACAATTTCAACTCTGAGGAAATACTTCCCATGTGTGGTGCATGGAAGGCATTGAGAGTCTGTGGCTATAAATCAAAAAGCAAAATAAATCAAGTAATGGTGCTTTGTTCTGCCTGGTCAGGTGGAAGCCCCAAACATTGGCTGTTCCTTCCTCCCAGACCTTGCCATAACCAGGGCTCTTGTTCTCCACCATATATTCCACATTAGGAGAACATCAGCTGGGCTTTCTGTGTGGATTTATGTTCACACCTTGTGAACCTCTGCCTCCAAGGGAAAAGTGATGGTGTGAAAGACAATATCTGCTGACAGCTTGTGCACTCACCAGGAGGAGGCACAAATTCTCTCCAGTCGTTATCGACCACACTTATAGTCCAAGAGGCTTCTTTCAAGATGTGATGGGACAGAGGCTTTTTGCACATTCAATGTTAAAAGGTAGTGTCAGTTTTCAGAGTAATTTAAGGCTGGCATTCATTCCTGCCTTATTCTGGCTTCCAAAGGGCATCTTTCATCTTTCTTGGAGGCTTATCATTAACAGACATCATAAGCAAAGCCTTTAAACGCCCTCACCATCTCTCACAGACTGGCTTCATTCAACACCTGACCCAAAATGCAGGGTGTCCCTTTTGTCTGTGTGATGGGACATTTGGCTGAGGGGAACAAGTATGTGAGGGAGGACAAGCGCATGTGAGAGTGAATTTCTACATGGGTGTGTGGGTACGTGAAGCTCTTCATGCCATCCTCTCCTGGGCAGTGTCCTGCAGGAGGGTGAGACAGGGCTTTTCCTTGCACATGGGACTGTGCTGCAAAACAGGAACATGGATGTTCCCTCAGCATTTTGCTGGGGAAAGCTGAGGCAGGAGCCCCAGGGCAGAGCTGCAGGTGATTTGGGGGGAAAAAAATTAAGAAAAGCTGTTAAAACTGAGGAAGGAGGTGCTGGTGGCTATTAAACACAGGGCTAAGCAGCAGCTCCCCATGCAGCTGTGGCCCAGCTGCCTCAAAACACCTTGGAGGAGCTTTTTGGATATTGTCTTTGTTTTCCTCCAGCATGTGAGGTGCAGCAGTGAGGTGAGACACAGATTGGCTGTGGTTTTTCAAAGCCAGTGTCAATTCATGGAGTGTGAAAGGTAATAATGCTCCAGCAGCAGGGTTTTTCTAGCCAAGCTGGTCCCATACACAGGCTGCCCTGACCTCCTTCTTCCCGGAGAACAGCCACTCTGACCTCTGCACTGGACCCTTCCTGGCAATTAGCAACCAGCCAAGCTAATCAACACCTCCTGGCAGAGCACTGCTGCAGCCAGGAAAACTGTCCGGCTTGATCCAGCGCTGGAAAGCACCATGAGCTCCAGCCAAGTGGGCACCTTGCAGAGCAGGCTGCCTGCCTGCTGGAGAGTGATCCCCCTGAGACCAGTGGCCCAGGGAAGGGAAGCCCTCATGGTCTGCAGCACATTTGCTTCCAGCAGGTTACGCACTGGGGTGCAGGGAGCAGAATAGCTATATGGATTCTGAGAAGCAAGAAGCAGCTGTGAACAGGTCTTGCATAACATCATTGTCTCATTCCAGTGCTGCTGAGCTCCTCCATTGGGAAGAAGAGACACCAAAACTGGGCTGTGGGCCAGTCTGTGCCCTGTTGCTCATGGAGCACAGAGACTTCTGCTCTTTGAGTTTCAAAATATTCTCAGCACCCTCCTGCTCACTCAGGATCACCCACATCTTCATGCCTGTCAGTGCTGCTCTTGGCTTGTGCTGGAACAGGGACATGCAGAATCAGGACAGGTCCCTCCACTCCTGCTTTGCTGTCCCACTGGCTTCATGGTGTGGGCAAAGACCAGTAGCAGTGACTGTGGGCAGGGCACAAACATCCCTCCCAGCCACATGCTGTCCAGTGTCTTCTGCAAAACCCAATCCTCAGCTGGTATTGGAAGGTGGCAAAAGGATGTCCTGTGTTGTCTTGGCTGGTGTGTGGCTTCACCCACTTTGCTTTGCCTGTCTGCACGTGGCTCACACCTGGGAGGTGCCTCAGCCCCAGCTGGCTCACTTGGTGGGATGCCAGGGAGGTTTGCCAGGTGGGACTTCTGAGCCTCTGGCTGGACAGGGATGCAGAGGATTCTGCTGCCTCGCTGCACCCTCAGAGCTTGTCTGGGGACTGGTCACTGCTGGCTTTAGCCCATGAATCGATATCTGGGATTGCCATAATAGTCATACCACGGCAGGCTCGTTATGCCTTCATTGAAGTGAGTGGGCATCACTGCACTACTGATAGATGTTTTGCAGCATCTGTGACCCACTGTGGCACAGGGAAGAGGCAGCCACTGGCAGAGGGCTGTTTAGGAGACTGGAGCAGAGGGAAAAAAAACAGGAAGGGCAGCTGCCTGCTGGAAGGGATTAGATGCAGTTCTGGATGTGGAGCAGTGATTACAGGCAGCTCAGCCTGCCAACTGATGTGTATTGGGAGAACTGAGAGGAAAAGAGGAGTACGAATTAAATGATTGCTGGGCAATTAATTTCTGAGCAGTATCTCTGCTGCTTGCTCTGTTCTCACAGGCTGGGTGCAGTGGCCAGCACAGCCCCTGCCCAGCTCCTTCAGCATCACACCTGGCTACTTTAGAGCGGTTTACAAGGAGCTGCCACATTACCAGAGAGAGAAACAACCCAACATGATGTTCCACCACACTCCTTAGGGTGAGCTCTAAGTAATTACTCCAATTACACACCAAATTACAGAGAAGCTGGTGGCCTCCACACGAGGACAGATTGAAGGATCCATCTTTAATTGTGGTTCAGGTTGTGCTCTGCTGCCTCCAATTTCATTACCCCTGTGGGTCTGTAGTCACACTGCTTATCATCACCTTTTTATCCACTCCTCTATTTCTAGCATGCATGTCAAAGAAACAGTATATTAATCAGCCAAGTTTTCTTCACTGCTTCTTGTCAGCAGCAAACTATCTTCTAAAATGTAGCAACTAGTTGTCTTCACCTGGAATTACCTAGAAGAGGCATTCATCAAAACCCACTGACAAGCCCATGGGGACCACGATTTGTTGCTCCAGATAAATGATGAAGGACGGACAGGGAGAGACCAGCTGTAAATCCAGATCCCTTGCTGAAGCAATCATTATGTCAATATTTACGAAAGCCCATCAATAGTTTCCCTCTCTGCCTGCAGCCCTGCTGCATCCCTCCAGGCAGGGCTGTAAGCACCAATTTTGTCCACAGCGGAGCTGCAGGGCTGTGTCACGCTGAGCCTTCCCTCACCTTGGTTACAGCATTGCCAGGAACCAGGAACGCACCACCGGCTTTGGCAGGGCACTTTTAGGGGCTGCTACCCTCAAGCACTGAAATCTGTGCTTTATTTCTAACCACAGCCTTCTGTCATCCTTGTCTGCCAAACAGAGGCGCTGCCAAACATTTAATCACATCAAAAAGAGCTTTAATAAGCTGGGATCGAGTTAACCCTTTAACCTTCTTTTCTGGCCCACATGGATGGTGTCCCAGTAATTTCTTTCCATTAGAAGTCTGTTTTCTCATCCCTCCGTTGCTCCTTGTCTTACTCTTTGGGCTTTATTCAGTTTCCTTGCCCCGTCCTGAGTTGCTGACCCCACACTGGGCATGGCTCTGTAGGGAGGTTGCAGACCCCACTTGTCTGTGTTCAGTTCCTTCTCTGGGGAGGCATCTTTTTATTTGGAGGGTGGAGGGGGATGTCCCCCAGGCCCTCTGGCTGCAGCCTCCTCTCCCAGCTGCTGTTCCAGCTGTACAGCCTGCTCCTGGTACCTATGCCAGAATCACTTCACCAGAGCCTGGGCAGCTCCCACCTTCACTGAGAAACTGAGAATGTGTTAAATAATGGAGGGCTGAGAATTAATCCCCACCAGAGGCCCCCAGAAACAGCCCTGGTGAGCAGTGGGGCCGTGTTTGCAGCAAGGCTCTGGGACCTCCGGGGCATCTGGATTTCCAGTGCACTAACTCCATGGGCTCACTCCAAGCAGCTGGAGTTGCCAAATGCCTTACGCAAGCCGCTTACATCAGCGCCGCCACCAGCATGACTGATAGGGACAATCTCAAGCACAGAGATATGCCAAGATCTCTTTTTCATAAAATGGTTCTAATTGACATTAATGATAATTCCCCACTTCAAACCTTTATCGACCGAATCTGGTAATGGCCATTTCACCCCTCAGCACAGGATTGATGTCAGCTGGACTGGCCTGGGACATCCTGTTTACTTCATGGAGGTACAGGCAGCACGCCAGCACTGGGACCCCGGGGGGGAAGTCCCAGGGACCTGCAGGAGCTAATTAGATGGCTCCTTCCCTGGCTCCTTTTTACACTCACCAGTGTGTCAGACCTGCTGATTTAAAAATCTAACTTCAGTAGCTATTGTTTAACATCTTCCTGAAGCCCTTGTAGGATGGAAAGTGTTTTATAGTGATTATATTTTATTTTATAACATGCTGTATTGTTTGGCTTTTGCTTACTAAACGCTGAACAGAAATATTTATCAAATACCTCTCCTTTTCTGGGTTGCTGCCTACATGATTTGTCACCCTCTGCTTTTCTGGTCTGGGCAGAGATTTCTCCTTGTGTTCAGAGCTTCTTTCACCACTCTCATAGGCTCATGGTGTTGATGCAGTTTGT
>JAOXXN010000137.1:13569004-13581287 GCA_026770055.1 Myrmophylax atrothorax
GTTGATGCAGTTTGTCATGGACTTATGCTTCTTATTCTGGTCTTTATTTTTGCAGCTGCCCTTCACCCTGTGATGTGCAAACCTGCCCCTTCTCCTGGTCACAGCTTTGAGGATTAGGCCGATGTGTGCTGGGGCAGTTCTTAGCCTCCACTCCAGGATTTCTATTTGCACACCTTGTTCCTGGCCAATACTTTTCAGATTTCACAGTATGGGGTTTTCCAATCCATTGACTGCTCCAGTGGTCTGTGGCACTGCCCTGCTTTGTGTGGGCACAGACCTCCAGGTGCTGCTCTCCTTTGGCTCTCCAGCCATTGCATCAGGGCAGAGGTGAGGGTGGGTGGCTGGGCAGGTTCTTGCAAGGGTGGGTGTAATGGCTGCCTCTCATCCCAGGAGGAGCAGATAAGCCTTTCATGCTACCCACACACACGATTAGCAGCACAGGAGCCAACACCCAAAGCGCAGCCAGAGGGCTCCTCTGGGAATGGGAAAGTGGGCACTCTGTGAGGTGATGCTCCAAAGGAGCCTCCCCATGAGGGGTGAGTGGCTCCTCACTGCTGTGCTGTACAGGGGTGGGATTCCTCCTTGCACCCCTCCCTGGGCAGCACATTGGCTCAGCTGCTGAGATTTCATACAGAAAACATGTTTTGGCTTCAGTAGCAATAAGAAAATACAAGGAAACCTGCTTTTGGAGGTACGTGAAGGTTCCAGCTCCCTCCTGCCCCGAAAGAAGCCCAGCCAGAGCAGGCTGGTGATTGCCCACAGGGGTTGTGGCGAAGTGGGGAACTTTCCCATGTTTGCCATCTAGTAAGGGTCCTGTCCCCCCACCGCAGGAAACAGGTGCTGCAACCCAAATATCTGTAATGCTGAAGTGCCTGATGCACATGTGTGCATGGCCAAGGCAGAGGCTGTCAGGTGACCAGCACCTCTCATTGCTGTGCTGGTCTCCTGTGGGTTCCTCCCCAGTAATTACCCTTCCCAGAAGCTCCTGAGCTGGCATGTGTACCAGTCATCACAGCAGGCCAACCAGGACAAGATACAGCTAGCAATTAATTTCTTTTCTACAAATTATCAAAGTACAAACTTGCTTTTTAATTATACACTCTTTGAAGGAGGTCACTGTGTGGCTGGGACATATTTCTGCCTGTGGATCACTCAAGAGCTAGGTAGAAGCTATTTTTGGTGGCTGAGGAATGGTGAGCTCTCCAGCCAGGCTAAATGGCAGCACCCACTGGCAGTGACCCTGTTCCAGCCCCTCACTCCTGCCCTGCCTGGCCACCTTCGCTCCAACAAATGCAAGGGTTGCTCTGCATCCTAAATGCCTCTTTGCATGTTCCTGAGCACAGCCTCATGCAAAAGCAGCACCTGGTGCAACCCTTGGGCTGCACATCCACGGAATAGGGACCAAATTGCACGGCAGGCCCCGGGCTGTGTGTCCAGCATCACTTGTTTCCCAGATTGCTGCCCTGTGCCCGAAAAAGGCTTCCCACCCAGACCAGCCCTGAGGCATTTCCCGTAAGGCTGCAGGCCCCGTGCAAGAGCTTGCGTGGCTGGTTCGCTGTCATCACTCTGGGATTCCACAGGGACTGACTCAGTCATAAGAAGGGGGAAGGAAATAGGAAGATGGCCAAGGAAAGGGCAGCATCCTGGAGCACAGGGCTCTGGTCTCCAGCCACTGCCCGGCACACCCACACACAGGGGAGATGCAATGTCAGATGCGTGTAGGTATGAGCAGGACAAAAAGGCTTAACAGAGGTATGATGAAGGGCTGATTCAGCTGGTACAGGGGCTTCTCAAAGCTACACATCAGCTGCCACCTTGGAAGGACAGCTGTACAAGATTGACAACTCTCTGGCACCCAATGCAATCCCACAGCACAACACACCTGAGCATTGCCCTCACTGGCTTTTGCTATTGGCCACCCACTGGCTTCAGGCACCCAGCTGGTTCTGGTTAGGCTATTTAGACACTCATGGAGGAGTGTTTGCTCTTCCCTGTGTTGGAAACCTACAGCAGCAGTTGGTTCTTCTGGTTCCCAGTCAGCTGGTGAGTGTCTGATCTATCTCACTGTAGAAAAACTATTAGTAACGTTGAAGTGACTTTTGTTGGGTGTCATGTTTTAGCCCTCAGGTACTGTTTGGTCTCCCCTAGCAGTGACAGAGGGTTCAGTTCTCTTTCTGACATATCTGTGTCCACCAATCATGCCTACAAATTCTTGCACTTCATACCCTTCACTTTGAAGCCTTATTTTGTTGATCAGAAAGCTTTCCCCCATCCTTTTGTGCCAGGAGTCACTGGGGGTGAAGGGCTGGGAGTGTCTCTGTTGTTGGAGACCTCCAAAACGTAAATGTCTTGATCTTGTGTTTGCTATAGTCCTGATAAGAGCAAGACGTTGCACCAGAGACCCCCAGAGATCTTTTCTAACCTGTATTTTATTTTTCTCTACGTGCTGTGTCTAGTACAGAACAGTGATTTATCAATGGCCTCATCATTGCAGGGCAGCCTGGTTGTTTTCATCAGCCGTGGTTCCTGGTTCACGTCCTTAGCTATTGTTTCACGGTACCGAGACTCTGATCCTTTGTAGCATCTGTGCCCTCAGGTCCCAGCCTGACCTTGTACTCACAGTTTCAAGGTGTATGATGGACTATTCCTCAGGTGACTCAGATCACTGGCACTAGCAGCATGCGCTCCTTGCTGTTTATGGAATCATCAGCTTGTGTCATCTGCTTGTCTTACTAGGAAAGACTTTTCTAGTCATTTAGTTAATTGGTTAAAGTATTAAATTATGCAACACCAAGAGCTGATCCCCTAGGAGCTGCTCACAATAGCCAAATGGCATCTCTAATTCTCACTTGCCCTTTAGACTTGGTCAGAGCACCTGTTTGTATGCAGTGTACTCACATCAGGTGACATTAAAAATCCTTGTGCAAGGGGGATTGCAAGGCATCAGCCAGCTTGTCAGGTATGACAAGCTGTAGTCTTCTCCAAAAAAGAAGAACAACAGCCCTGTTTTCCAAATGTCTCTCAAGAGATTCTAAGGTGCTTGACTCTTTTTGGACACCACCTTGTGCCTTAGTGACTTGGCTGTTTGGCTATTTCAGTAATTGGTAGTACTGGACTGTTTCTTGCCCTGTGCCTCTCTGAGCTGAGGCCCCAAGCTCTACCAGTTCCTGGGTTTGCAGCCATCCTTCCCACAGCTCCTGGGTACCACATTGCATTGACTTTTCCCTCTGACACAGCAAAACCCAGTGGTAATCAGTTATAAATATTAACAGGAGAAGCAAGTTCCCTCTGGGGGCAGCACGGACGGTTTCCTGTCTGCCATCAGTTCCTGGTGGTGCCTTGCTGAGCAACCCTATCTGGTGAGGAGGTTTGGGGAAGGCAGTGGTTGCAAGGGTGTGTTGGGCCTCACTGATGGTGTGCCCATGCAGGGCCACTGCTGTGACACTGGGAGAAGTGGTATGAGCTGTGACTGTCAGCAGTGCCTCTGCCCTATCCCAGGCATGGCTGGAATCCCCTCACTAATGGGTAGGTCTTATAGCTAGCTGGACATGCTTTGCCTGGTTGAAGGCTGGAGGTTCCAGGGATGGGGCAGTGTCATAATTCTTGAAGCTGATGGATTCATTTCCAGGTTAAACAGCTGAGTGTGTTCATGCAGGAATTGCTACTGTGCCTGCAAAACTCATCACCCTGGCAGGCTGGGGGTGTAGGTGACAGATGTCTGCTGCTCCAGCATGGGAGAGGATGCAGGCTGGAGCTGGCCATCCTGCCACTGGTGGGATGAGAGTGGCAGCTCCCAGGATGAGTGGAGTTATTGCATACCAGTGAAATTCCATGTGCAAAGGATAGGGAGCTGCAGCTGGGGTGGCTGGGAGTGCAAAGGCAGGACTCCAAGCAGGGGCTGAGCCAGGACTAGGCAGCACATGTCTTGGGACAGGCTGAGTCTCATCCTTCTGGTGAGTGGAGAAGACAGAAACACGGTGCACATGCAGCTTGTCCCATGGGAGGTGTAGAGCCACCATGGGGATGCTGGCACCTGGAGCCCCTCCTTGCCTTAGCACCTTCTGGGAAATGAGCGCTCGCACCGCAATTCCTGCTGCTCTGCACAGATGTTTTCTGGCCGGTTTAGTCCACCTGTGGCTGTGAGCGTGTAACCCTCCTCTGTAAGGATGTTTTTTCCAGCTAATGCTGGCTTGCTTGTCTCTACAGCCCATTTTGCAGGCACTGACAGTTAGGCAGGCAGTGGTGGGGGGGGTTTCACCCATTTGTGGCCACCCCTTTCTTGTGCCTTCGGTCAGCATGTAAGGGGGCACTGGCAAAACAGCAGGCTGTTTGGGGTGATCTCTGCTGGTGTACTGGAGTCCTTTCTGACACCCCACGGTTAGAGCAGGGTGCTAGTGAGCTGTGCATATGCATTGTGCAGGCAGGAGATGCCATCTCTGTACTCTCAGGTCAGACCAAGGTTTGTTCTGAATTCAAACTTTGGTCTCTGTGCAACTCCTTTTGCTTGCGTGCTCAGGAATAGGGCGTCTCAGACTGTTCTGAACTCTAAAAGCTTTTTCTAAAGTAGTGGCTGTTTGTGGGATGGAAGCACAGGGTCTCTCCTATCAAGAAAACCCCTTGCAAGCACTTCTTGTCTCTCCTCCCTGGCAGCTCCAATGCCCAGAGGAATCAACTGAACAAGGATGGCCCCAATCTCGATGTAACATGATAAATTATGTAACACAATGTCACAATTATGTATTTCTGAAAGAGAAGTAGGGCAGGGAGCTGACAGAGATGGCTCTACTCTCCGGTGAGCAACACCCACGAGCTGCTGCTGAATGAACCGTGAGCTGGTGGGGTCACCCAGCTCCACATCCCTAATGACACAGTTTGCTGCAGAATCAGTGGGAACTTTCAAGACCCCTTTCTTTTTTTTTTTTTTGCCTTCACAGGCAGTGTGCGTATAAACCCCAACAAAGCAAATAAGCAGGTAGTTGGTGCAGTCAGCAGCATGCTGCCGTGCACGATGCTTGCACAGCCCCTTGGCAGCCCTCAGCAAATTGTTTAACCAGGACCCTGTGTTAGGTCAGGTCAGAGCCTTCTGGATCCTCCGACCATCACATTTGCAGAGCCTCTCTTTGCAGTTTCTACACCAGCACACTGAGCACTCATGCTTCATCTTCCTCACTGCACTGGAAGAAGAGTAAATACATCGTGATCTTTGCAGAGCTTGTCAGAAGTGGGCAGAGAAAGGCAGAGACTGAATGGAGTCGACTGGTTTGGGCGATTCAGAGCCTGCAGGAAGAGTCAGCAGCCTGTGTTTCATCTCCACTTCCTCTGCTCCAAACACAGATGGGAAAAACAGGAGGGGGAGGGAGGAGAAGAAAAGATAAAGTGAGAGACAGGAGTGAATCTGGTGCAGCAGTAACATGTTGTTGGAGCAAGCTAAATATTTTAGAGCAAAACAGTGTTTGGGAGTAATGCAGAATTAGGAAAACATTTTTTGGGTGTACTGTGCTGAATGTCTTGATCTGAGGGACTGGAGTCAGTTGCAAATTAAATAATTAAAATATTTTTTCCTCTAAAAATACAGAATGTGCTCCATGGTGGTGGGCTGGCTGGGAGGCTGTGCTCCTGTGGGTGGATGCCTGGGAATGCATGGCTGTAGAGGTGCCAGGTAGCTGAGCAAAGGAGTCTGGAGGAAAGTGGTGCACTGCAGATGCCTGGTGTCCCTGCCAGCAGTGACATCCCCCATGAACTGTGGTGTCTGTGTAATGGACCACAGAGAGTACATTACACAGTAGTATCTGAGATGAGAAAGAAACCAGTATCTGCACTGGGAGAAATCGGGGAAGTGAATTTCCACTTCTTTATCCCAAGAGCAGAGATCAACTCTTTCCTAGCAGCCCTGATCTGTGCTTTTCTTTTGGATCCAACCAGGACATTCACATTCATGCCACTGTTGCTGGGAGCTCATCTGGGTCATACATACATGTATGGGGCAGGAGGAGCAGCACTGAGCAGAGCACACATAAACATCACATACCTCCCCCATGGCCCTCTGCGTGTCTGGAGATGAGGAAATCCTGCCAGACCTCACCGGATGCAGAAGGCTCCAGGCCCCCAGCAGACATGACCTGTTCCCATCCCACAGAGGCAGAGAGCTATGCCATGCCCCCGTGTGATGCCCATGGAAGAGTGGAAGCATTCGAGCGCGTGGATATGTCAGATCAAGTTCTGAGAGCATTTGTTCAGGATGGAAGAGCCTGAGCCATGCTGCTACTTTTCTGATTCCTCCAAAGGCTATTGAAGTCCTCCAGGTAAAGCGGGGAAGTCAGGACATGACAACTCTAATGTAAAATGCAGCACGAGGAGGCGGCTGCTTTCAAAAACAACCTTTGCAAGGTCATCCCTGAGCAAGCAGCAGTGGTGGGCTTGAGCACTTTTCTGCAATTCAGCTCAAAAAGAGTGGATCTTGCCTCTGCTTTATGAGAAGGAAAGCATGTGATGACAGGTCCCCAGAGCTTTTATTTTGAAGCCAAATGCTTAGAGTGCATGAAGACAGCAAAAGCATTTTCCTCCAGGCAATACAAATCAAATAAATGGAGACAGTGCACTGCAATTCAGCGCAGCAATCAACAGGAGCTGCACTCGCATCTCGGCATCACAAAGGCATTGGCGACAGAAGGTGCCTGGGACTGGCACTGCCAGCAGCCCCTCTGCCCCAGAAGTTTCTTGCCTGCCTGGGTCTGTATTTGCCCTGGTGAGACTTCGTTGGAGCTTTTAGAGCAGGTCTTTTCTGCCTCCTTGTTAAAACTGGATATGTGAAGCTGTCTGCAGAGATTAATTAAACTGTACAGAATGAGCTTCAGGAGAGGCTGTCTGGTTTAGCTGACTCTTTTCAGTGTGCAAATCTGGGTGGTGTTCCTATGGGAATATATTTGTTTTTTACTGTCCCTGTGGGAGAGGGACTAGGATTAGGATGAGTAGCTGCCCCATTCTTCCCACCCCCATTTGCTGTCATACCATAGTCCAGGCTGCCCCATACAAGAGAGGACCTGTGAAGAAGGCACCTGTCCTTGTGGGCTGGGTATTGCAAGAGACTCCGAGCACTGTGAAGATGGGGAGCAAAGCCCAAAAGATGATGCTGGTACTCTGCAGAACTGCCCTGGGCACCTATGAACACCCCTGGGTGAAGGTGGGTTGCAGAGGGACAGCTGCCTAGTGTGACCCAGGGGAACTGCCCCGAGACCAGCAAGCAGTGGCTGGGACCATGTGCTTATGGTGGTGGGAGGCTGTGTGCTAGCCCCTTACTGGCAGAGGATCATGCAGGCAGGTTTTTGGGAGCATATGATTGTGCCTTGGGAGTAAGGGATTGCTGGATACAGTTAACTCACCTTTGTTACAGTAGTGTCTGTTAAACAAATGATCTTCTGGGCAAATTGAATCCTAAGCAACACCAAAGGCAAGAAATGAATTAGTGGATTTTGTAACAGCTGTAGAACTCTTATCCACTCTTTAATGGATTTTATAGCTGTCATAAGTGAGCCATCTCCCTGGAAATAAAAAAATTTTCTTTACAAACGGCCCTTTAAGTGTTTCAGGTTACTCAAGAGATGGGGTTTATTCCTAATCAAAAGAATCATTCCCTTACCTTGTGCAGTTTGTGGCTGGACTACGTGCCACAGCTGCAAGCTGGAGCAGCTCCCTAGAGACCAGCAGGTCTTTTGCAATCCTACTGGGTGAGGGGTCTGGAGCTCCACTCCCACATGGGTTTGGAGTAATTTAGCCCAGTCTTTTCCTCATTTTAGCAGAAGGTGCTGTGCCCCTTGGCCAGTAGTTGGTGCTTTGTTTACCCTCATCACAAACAGTGCAGAGAAAAAGCTTTAATTTAAAGGCCCTGGAAATGAGTGATATGAAGTAAGACTCCATGGCATTGGCATAGTATCAGTGAGAAATCCATTTAATCCCACTGAGATGAGTTTACTGCATCTTCCTGTTTGATTTATAGGATGAGTGCAATGTAGACCTTGAAACAACCAGTGGCTCTGCTCTCCATTTGGGCTGACTCCTGGAACTTTTGCCAGGTGCTGTAAAACAACTCCCTGCAACTCCTGGCCCAGCTGGCTTCAGTGAAAGGGCCTCTCTTGCTGGCCTCTGCTAATACAGGGATGGTTATGTGGCTGTCCCACAGGTAGCTGTGACCATTCCACACTGCCTGGCACTGCCTCCAGGTGTAGTGGCAGGGACAGTGTGCTCTAGGCATGGCCCCTGCCCAAGCTGTAGTCCTACAAGCTCATCTCAGCACCTTGGGACTGAGAGCCATGGATTTGATTCTGAACAACTTGCTTCCTTAATGCATCTCCCTTTGCACTGAGTTGGACTCCATCCAGGCAAGCATTTATCTTCCATCCCACTGGAAGCTGTGCAGGTTCATGCCAGCTGCTATCTGAGGAACTGTTCTCCATTTCAAAAGAAATCAAGTCAGCTTCATTCCCAAGCCCCTATTAATAATCTTTTCTAACTTCTTGTCTTCTAGCAGCAGGCTCCACTTGGCTATTTTATCTGGAGGATATGGGAACTTTGGCTGGCTTAGCCTTGATCTAGCCCGGTTCTTTAAGTTCCCTCCTCCTGACCCTGGTCCTCGGCAGAAAGCTATGCCAGGCAGAATGGGTGGCACCAGCCTGGGCAGTTTGCTGGTGGTGGGAGTGGGCACAGGCCATTTGCTCTGCTTCAAATATGCATCTAGGTCAGAAGGTTTCCCTTGTATGTGAGCTTGCCAAATGAATTATCATTGTAGGAGGATCTGGGGTCCGTCCAAATCATTCTCAATCTGAATTTAAAGGCTACAGTCAACTCAAATCCATACCTGGCTATCTGCCACAGCTGCCATGCTCCACCATGGGTGTGACCTGCTTGCACACAGAGATTGGGAAAGTCCTTTAAAAAAGCAGAAGTGACCATCCTTCCCTTGTTAAGCAGGCATGGCCTCTATGCCTGCCAGTCCTCACAGCAATAGCTCAGGTGTCATCTCTGCTTGATTGCCATAGATGCATTTGTGCCAGGAGTGCTCCAGACTTAGAAAAGTCACTGGTTCTCCCCATGGAGCTGATGTACCATAAAGGCTGATATAACTGTCAGAAACTCATGTTAATTAATGAAGGCAGTTGTGGCTCGAGTGTCTCTTGGGGAGATGGGACCTGCTTAGTCCCCATAAGACTGCAGAACAACTCCAGCTGTGTCCTGCCCCATAGCTACATGTACAATACTTCTGGTCTCTTTGAGAAATATCCTCTTCACAGCCTGTGGCTCTGTTTCTTAAAGCCCCTTCCCTCCTGCTCCAGCCTGTGGCAGCAGTGGTGTTGGTCTCACTGCCATGGGTCCTGGGACTACCTGCAGCACCCTGCATGCCCATGGCATCCATGTCCTGCCTCGTGCCTCAGCCACCACCCTGTAGCCAAATACGTACCTGCATAAAACCACCGCGTGCCTGCATCCCGAGGGCCAGGAGCAGTCCTGAGGATGATGAACTGGAGTCAGGAAGGATCCAGACAAGAGTAACTAAAATGAGCCTTTCCAGAAGCTGTGGTCTTGGCACACTAAGCTGAGAGGGTAGGTGTCCTTCAGAAGGGCCTGACCCTGGATATGAAGGGTTAAATCAGGGTTGACATCCATCCTGCTGTGCTTTGTCAGCCTGGATGCATGTAGTCTGTGGAGAAAAACAGGCAGAGTAATTTCCTGATTTAAATGAATTTCAGAGACCACCACAGGAAGGAACTTGGGATGTGTCCAAAGGGTAACCAGGCCATGGAAAAATACCAGGCAGGGGAAGGGGCCAGGGCAAACAGGACTTGGATTTTCCCCTTTTTTACCATGTCGCTGATAGCCACCATTGCATTTTCCAGTTATGAGTCCAATCTGAGAAATTTAGGGCACTTTAAATGTCAGATTGTTGAATAATCAGCTATTCTGAAGGGGAAAATTCCCTGAGAGCCTGAGTCCTTCCCAGCTGGCACTTCATTTTATTTACTGAATTGCTTATTGTACCTGTGTTCTGAGTATAAATCAAAAAAGTTATTCGCTGCAGCCTGCCTTGTTCACAGACAAGACACAGTATTCAGGCAAGGCTTTGTTTGAATCCCTGCATTCCCACAGTAGTGCTGGGGGTCCTTGACACTCTTACAGCAATCCTGACACAAACTTGGTGACAGACGAGGTGTGGGATACAAATGATCATGATATTCCTAAAAAATATGAGGGGGTCTGAACACAGGAGAAGCAAAGCTGAGCCAGGCAGCAGAGACCAGAGGGCTGTGGTTGTGAATGTGCTCATCCATGTCCTGGGGACTTGGGTGATATTTCTGTGCAAAAAAAAAAGAACTGGCAAAGCACAGAGCAGCGAGACATAAAGGCATGTCCCATTTATTTTTATCCCAGGGACCAAAATTTCCCCAGCAGCAAAGCTGCTCAGTCATTAAAAGTCAGATGAATAGAAAGGCTTCTTGCAAATGCTATCGGCACCGGCACAGGCTGGATTGCACCAATGGTATCTGCATAAAAGAAATAAAATACTGTAAGAAACCTGTAAGAAAAAGTGCTATTTGACCATTAGTGAGTGAATTTATCATCCTGCTTGAGATGCTGGAGTTAAAAGAATAAAAGCCTTGTAAACAGTATGGAGGTTATTATTTCAGGCTATCATCAGCCTTAATTCAAAATTCTCATTCCAAGGATGCCTGAGTGATCACTTGTGCTACATTAAGAGCTGAGTAAGCCTGGGGGTTTTTTTATAAGTTCTGTCACTGTTTTCCTGTCTCATCCTGTGTAATTTTGTGGTTATACCATCCTAATAACTTGCCTTTTTAGGTTTAGAAATTTATATGAAATTTAGCACCAGGGTAGAAGATTCAATTTGCTGGACTGAGCTTGGATTTTGCTTAAAGAAACTGTGAAATACGTGTGAGAATCCTTTAACAGAAAAGGTACCTCATCCTTAGGGAACTTATACTCCTGTATTTGCCGTGGTGGGGTCCCAGGGTCTCCCAGATTGTGGCTGCGAGTTAGGCAGCAGGGCTTCATAGGGGAGAAGAGGAGGAATAGGTGGTGGTGTGAGCAATATGTTGCGAATCCCTCATTCCTATTCCAGCAGTGGGACTCATGGCAACAATGCTTTTTGGGATGAGACGTACAGGTGTGTCCCCATCTACAGGGCCTGGGCCTTGTGGCAGCAGCACAGGAGCATCCCAAGCGTGCTGCTGTAGGTTTCTGCTGGACGGGCCTGGAGCCCCTGTAGCAGGGTGGTACTGCTGGGACATGCAGGCACTTGTCCTGCATGCGAAGTAGGTCTGCATTTGCAAACGTGGAAATGGCTGCTTCTGGGTTCTACTGCCCAGTTCATATTCATGAATGTGCTTTTCATATTAGTACCATGCTGCACTCTATTTCTTCCCAAGTCAACTCCTTTCATATGGAAATTTCCCACTCCCTCCAAATATATTTTCACACATGCCAGGTTCTTGGGGCTCGATCAGAGTTTTCTCAGAGGTCTGTGCCCTTAGCTGGAAGACAAAAACATGCTCTGGTGACCTAGGGAGTCTGAGGTGGCCGCCTGAATGCTGGGAATTCTCTGTGCTGATCCACATCAAAGTGCTTGGCTGCATTTTCCACTTTCTTTGGAGCTCTACATCAAGATAAAACCTATGGAAGACCCAATAGTAGATTCTCATGCCTGTCACAGGGCTAAAAGTGGTGATCCATCACATGCCCAAGTATCCTTCCCTCACACAGCATAGTGCTGGGGATGTTGCTGCTGGGCGCTTTCCAGGCTGCACTTCAGAGGCAGCAGTGCACTGTCCACAACTGGTCGTTGTGTCATCTCCTTGCAAAAGCCAGGAAGGTCACAAGAAGTCCTTTATAGGGTTGTTTTAGACTGGGACCAGACTAGCCACAGGAGTGGCAGCAGAGCTGTCCACCAGATGGGATGCTATGGTGGCTTGGGTGGGGGAGGATGCTGAAAATGACACGTGCAGGTGTTGAACCTGTTGGCTGGATGTGATGTTTCTTGTGTCAAAATAAAACATTAATTTGCCTTGATTTTGCAATGCCTATGTATTGGAGGTGCTGTGTATCCTAGCACAGTTAAATAACTAACTGAAGGTTGATGTTGTAGGAATAAAATCTCTTATGTTGGAAAAGACCTCTAAGATCACCAAGTCCAGCCATTAATGTGGCACAATAAATATTCCTGAAAATGAAGAGGTAGTCTGAAAACAAGCCCTGCTTCAAGTCAGACAGCTCTGGG
>JAOXXN010000137.1:13581416-13604777 GCA_026770055.1 Myrmophylax atrothorax
AGTCAGACAGCTCTGGGAAGGGACAAGGTGTTCCTGCCCTGTGGGAGAATGTTTGGAAATGCTACACTGGTGGCATTTGCCGAGTTAACAGTCTGGGGAAGGAAATGGCTGCAGGTGCAGAATGGAAGCTCAGCTGGTGCGCATTCTGCACCCAGGGACCTCTCCAAGGCAGATGCACAGGCCAAACTGGAGAGCTCACTTTGTTCCCACACTGGCAAATAAACTTGTAGGAACACAAGTCCTGTGAGGGAGACAAGCAGAAGGCTTTTCTCATGGAACCTCGGAGGAAAGAGGCACAGATACCTGCAATAACTTGCAGTATTAAGCTTAAGGGCAGCTTCAGCATCTTGGAAACAAGTGAAGTAATTTGTGGTATTCCATTCCTGCAAATACAGTTCTTTGCAACCAGAAGGAACGAGTCATTAGTGACACTGAGAAACCACTTGAGGAGAATCTGTGTGGATTGATCTGCTGTTATGGATGAGAGATATTCTGCTGTTTCTTAGCATGAGGACAAGTTTGTGATAGACTCCTATTTAAGTGTGTATTAAAGATCCCACTGAAACCTCCAGATTTATTTATGAAAACACTCCTGGGACACCAACTACACTCGGTGCAATTTCGTTCAGGCTTTTCAGTGGGTAGAGTTTAAATTAAGTGTGTAACTGCCCACAAAAAACCATTAATTTTATTACTCTCTTGATGAGAGGGAGCAGAATACATGCCTGGGGTTTGAAGGGCTCCATATCAAATCCACCAGTGTCTAGACAGAAAATAAATATGTGAGAGACATCCCAGCTCAAACCTTTGCTGTGTGGATGTGGTTGGGGGAGGATAGTGGGCACAGAAGGACAGACTTGGGGAAGAAATGCAACTGAGGATACAAGGGCTTGGTGACCCTTGAGGACTCCTGTGCTGTGGTAAAGGGTGACTGTGCAGAGACAGTTTTGAGCTGGGGACTTCCCTCTGGCCCGGCTGTGACACTGAGGGCTTAGAGCAGTTTAAACATTTACCTGCCTTAAGCTTTTAAGACCTCTTTGATGGCCTCAAGTACTCAGCTGTATGAAGAGCTTAGGGTGTCCTAAGCAGCCTTATGTCCTTTGGGAGGCTCAGGGCTTGGAGCTGCAGCTCAGCACTGTGGAGCGTTTAATGGGATTTGTGCTTGATGGCACAACTCTGCTACCCCTGCCCAGGCTGGAAGGGGAGGCTGGAGCAAGTTCCCCCAAGGACACCCTGGCACAGCACCCTATGATGGCTGGAGAGCAAAGAGGTGGGTGATGCTGCCCATTAGCTTGCCTTTGGGGTCCATGAAGGTCCCCAAGAAGAGCTGTGTACCACCAGGAGCAAGAGCTAAGGATGCTCCTGAAGGTTTGCATAGGCCTGATGCTGCCGGTCTGCCTGTGGTGCAGCCAGGACCCAGCCTGGAGACTCCATAGTCCCCAGCATCCCTGAGTCTGCTGCCCACAGCTCTGGCAGTGCCCCTGCTAACACAGCATGCCTGCTGCCAGGGAAATAGTTACGTAGGCAATAAGAAACAGGCAGAGCCAGGGCTGAGCTCAGTGCTTGAACAGCCTCTCGAGCAGTGCGGTCGGTGTGCATCGATCACCCAGGCAGGAGCGCTTGGAAGTGAGCAAGTCTCTGCTGTGAGTTTCACAGAAACCACAGCACTTCATGGCAAGCATTTAATGAATTTTCCTTGACACTCTGCAGCCCCAACTGCAGCCTCCCTAGCCAGGCTGATGGCTCCCAGCAGCCTGGGCACACGTGGCATGTCCATGTGCTGGTGACAGGATGGAGAAACCCCCCGTCAGAAGTGTGAAGCTGGCTGGTGGGCAATACATGCTGTGCTCCAGTTAGTGCCTGCCACAGCCACCAGCAGCACCACACATGGGTAAATGACCAGCAGAGCTGTCAGCACAACAGTGTTTATGGCTCCAGCTGCTTTTGGGAAGAGCTGCCAGCCCCCTCCTCTCAAGCAGGGGTTGCAGTGCAGGGCAGCCTTCCCTTGGATGCATCCACAGGGATAAGCCTGGCCAGTGTAAGCCTGCAGAGCATGACTGCTGCAACAGCCAGGCTGTCCTCTCCTTGTGGAACCAAGTGACTGCTTCTGGCACTGATCTTCATCTCCTCCAGCAAGACCCATCCCTGCTTTTACCTGTTCAGACAGAAATAGGGCTGCTGTTGTCCTGGTTTCCCAAGGACACTAGGGGTTGTGCAACTGTGGGTGCCTGCCTGGTCATCTCCTCCCCATACAGGCTGCTGGCATGTTTCATTTTGGGGCCCTAGAAGCAGCAGGAACAGGAATTATGTGGGATTCCCTGTGCCTGGCTGGGCTGCAGCAGGTCCCTGGCACCCACCCACAATGCATGGACTTTTTGGGGTACCAGGAGTCCCTCACCCAGCCCTCCCTCAGGAGGCAGCTGAGGGCAATGTGCTATGGGATTTTTCTGGGTATTGCAGCAGTGGAGGGTCCACGGGAAGAAGTGTAGTTATTGCTGGAGCATAAGGTGTTTGTCACATCTGTGGGACACGCTTTGAGGCAAAACAAGCAAAATCATCCTTGGCTTTGCATAGAGGCAGCCTGGTGGTGAGCTGATCCCCTGCTTCATGGGGCTGTAGTAACCCAGGGATCCCGAGGATTTTGGCAGTAAAAAAAGCAAGTCAAGGTGCAGTCTGATCATCCCGGAGGCAGCTCTCATGCTGCCCGTGGAGCTGGGAGTGTTTGCAGGGGAGTTTCACACATCATGGGGATAACAAGCACAGCAGAGAACATCATTAACCACTCACAAGTGATTTATGGCTGGGAACAGGCAAGGCTCTGCTCCCAGGATATGTTATCCACCTATGGCGTTTTGTTTCAGTGCAAGTGGTATGTTTTGCCCACAGGTACTCCTGCTCACAACATATGGACTGGATACCTTCTGCTTTGCATACAGTCAACACCTTTCTGGGAGGCTTTTAACTCAAAACTTTAGTTTAATAACTGACTAATAGGCTTAAACCTCACGTGGACCTTAGGAGTTTGGTTTCTGGGGCTCTCAGAAGTGCAGTAACATGGGAATGCAGGCAGGACTGGGAAAAATGGGATCATCACCTCCTCTTACCCTATGTCTCCCTGCTCCACCTGAGACAGGGCGGGTGCCACTGGGAGGGGAGCATTGTCTGGGCGCTCTTCCTTTCCCTGCTGTGCTGGCACAGACCACCTTCCCAGCTTGGTACTGATGCCCCTGAGGACCCAAAGCCTCCACTACTCCTGGACCAGCCTGCACTTTTTGAGTGCACTCAGTGCCATGATCTCCCCACTCGTCCTGCCTCTACTGCTGCCTTGTTCCCAGGGCTGCCTGACCATCCTCCAGACCACCCTGACCTACAGAGATTGCCTTGACTCTAATGGCACATCTCTGCTGATCAGCACTAATTAAACACCTGGGAGAAAAAGCCCTCCCTGTAATTAGAAGTAACCACCTGCATCAGGTGGTCTTGCCACCCTCCAAAGGGAGTCATGGCTAAAGGTGGCTCTTGAGCAACAGTGAGTCCTTGGCTGTGCTGGAGTAGGCTGGCTTGAAATCCTACTCCAGAGGGTGAAGATGACATGGTATTAATAGACATGCCTCCATCTTTAGCCTTCAGCTGAATGTTCTTAGCATTTCTTTTTTAGCACTAAGGCTAATGCTAATTTTACATTGTCTGAGTGTCTTGGACAAAACTAGAAAGGCCCTGAAACAGCCCTGGATGACAGCAACCTGCCAGCTGTCCTCAGGGCTATCTGGGTGCCCCCATGCTGGCACCAGTGCTGCATGGTGGCAGAGCCTGGTGTCAGGGGCTGAGGGGCTTCAGGGATGATGTGGGGTCCTGTGGGAGCACCTTGTTCCTCTTTGTTGTTGGGAGAAGTCACTGCCAGGGCTTTGCAAACTTGAGACTTGCAGAGTCAGTGCTGATGGTGCTCTTACTTGACAGCAAGGATTATCTAGTTAAACACACCAGGTCCTGTGTCCCTTGAACAAGCCAGCATCCTGCCTGCTGTCCTCCCTGCACAAGGACATCCTTGGGGAGAAACCCAGCCTGGCAGCCCCTGTGCTCTGGGTTGCCTCCTTTTCCCCTCCTCCCAGTGGAGGTCTTGGCATTGCTCTGCCTCAGCTTTTCTAGCAACAGCACCCAATGCCCAGCACAAGCACCAGGAATCTGCTGCCTTGACAGCACTGCCACAGATCCCCAAAGGCAAAACCCCTTGCCTTGTTAGTAGCTGCAGGTATGAAGCCGGTCTTGCCTGCCCAGATTACTTGCCTGTTTGGCAGGATAAGACAACTTCTGGCAAAAGCACAGAGGAGAAATCACATCCCTGTGCTGGAAATCAAAAACATTAATTAAACCTGCAGTATCATTGATTGTTATCTCAGGAAACAGGCAGAGGGTGCGAAAAAGCTGGGGTGAAGGAAACCGAGGGGAAGATTTGCTAGGAGCCTTCCTAACCTTTAAAAATAGGCTGATTATTTCTGCTGCATTGGCATCTTCCTATAGAGAGGCACTTGGAGCAGGTCAGGCTCGTGCCAGGGGTGTGCAGGGAGTGCAGAGCCCTCTTAGGGCAAGGGAGGCGCACAGAGCAGTGCCCCAAGACACTTTTCAGCTAAAAATTCGGTGCTTACCTAGGTAGAGGCCTTGCCTATGCCTTGCCTATGTAGGCACCCTAGCAAGAACAGTCAGATTCTAAGGCAAATCAGCCCTTTTTATTTGGGAGTGTGAACCAGGCACCCCCTGAGAGCTGGGCCAGGAGCTCTGTCACCAGGCAATGAGCTCTCTGCTCCCCGTATAAAGGATAGTGCAAACCCATTTAGGCTGCCTGTGGTATCAGGCAAAGCTGCAATTACTCTAGAAATATTTGTCCAGCTAAACTCACTCATTATGAGCCATTTGCACCTAGTGACTTTATCTAAGCACAGTTGCTTCAGCTAGATTAAGCTGTGCCAGAGGCTTTCCTCTTGGACTGCAAATATCCAGTCCTCTAAAGCACGCGAGGTCTGCAGCTTATGAGCCTCCAGCAGCCTCTCTATGGATCCTGCTTGTCTCTCTGCTCATGAAGAGGGTGGGCAAAGGCACTCTTTTCCTGGTTCTCCATCTGTGCCAGGCCCAGAGCTGTGGGTACAGCTCTGCCTCCCTGTCCAGGAAAGCATCCTGCTTTCCCAGCTGGAACCAGCCAACTCACTTTACCAACACCAGCTACCACCCCGAACTCACAGGGTGACAGTGCCTTTGGGGAGGGCATGCTCTCCCCATGCCCCAGCACACCCTTGGAGGCACCCAGAGGGGAGCTGGGCACTCCCACACTGGGGACTGGTAGCCATGGTCCTCATTCCTTCCCCTTAGGACAGGTAGTGGTCAGATCCTTGTGGTCGCTGCTTGGCATGCACTATGCCTTCCTGTGCCAGTTCTTTCACCAGCACTGCTGCTCCTCCTGTCCTTCTTCCTACAACCCACTGTGCTGCCCTGTGGCATGCGCAGGCAGGGGACCAACAGCCCCAAGCCCTTCCCCATGCTGGGCACCAGTGAGCTGCTCAGACATCTTTGCTTTTTCAGTGGCAATAGAGATGCAGGAGCGGGATGAGGAGACAGGACTGAGGATTAGACTGTGGGCAGGATTAGGTGTTAGGTAATGGGCTGGGTGCTGTTGGGTGCAGGGCTGCACAGAGCCGGGGCGATGCCGGCAGCTGCCGAGCCGGCCGGGCAGCGTGCTGCTGTCTGCTGCAGAGAGTGTTGAAACTAATGGGAATCTGGGAATCTGTTCAGGTGCCACCCACAGATCAGGCAATGGCCAGGAGCCATGTGAAGGGGAGGCAAAGTTCTCTGACAGAGCCAACATGTAGAGGAGCCCCAGCTCAGTCCAGTGCTTTGCCCACGTGAGCACAACCAGCACAGGAACGGCAAAAGCACAGTGGTACTTGTAGGTGGTATTTGTAGCCAGCAGGTCCTGCCAGCCAGTCCTTTCATCTCGGCTTGTCTGACATGAAACGGGTGCAAACAAATCTCCCTGCTTGCTTTGATTTCTTCCAGGGATTTGTCCATTTACATTATAATGAAGCGATATTTTGCTGTATAAATAAACCTGGAAGTTGACATGGAAGGACTTACCAACTCTAAAAGTATTTGTATGCTCCCCAGAAGGAGGGAGAGAGAGCCACACAGGGATTTAGTAGGGACAAACTTCAAGTGCTGGGGAGGACAGTGAACATGTACAGCAAGATGAGAGCATCTTGCTCTGGCACTTCATAAGAAAAGTTATGCCCAGGGCTGTCATGAAGCCATGAGGTGGGGGTTACTGTGGGGTAAATGTCTAGTGTCCCTGCCTTTATCACCTGTGCTCTTTGCTTTCTGCTGCCATTAAGGAGAGCAGAGGAGTCAGATGCGGGGTGAAGTCAAGCTCTATTATGTGGTGTGAGGGCAACCAACCCCCTCTTCCCTTGCAGACGTGTGTTCACTTCTCCTGAGTCCCTAGTGCAGGTCAGGCTGGTGCGCACTGGATGTGACAGTCACATCGACTTGCTTTGCACCTTTTCCTGGACCCTCGTCTGACTCCCAGCAAAGTCCACTGACACCCATGGGTTTCTGGTCAGGTTAAGATATAGTGGTACATCAAAACCCACAAATACCTCGGTGGCTGGCACTTGCCTGTGCTAAGCCACATCTGCAAGTGAACTCTGAGTGCCAGCAGAGCGCCAGGCATGATCTCTAGCAGGCAGGCAGCTCCGAGCTCTGGCTGGTGTCTGCGAAAACCACTTCCCTGACCCACTTACCCTGCAGCCACACCTCTGGCCAGAAACCAGCTCCTGCTGGTGTCGACAGACCCATGTTTAATCCATGCAAAAGCGAAACCTGGGTTTTGCTAAAGCACTTGACAGGACCATGGTATCGGAAAACAATTTGAAAGCCAGTCAGCAAAGTACAGCAGCTCACCAGCTGCAAAATCTGACACATCAGCAGGGCACAGAGCACACCACAGCTGCCCTGGCAGAACTGCAGGTGCAGCCTGCCCAGCTCCTGGTGATGCCAAGCTGGCTGCTGGGCAGCTCTTCTTTAATCTCACAGTTTTGCAGACTAGCATTAGGGAAAATGTCCGCCTGTGGAGCAGGGCAAAGTGAGGAATGAGTGTCTCCTCCATTGGGCAGCAGTGTGGCTGTTCCTGGCCAGCTTTAGGCTCTACAGCTTGGGAGGAGGCAGAGGAAGAACTGGGGAGAATCTGAAGAAGGCTGTTATGCTGAGAGGCTGCAAGACCTGGTCTGCTCCATGGAAAGGCAGGCTGGGGGGATGCTGGTAGAAGAGAATGGTGCCAACTGCTCCCAGGCTGGGGCTTGAGGGGGTATGTTTGGGCATTAGGACAGTGGCTGGGACACTCCTCCTCACCACCAGAGACCACTGCCACCTGGCTCCATGTTGGGCTGTGCCTGGTTGACCCACATTCCCTCAGCAGCCCTGCTATCTCTGGGAGAGCCAGCCTGTGCTGGCTGGTACCATTACACAACCCTGCTGCAGTCTGCTGCCCGCACACTACAATAGGCACTATTTTTATTCCCTTTCTTGTCATCACAGGCAGTACAAGAGTCCTTGGAGTGGAGGCTTTCCTCCCCCATACTGTTATGTAGGACATTTCAGTCACTTGTCCTTGTGCCCTGATTGTGCCTGTCCCTGCCATTCCAGCACACCAGGACCAGCAGGAACAGGATGGGGGTCAATGTTCCATGGGGAGCAAAGCCTCAGGCCTGGACACTGGTCAGAGCCTGCCCTGCCTGCTCAGCCTGCAGACACCAGTGCAAGGAAGCACCTATTTCTGAGGAGATGGAGTTTGCACCCCAATGGTGGGATGGGCCTGCTGCACAGTCCTGTCCAGCTGTCCCAGGGGGTAAAGCCCCTGGTCCCCACAGCAGCCTTATACTGCCTGATGTTCCCAGGAAACTACTCTCAATGGTGAGTCTGGCCACTAGTGACAGCAAGTTACTCAGAGCAGGAAACCCTCATGTGTGATGGGCATGATGTTGATGGAGAAATTTAGTCAGTGTCATAAACCAGTACTAAAGAAGGATTAGATGAGGCTTGGGACCGATGTATCTTCCCTCTGAACCTACTTCCTGCCATATTACACAGCCTTGGAAATTCCTAATGAAGCTGGAAGAAGTGGAGATCTGCAGCACTGGGATTAGGTCTGACCAGAAATAAAATTCCTATACTTCCTCCATTAGAGATATGTGTTGTCCCATTTCAAACTTCTTAGGTTTAACAGAATTCCCTCTCTCTGTGTGCTTCATGCAAGTACCAGGCAGAGGAAAAGCAAAAGGTGCCACCACACAAATAGCTTTACTAGGAGGAGGATGGGGAAAATGAACCTCTCCTGGCAGATGGCAGTGATGCCATGTGTTAAGTGTGAGAAGGTGCCAGGAGATGATGGTGCAGCATGAGCAGGAATGGCAGTGCATGTCCAGAGTGAGCAGGCAGTGCAGACCCTGTTAGTGTTGACATAATGCCCTCCTGTCACAAAGCCTGTTCCCAGAGATGCAGATCACCCTCAAGGAAGAGCAGATGGGGCTGTAATTCCAGCTGGATAAAATGGCATCAAAGCACTTTTCCCCACTGCCTGCTGAGTAATGTTTTGCAGGGTGCAATCCTGCATCACCACATTTGCAGGTTCTTAGCAGGTTCTCAGGTGCTTTTTGCATCCTCTGGTACACTGCCAGGTGTGTCTCTTTGGCAGTCCAGTTTCCAAAACCTGAGTTGCAGCACACCTTGGAATAGTCCTGCTCCCCTTAGGACATCCCTGTTCCCTGTGGAGTTTCATGTGTTCTACCTCTTCTGGCTGAAGGTACTAGGCAGGCAGCTTCCTGTGGGACCCCAGGTAAAATACCTGTCAGGGAATGCTGAGAAAGAAATGTTATGATTTCATTGCCAACTGGATGGACAACTTTGTTGGTGAGGGAGTCAAGCAGAGGATGAGGAGAAGAGTTGCTGAAAACAAACCCCAGTGACTTGGTGTCTCATGGCTCCAGAAAGCACAAGGCATGCTCCTGACTAGCATTCCCACCACTGCCTCCTTGCTCAGTTTCCTAATTTGGATCCTCTTCCCTGTTCTTTCTCCTTGAGCTTGGATCTGCCCCACAGCTCCTCGAAGCCACTTGGAGCAGAGGTTCCTTGTGCCTTGCCCTTCCCAGGGGCTTGCAGCAGTCTCTCATGGCACGGAGCCTTGCTGTGCTCAGCAGGAGTTATTCCTCCTTGCCCTTTGATGTGTTGAATCCACTGCTTGGAACCGCTGATGGGGACAAGTCCAGGCCGATGATCAAAGTCTCCTTACCAAGCTCTGCCGCTGAAGCCTGGCCCAGTCCCTAGGATTTCCAGGTGGGAAATCCCTTGTTGTTGCTCTGGGTGGTGGTACAAAGTATGGTTTAGAGGGTGCTGGGAGCTGCCTGTGCACTGCTGGGACCAGAGCCAGCATGGCACAGCACCCAGCTGTGATAACCAGGCACAAAAAAGGGTTACTCACAAAATCACAACCCAGTGCAGCCAAACTCAGCCACTGGAAAAAATCCAGATATGTCAGTATGTTACATCAGCATCTACCAGACAAACCAGCCAGGCTCTTGGCTGTTTGCTGGTGTGTGCTGCTTGCCCAGGGTGGTGGCTCCGTGCAGAGCCGGCTGTGCCGCAGGCTGGTGCCGGGGCACTGATACTCTGCAGCCCATGGCCTTCTCAATGAAGGCCAAATTGAACAATGACCCTGGTGAATCCACTCCCATGCTGCATTCAGAGACAGTCAGGAGCAACCTGCTCTAGAAAACAAATCCTTCCATATTTTGAGGAAAAGCCACTCCTTCACCTGCCTTTGGTGCTGGGCTGGCAGAGGCCAATGCTGTGTGTGGGTGCTGGCACTGGATCATGGGCTATGGGGTTTACTGAGCAGGAAGCATTGATAGCTGGTGCTCCCTGGGGAGAGGGCTGTATCTTCTTGCAGCTGCCTTTGAGCCAAGGAGGTCCCTGGGTCCTCAAGAGTCCGTGAGGCTGATGTAGGGAGCAGCACATGGTGGCTCCATACTGGTGGCAGGGTTGGTGGGCCCCATGGATTTGCTCACATCCTGCTCAGTATCCCATGTTTTTCCAACAGGAGAAACCACCTGCCTAATTAAACAGCAGTAACAAGCTTGGCATCACCAGCCATGCCTGAGCACACTGCAAATTCCAATGACACTTAGCAGAGGAAATGTGCTGCCTTCTGGGTCTCTCTGCCAGTATTCAAAAGGCTGACAGTTGTGTTCCGAGCCCCGTCGCTACAAGGTATAATTAGAAAAGCTGCTTGAATAGTGTTGTTATAAAAGTGATGTTAAAATAATGGTGTGGTAGGAAAAGCTGGGGCTGTATGTTTCTGGGGTGTATGTCCTACACTAGGCATTGTGCCCAGTACACTGCAGTGATACATTCAAGGTAGTCTCTGTGGAGTGAAATTAGCATCTTCGTGCTGTACACAAGGTACACTGTGTTCTTCGGAAGCAACTTGAGAGTCAGACTTAAAACCATCCAATAGAACATTTTCCAGTTTTTATTTATCAACAGGCATCTATGTGCATTCCTGGAGAATGAAATATTTATCTGTAGACACATGCATGCAGAATGTGAGAGTGCCAATGTATTATTTATCACCACTTCCCTCCCATAGCTTATAAATAACTCATGAAACCTGGTTGCCCAGCAGACCCTCTGGCCAGCTACCTAAAACAGCTCCAGCTGCCACCACATGCCAGCTCCAGGCATCTCACCCCAGGCAGAGCATCCCCTTTCTCCAGGCCCTGCCGAGGAGAAGGCTGGCAGAGGGTGGCATTGGCCTCCATGCACATCCCTGCAAGTCCTGCTGGCCCTGCACATGGAGTCTGGTGTGGGTCATGGTTCCCCAGTTCGCAGAGAGGATGATGGAATCCAGGAGCCAAAGGGTACATGCTTGAGTGGCAGGGTCTTTGCTGTGCTCCCATGGCGGGAGGGTGTGGCACAAAGGGATGTGGGTGCTGAGTCCTGGCTTAGCCACCTAGAAGGGAAACTGAGGCAGCCCCAGTGGTGAGCCAAAACACTGTGCTGGGCTTAGGGCAACACTGTTGTCTCACTGCAGACATCAGATGATGAGAGCTGTTGTGTCAATAACACATCCCACAGTCCCCCAGCATGAGATATATCCCTTGCAGTGAAGAGAACTGCAACTGAGCAAAATGAACAGGAAGGAGGGATCAGACAGTGGCAACTCAGCCAACTCTTGGAATGGGAGGCCAAGGTAGGGAGTCCCACCTTGGAGCTGGAGCCTGGGTCAGGAATCAGGCTGCTCACATGCAGCTGTTGTCTGCCTGGCCTCTGGGAGCAGTGCAATAGGCCTCATGGACAGCAAACCAGGGAGGGGGAAGGCATCCAGAGCCTGTTCTGGGGTCTCTGGAGATCTGTGGGTACAAATCAGGGCCCTATAGTGCTGATGTATGACTCTATTTGAAAAGTACTGTAGGGGAACAAGAATAGACAGGTATCAAACACAGTTTATGGCTTTTCACATATAACTCTAGTTTCAATCATCTGAAAAAAATACCCTTCTGCAGAGCTCCAGTAACACTTTTCTCCAGTGCTTAAGATGGACACATATTAAACAGTTACAAGGAGCTTTTTGCTTCTGCTGTAGAGGGATTGCAGAGAAATAAGTGCTGCTGCCGGAGCCTGGGGCCATGAGCTGAGGCAGGTTACAGAGGTTGGGGTCTGGTGTGGAAAGAAGTGGAGAGAATCCCCTCAACCAGGCTGGGCATCTCGCAGGCAGTGCTAATGCAGTGCAGAGCTCTGACTCCCTGGGATACCATGAGTCAGAACAGGGGAGAGATTACAAAAAAAACTAAAAAAAAAAAGCAAGCATAACATTAATAACTGAGATTTGCACTAAATGACTTCATAAGTGAATTATCCTCCCTACATTACATGCTGAGAGGAGGAACATCGCTGCCTTCTCTGCAGAGAGAGAGGATGGATGGATGGATGGATGGATGGATGGATGGATGGATGGATGGATGGATGGCTTTCTGGACTGTGACCCTCCAGCAATGCTGGTCACTGCATCGCTGGTCACTGCACCATGAAGAATCCCTGGCAAGAGATGCTCACATGGTCAAGGATTCACTTTGTTCATTGATAAACAAACAGTGGCTGCTTGGGAAATGAAGTGCAGCAGCCATTTGGTTTTGCACGACGATCCTGCACAGCAGCTGAGAGCATGGATCTGTCTGAGTGGCAGAAGGAACTCAGCAGTTACCTTCCCTGTCCCATACCCAGAACTGAGCAACCATATCACTCCTGGCTGGGGCTAGTGCTTCTCCAGCACTGGCACTGGGTGCAGGAGGACTCAAGAGGGCTTGGGGGACACCCCACAACCAGCTCAGAGGAGTGGTAGCAGCAAGAGGGCATGTAGAGGGCTGGGAATGGGGCTGGAATGGCCTTAGGTCTCATTGCTGGCGCATCTCTGGCCCTGCAGAGCTCAGTGGGGTGTGTAGTCCATGGCTGAGCAGGACATGGTGACACCAGGAGGGTACTAGCTGGCACTGCCAGGATGCTCCTGCCGAGCACTGGCATTGTCCCAGCTGGAGGAAGTGACAAAACTCAGTCCCCTCCCATGGTCACTACTCCAAAAAGTAAGGGAAACTATCATGACAGCTTTGTACGCTGACTTGCTCAGGGAGGCAGAGCCCTGGGGGAGGCTAATGCACCTGCAATGTTTGCAGAACTAAAGATGTTTTCCCTCTGTCCGAGGAGAGGATGTTTTCCCTCCATCCCAGCTGACCAAACCTCAACGCTCATCAGACAAAGGTTCTCAAGTCAGGCCCTGGTGTTGGTGAGCCAAGGGGCAGTGGGGCCAGGCAGAAGCCAGCTGCTGGGATGCTGCAGAGAGTCAGTGACATTCATTGGTCTCCTGAGAGCATCATCCAGCACTGAGCTATTTCTAGGCCAGGGCTGTTATCGGGGAGGCATTACAAGACTGTCAGGTACAGAGTGTCTCTCGGCTGGAGGTGCAGGCTTCATCCTGGGAGCAGCCACATGGCATCTTTTGGAGACTCGCTGGCTTCTGGCTTCACTCCACTTCAAAGCCCAGCTCCCTGCGTGCGTTTTAGCACAGTTCACACACTTCAGGTTTCTAGGCCAAGTGAGAGCTTTCATTCTGTGCTGTACTCAGCAGCTCTGCGTGGAGGCAGCCTGTAAGGTGAGAGGCTGAAAGTGGTTCAATTTTGCAACAATAGCTGAGAACAAAGTACAGATTTTACCATTTAAAACTGGGACAAAACAGACCTAGAAGATTTTTGTGGGATTACTTTTTTCATTTTCCTTTTAACACCCAATAGCCTTTTCTGAATTGAATTAAATGTACGAGGTCAGTGGCCTTTGCCTCATGTTGGAGCACTCCCGATTGGCTCTGAAAGACAAAGCAGGGATGGGGAAGCAGCACCTGGAGAGGGAAGGAAGCAGAAGAAGGGGAGGAGAGGGACCTTGGCTTGGGCTTGCTCTCCTGGCCTGAGCTCTTCCTAGTTTCTGCTGCTGTTTTCTTCTCAGCTGTACTAATTTTTTCTAATTTTTTCACCTGCATCCAGCATATCCAGCTCATGTCTGGGCCTAGGGTACATAAGGGTGACAGCAAAACAAGCACCTAATCCTAACTGAGCTCTCCTGGTGGCTTTTCTTTTCCTTCCTTCCTTCCTGGGCTGACCTGCAGAGCATCTCTTCACCTTGGCACAGAGCATTTTTATGTCACAGGGCTAAAAGTCATCATCACCACAATGGTTCTTCTGAAAACCCAGCAAACTGAGCACATAAAAGCTTCTCTTGCTTAATGCATCTCTGGTACGTGAGGCCGTTAGCTCACCTTACCCTGGGAACATGAGGAAGCCCTGGGGCTGAGCCAGCTCCTCTCTGAGCTGACATCCCAAAACGGTAGAGAGAGCTCACCCATGCCCACGGCGGTTACCCGAATAGCAAACACAACCACTGCCACTTCAATCATCCACCGCAGCATTCCTTACAGATACCACATGGTCCATAACAGCCTTGGAATCAATTCCCTCCTCACAGTCTGAATTTTAAATCACCCCACAGCCTCCTCCTGAAAACCTGCCGAGCTGAAGCCACCGCAGGTCACGTTGCGCAATTTGCTGTTGCAAGGCAAAGAAAACAAGTTCTTCTTTTTTCACAATTACCAAACTACTTCATCGAGCAATTTCCCCTGCCTCTGTGCTTCGGTTTCAGTTAACTGTATTCCTCTGGGAGGGAAGGTCTAACTGCACCTCTGAGTGACTGACTGATGGTTCTGCCATTACAGACGATTGTGCAAAGTTGCTTAAGTACCGGTAACAGCCAGGAGCAGCGTCTCTGTGCCTTGCTCTAGAGCTGAACCTGGACGAGGGTCTCTTAGATTGCGAGCAAATACGGTCTGGAGGTGCTGCCTTTCCCTGAGGGCGAACCATGTCTGCCTGTCTCAGTGTGGGTCACCTCGGGGGCTCTGCTCTCGCGTGCGAAAACCCTCGTCCTGATGAAACAGCTCCTCCCGGGGGTGCCAGCCCAGCCCTGGGTGCCCCTGCGGGGCTTGGCACTTGCCTGGGAGAGGGAATGTCACCCCTGCTTCGGGGAGGAGGGCAGGGAGGGCTGCCCCACAGCCCGCAGCCGCAAGGGGAACCGCAGGGGAACCGCAAGGGGAACCGCAGGGGAACCGCAACCCCCGCGTGAAGCAACTCCCTGCGGCAGCTGCTCACGGCCGGAGCGGCCCCGGCACCCCACGCAGGGCGCACGGGAGGACACGGCTCCGCACTGCAGCCAAGTTGGGCTGCACCGGGCCGGGGGACACCGCTTGGCTTCCCATCGCACCATGGCAGGAGTGGCACCGGGGCTGCTGCGGCCGGCAGGTGATCCCGGGTGGGCTGCGCTGCACCGGGAGCAGACAGGACAGCCCACCACCAGCAGCTTTTAGGAGCGAGCCATGACGGGCTGTGGAGTCTGTATCACTTCTACTCCCTTTGCCAAGCTTCAGGGCTGCCCCGCTGGTGTCTTCCTGGGAACGGTGAGCATCACCAGGGTCAGACACGGGGACTGAGGGCGATGAGCCCCCATATCAGCTCTTTTGCAGTGCAAATACAGCACCCCTGTTTCAGTGAGGGCAGGACCCCGGGTCCTGGCTTGCCCCAGCTCAGCTGCAAGCCCTGTGAAGTGCCAGCCGCCCCAAGAAGCCCCCAGGGGTGCCCAGGCTCCTGGCTGACCACAGCTCTGCTTTGACCCCTCCAAATTTCCTGCATTTGTTTCACTCGAGCTATTTGGGGGAAGTAGGGTGTTGTTATGTCTTCAGCTTAGCATCTATTTAGAGAAGGATAATACCATTGTGGGGGAGGACAATGAAAATATTAAATGCCTAAAATTCTCCGTCTCACATTATTTTGACTAATTATTCTTTATCTCTTTCTTCTTTTTTCAAATGAGTATTTCCTTGGAAAATGACAGTGAGATTTGACGGGCCCTGATGAGTGGAGTAAAGCTTAACTCAAGCCCACCAAGATAAGCCCGGACTGATCTCTGCTATAGCTCTAGTGCAGGGAGGTGAATCCTGCCTGCTGCCTGCACAGGGGCAGAGCAGGGGAATGTTAGGATATGAAAGAGAAGCTGAGAGCCCTAGGACACCTCGGTGCAGAGGACAGCAGCTACCCCCCTCCTGTTACTTTCCCAGGACTATGTTTAGCTCCTGGTTTGCTTGGGAAACCCAGATGAGCACCTGGGACATCTTAATGTCATTGTCCCACCAGAGCTGGCTTTAGTGGACTTTTTTGCTTTGCAGGATATAACTAATTGAACCTGACATCAGAGAGAGTCATGTTGGGTCCTGAAATAGCTTTCTGCAGAGCGTTACTCACAGAGGTGCCATGAGGCGGCGTGGGTATAAGTGTCCATGGAGCTGCTTTTGCAGGGATGCTGCCTGGCCACAGAGTGCATCTGAAGTCACGTCACATCACAAGTCCTGGAAGCCCAAACTGAGGAGCAGAACTAATGACCATCTATGGCCTGGCTGATGAACCCCACTTCTAGATTAGCCCAGAGGTGCAATAAGGACCCTCGGTCTTTCTACTGCTGCACAACACACCCTGTGCCGAAGTGGTTCTCGCTCCCCTGCCTCTCTGGTGGCAGCCTGGAGGATCTGGTTTCCTTGGTGTTTCTCTCTTCAGTTACAGCAGTGAGAGCTGGGAAGAGGCAGCAGGTTCAGCTCACTTCAAAGCAGCAGTAACCTAAAGGTCCTTATGGGATTGGGCTGTGAGTCCAAATATGGAGAAGGAAGATCTTACAGTGGCTGCCAACTCCAGCAAATCCTGGTAGACTTTAGGGTCTCTTGCACAGCTGCACCATGTATGCTTTGCTAGAAATTTGCTGAGCCAGCCTCCAGCCAGAGGTTTTTTGCAGCAAAGTCATACCGTACTCATGCATGTGGGATAACTGCTGTACTGGTTTGTGGGATAACTGCAGTAATGGTGTATGGGATAATGCTGTACTGGTGTGTGGGATAATGTTGGACTGCTGTGTGTGAGATAACTGCTGTATTAGTGCAGGGACTCCCCTCCTTGCCATGAAGAGCCTTTGCATTATGAGACACTTTCTAAAGCCTGGACGTTGCTTAAGAAAGTAAAATTAGATCAGCACTAAAGATAAGCAGCTCAGTTCTCATCCTGCAACTTGCCAGAGCACTGTGGCAGGTGGGAGGCGGGATGGGACACAGTGTCAACTGCAGGGACAGACTGCTCTGAGGGAGCTTGAGAACACAGACCTGCCCCAGTCCTGCACTGATCAGAGCTAGATGTGTGGAGGTTTTGGGGACCACCATGGACACGGAAGGAGATGCCTCTGGGGGTCATCAACTACAGTGTGCATGAGCAGAGAAAGTTCAGGTCTCCCTGCTCAGAGAAAAGTATTTCCAGACAGTTTTCCCCCACTTCCAGGAGGAGAGATGCTTTTACACTGAAGTGGGCTACTCTCACATGATTGCACTGCTGGTCCTGGAGCTGAAGTTAAATGCCCTGTGCCATGCAGAGGGGAATGAGGCTTTCCAATGGCCAAAACATTGGTGAAAATACCATATCATTGCCTGCCATCCCTGCTGCCTGGCATGGTGTTCCCACTGACCTCCTTCAAGCAGTAGAATGAGGAGTCACTGGTAGGAAAAGCAGGCAGCTGCATTCACATTTGACTCTACTGTTCATGAGTATTAGCAAAGAGATTGAAAATGTAATGATGATAATTAAGCTGTCGCAATCTTCCTACAGGAGCTACCAAATTATTTATATCAACTTTTCATTCTAATTCACGTAACCATTCCTTGCCCAGAGGAGGAGGAGCCCTCACCACTCTGGGCTGCCTGCACTGTGTGCCAGTGCAGGCAATCCTCGATGGCATTTGCTGAAACAGCTGCAAGTGGCAGTTCTTACTCAGCAGGAAATTGGGATAGGAAAAGAGCTGTGTGAGAGACATAGTGGCACTGAGGGCTGTAGTGCTGTGTGGGTGAAGAGACACAAGAGGGGAGAGCCAAAGGGGAGGGGAGCATGCAGGGCTGAGAAAGATGCAGTCAGGGCTGGCTGGAAAGGGCAGAGCATTGCTGGGCAGATGCTCAGCAGAGCTGGATTCAGGCACTGCCTCTCCTGTCCCCTGGGGCTGAGGGTGTACCTCCCACTGTGATTTTTGGAGATGGAGTGAGCACAGATCTCAGTGTAGCTGGCCTCAAGGTCCATGGCACAGCCAGGCCAGCCTGGTGCAGAGCCTGGCTCTTCATACAGACCCAGCAGCAGCAGCTTTGGTACTGCTGCTCTGCCAGCTCCCTCCAGGAACACTGTCAGCTCTAATTAATATCACAGTTTAGCTTGCTCATGCATCCGAGCAGACTGTGTGCAACTTCACGGTGCCATGGGAAGAGTGATGAATCCCATCCCAGAGCTTTTTCCTTGCATTCCCCCAGCTTGCCTGTGCCAGAGCAGTAGGAATTTCCAGATCCAGATGTGACACTGAGCATGTCACCCCTCTGTGTGGGGTGGCAGCAGGACCAGCTGCAGGAGGCAGGCTGCCCAGCTGCCCCCTATTTTGGAGCAGGAGAGTATGGGAGGAGCTCTATAGATAAAGACCTTTTCATTGGCCAGTTCTCTGGTGTCCTTTCCACAGAGCTGAGGATGTGTTTGAAGCATGCAGATAGGTGAGGTATACCGTGATGTACCACCACTGGGTCCAAGACACCTGGGCAGTGGCGTAAAAGCCCAGATGCCTGCAGCAAGCAGACCCTACCCTTTGTCAGTCCTAGGCTATCCCATCACAGACCTGGGCCAGTTCCTACCAACAAAGGGGCTGGGTTTAAACACACAAATGGGAGCTGTGCTCTGGCTTACCACATCTGAGCATGCAGAACATCTCCCAGCTTGGGAAAAAGCATTTTGCAGCCTTTGTCCCACCTTCATCCCTCAGCAGCAGCGTGGACCACAGTGACCAAGGTTGGATCTTGGAGGATGCTGGGCAGCTGTAGCCTGGAGCTCAGCTCCTTGCAGAGCTGCCTCATCAAGCCAAGAGCTGGATTGGGACCTTGTCCTTCATTATATAACTATTCCTCCAAGTGTTTTCATAGCACTCAGCCCTTCCTCCAGGCAGAGCCCCCACTGGCAAGGAGAATGTCATGTTTTTTTGAATGCATAGCTTTGATTTCATGCTGGGTTGTAGCTGTGAACAATTCTCCTCCCCGCAGCTCATGCACCTTGCAGGGCATTAACTAAGATGCAGACCACGACAAGCCACCAGCCAGCAAGCTGGAGGTGTCACCTTGCATGAGGCAGGTGATGGAGATGTGGAGAGAAGCAGAACCTCAGGAGCAAGGTCAGGTCGGCTCATCCACAGAGCCCTGTGGATGAACTGACCTAGCCTGGCCTCTGGGACCCCACGCTGTCCACGTGCTGCCCCAGCTGCTTGCCCTCACATTCCTGTCCCTGCACATCATCTCCTTCCATCTGCTAGGGAAAACAGCCCCTGCTGCTACCAGCGGCTGGCGTGAGGAGGGGGAGACGCCTTCATGGCATATGAGCTCTATGGGAGTTGGGGCTGACCTTGAAAATGCAGAGGGTTTTTTCTTCCCAGCTCCAGGAGAAGAGGGAGGAGAGGCATAGCTGACTGGTGCTGCACCCCACTTGAGCATACATGTTTTTTCCATCATTCATGGGACCCTGCCCACCCTTACCCAAGAAAACTAGGGACTCTGCAGTGCTTTTACTCACAACTCTGTTGGATGGTTTGATGGTAGATGTCTGCCCTGTACCTTCTCTGCAGACTGAAACTGGGAGGATTTTCCCCCCTGAGTAACTGGGAGTTTGGTGTGATGGTCAAGAATTGGGCAATAGGACAGTTGTGGTGCCTTGGGGATGATAACAGCAGTGGGACAGGTCAGCTGCTCTTCTCCAACACGACACTAAGGAGGAAATCCTGACGCCTTCCTGCTTCTCTCTCAGAAGGGACAGTGTGCTGAAGGTGACTTGGAACTATCCAAAGGTTGTACTTGATACTGAGTATTGCCAGTAGACCCCCAAAAGGAAGAAGTTTACCCCACTGACCTTGTGCCGTTCAACCAGACCTCACATCCACCAGTTAAAAGCAGCCCCTCAGCCAGCAGTTCTCGCAGCATCTGCCCTGGCCAGGCAAACTAGATGTGCCTTGTGCAAGGCACATGACCAAAATTAAATGCAAATAACTCTGGATCTAAATCAGTACCACAGTCTGGGATAAAAGTCATTTCATGACCTGGCTCGCTCCACTTGATCACTGGCTGATTTTTCCGGTTGTATGAGATATTTTTTGCTGTCGTGGATGAGGAAGACCTAAGGATGGGAGAAGGGCATGTCAAGGGCAGAGAAAAACAAGAAGCTTCACATGGGATCCTGCCAACACTTCCACATTTGTCTGGTCCCCCCTCAGCTTCATTATCTATGTGCAGGAGCAAGTCCGTAGTAGTATACCAGCAAACACACAGTCAACAAATAGTATTAGCAAAAAGGGCTCTTTTCCCTTTAATTTCTTCATATTTTGGGAATCATCACTGTTGCTTGGAATAATCACATGCTCTGGGAATCTCAGATACCTGATGCAGTGTTTAAGCTGACTTGCCAAGGCATTAGCCCCATGTGCCAGGTTCAGACCAGCAGCTGGAGCCTGCAGAGCAGGATCATTGCCTTTCTTGGTGTTGTGTTGTTTGTTATAGGTATTTTCTGGCCAATTCATCACATGCTGCCTGCTAGCTAGGTCAGAGATGTGTGGAGCTCAGTGCTCAAATGTGCTGTGCTGGAAACCTCCAATGGCTGCCCAAGCCAGGTAGGAGCCTGGCCCACTGAGCCTGGGCAGGGGAGTGATTTGCATCACAGGCAAATAGCAGTGTTTGACGTGTAATTCTGCAAACATCTGTTCCCATATCTGACGTCTCCCCATACAGTTCAAACCTGCTGGCAGAGCAATGAGGCTGCCTTTGCTCTCCCTTTTCCTGTCTGTTCCCAGGAAAGCAGCAGTGGGATGGGGCTGCTGGCTGTCAGGGAGCAGTTTCAGAATCTGCGCTGCTCTTTGCGCAGCCCGCACGCCTCCGCTGCGTCAGGGGCTGATTCACTGTGCCCAGCTGTAGGGCTGAGTTAGTGCTGATGGATGGAGCCTGATCGACGGGGAACGCATTCTCTGCCGACAGCCTGAGCAGAAGCTGTGCCATGCTCGGTGGGATGTTGCATCTTATCAGTAGGGAGCAACCCTGGCACAGAACAGAGCAGAGCTGAGCAGAGACCACAGAACAGTTTGTCCTCTACCTATAGGAGCACTTGCCCACATCAGCTCATCAGCCAGCAGTAGGCTTTTCAGTTCAGCAAGAAGGTACTTGTTTCAAAAGAAAATCAGCAGCAGCTCAGCCTTTTACTCAAACCTATTCAAGAGAAGGCTCTCTCCTGCCCTTTTCAGAGGGAGATACTCCTTCAAACTTGCTGTGCAGAAAATAAAATGACCTTTTTCTCCTCACATGCACTTGTTCTCATTTGCAGGCCCATGCATGCTGCTATGGGGAGGGCACAGCAGTAAAGCACACATGAATAACCTTGCACTAGCACTGCAGAAATATGTATGAATTTTTTTCAATGGTTCTAGTACCAAAATATCCCAGGCACAAGGGGATTTGGACTCTACATTTACAACTAATGACCTGTACAGGCCTCTAAGGAAACTGCACAGTAGCCCTGCTAATGGCTTCACGAGGAAATGCTTCTGGCCCTGGCTGCTGCTGCTGCTGCTGCTGCTGCTGCTTAGGGAATGGTGCTTTTAGCTCTGGCATGTGATAAAAACCTTTTCTCGCTGTTGCAGATATGATGGCTTTTCTGGAGAGAGGAAAGGCACTGACTAAGCTAATGTCATCAACCTTTAAGAACACACGGAGAACTCAGTCATTCAGCAACTGGGGTTAGCTCAGACCAGCCTGTTAATCCCCCTGCATACACTGCCCTGCTCTCTGGGTTGTATCTCTACCCTGCTCCAGGCACTGCCCGCTCTCTCTGCCCCAGGAGAGAGCATGCAGTGACAGAGAGTTCTGGACATAGACCTGGGGCACCCACTTCAGTCCAGGGCACTGAAAGTCCCTTGCTGCCAACCAGGCAGTCTGGCAGCACCCATCCCTGGGGAAAGGACTGTGGAATAAGGTCTCCCTGGTGCTTCGTATCTCCTTTATTACCTGCCCCTTCCCTCCCTGACTGAGAAAAAGCAGCAAGATGCACTATTTCTTCAGCAAGGTGTATCTCAGCAGTGCTGGCCTGAGAGTGCTCGAATCCAGCAGCAGCCACTGTCACCTACTGCATCTCGCTGCCCATCACAGCCTGAGTGTGACCCGGACAGGAAGGTGTCCATTCTGAGGGGAATCCTCCCTCTTTGCATTACCCCTTTCCATGATAACCATGCCTCTCTCCTCTGACTGATTCACACTGAGGCAATAGTAAAAGCTTTTCACTGGTGTGGTGGCGGATTTTGCAATTGGTTTTAATGGGGTATTTACAAGTTCCGAGGCGGGCTCCTTGCACAAGGAGTGTGGCCTGGCCCTAGCAGCTGGTTGGGCTCTTCAACGGCATTCCTGCAACTCGTTGCAGCACAGGCACAGTGGAAAATATTTAGACATCAGAAATGCCAGATTAATTATCTCTTAATTGATACCTCCACTTGGGGACAAATGAAACCGGAACATCTCTACTGTCCTGGGAGCCTGCCACTTACAAACAGATTTACAGCTAAAAATACCACGGCAGTCCCGTGGCTAATCAACTGTGCTGCTTACTCTGGGTGAGGTTATGAAATTGTCTCAGGCTGGCACTTGGAGAGTTGAGGGAACCGTTGCGGTGGCAGCACCTGCGAGGGCTGTGCGGCATTCCTAGCGCCCAAGCATTCCCAGCGCCCAGGTCAGGGGCAGCTCACCCCAGGGCAGACTCAGAGCTCTGCAACTGGGTTTCTCCCAACTAAGATCCAGTCAGAGTGCCCTGACACGAAGCTTCCTGCCCATCGTTAGAGGCTGCAGAGACAAAACCCCATCCCTGTGTCTTTTAAGGGTCGTTAAAGCACCCAGTATGTTTCCCTGTAGTGTAACATTTCCAGCGAGCTCCTGCATCACGCTGGATGCTTGCAACAGCCTTTTTGTGTGGTGCCCTCCCGCACCTGCAACATATCCCAAGGGATCTCTCACCCCCAACTCCTTACAAGAATGCACACACACAGAGGCCAAATTGCCACAGCAACCACAGTTTCTTTTAAATTACCATCATCTTTATTTTCTTCACATATGTGCAAACAGAGGAGATCGAAATGGTGGTGTTCTTAAAAATAACAAAATGTATTTGCATACATTTCCCTATGTACAGGTGAACAGCCACAAGTAGAGTCTTCTTTTGCACAGCAAAAGATCTAGAGCATTGAGATCGGGGACAGGACCGGGGCCCCAAAAAATTATCTAACTTAAAAATAACAATAAAAAACCCCAACTTCACAACAGTGCAAACCTCTCGGACACGACAGCATGATGGAGTGACTTTAACAGAGAAAACGGCGGGGGGGACCTCTCGGATGTGAGATTTCTGTCTGTAAACAAGGCGCAACACCTCCCTCCCGCCGCCCTCCCCGGGGAAAGCTATTCCAGGAATTTGGCAGAACTTCAAGGGCTGAGCCGGAGGTAAACAGCCCGCGGCCGCCTCCCCTCCTCGGGCCGCGGCGGGCTGGGGCCCGGCACCAGTGGCCACCGGCACGGGAAGGGCGGCCGCTCCCGGGATGCTGCGGGAC
>JAOXXN010000137.1:13618173-13632233 GCA_026770055.1 Myrmophylax atrothorax
GAAGGCCGGGGCGGCCCGGGATGACGGTGCTCTCTTGTCCCGGCAGCTGCACGCCAGCGAGGTGGCCGCCGAGCGCGGCCCGGAGCTGCGGTCGGCGCCCGAGCAGAGCCCGCTGGAGGAGTTCCTGGCCACGGCCGAGCTCGCCGGCACCCGCTTCGTGGCCGGTGAGGGACTGGGACGGGGTCGGGGCCCATGCCGGGGGTAGAGGCGGGGGCTCGGGAGGGCATCCCCGGCCTGGGGACCCAGGTGGAGGACCGGGAGCGATCTGGGGATGCGGGAGTGTGAGGAGGAGTGGATCTGATCTGAGCTGTAGGGCTGACAATGAGTTTGGCTGAGCGGGGAGTGGGTGACAGGGGATGAGGTCCTGAGCCAGGCTGCGGAGAAGCACGGACAGATAGGGTGGGGTGGCAGGGGTCAGCAGGGCTGGGCACGGGTGGCTTTGGATGACCGTCTGTCCCTCCGGCAGAGCGTCTGAATGCCCAGATCGTGTCTGCCCAGAGCTGCACGGGCCTGCTCACAGCCCAGGAGGCTCAGCGCGTCCGGCAGCTGCACCAGGAGAACCAGGAGTTCCTGCGCATCCCACGGAGGCGAGTCCTGCAGGGCTGGGCCTGGATACCCCTAAGCTGAGCAGGCTCAGCCCCTCGGTGGCTGCAAGCCTGAGGACAGCCTTCAGCTTTGTCAATACCCTGTTTTGGGGGAAGCCACTAACTAGCCTACATGAGCCTGCTGTAACCTCAGCACAGGTGCCAGCCTGCTATGTCAGTGCTCCCAGTGCCAGCCCATCTGGCCTGATTGGGGGGGGGGTTCCTGCTGGAGCCGGTGCGTCCGGGCTGCCTGGTAAGCCTTTCCAGAGCACTGTGCATGGCAAACAAGGAAATTAATCACCCATCTTAAAGGCCCTACAAATCTTAGCTTGAGAAAGCAGCTTTGTGAGATCTGGTGCACATACTCTCAATGCAGTTTGGAAGGAACAAGGAAAGAAGATGTACTTAAAGCTGCTGAAAACAGGTGCACTCACATCTGAAATATAACCATTCTGACATAGCTGAACTTGTGGTGTTTGTGTTCTTTCTGTTTACTGCAGTAATGTAGCTGGTCTGACTGCTGTTTCTGACCACTCCAAAATATGCTTGTTACAGGCCACACTGGGATAGGACAACCAGTCCAGAGGACCTGAAGCAAGCAGAGAGGGAGAGCTTTCTCGAGTGGAGGCGACAGCTTGCCCAGTGAGTATGCTGCTTGTGTCTGGATACGTAGCTGGTGGCATTTAAGACACAAGAAGCAGTGGGTTGTATTTATCATTGCTGGATCAATAAAATTAACATCTCCTGAGTAGCCCCCTGTGCTTGTCCTGGAAGTCCAAGTCCAAACATGTCTTCGTGGTGAGCTCTGCAAAGCTGTCTTGTGTGTGCATGCTCTTCTAAAATTCTTCAGCATGGCATGTGATATTCTGCATTTGCCTGTGAAGTAGAGAAGTGCTGGATGTGTTTACTAAGAGCAACAGTGCTGCTCTCAATAGCAGGCAGTGCTGCCACCCTGCATACAGCAGCTTGTGCTGTTCTGGTGCTTGGTGCTGCATCTGCTGGCTTGGAGAGTTGTGTGGTATCTGCTCATGCCCTGCAAACCCACCCTTGCCCCGAGTAAAGTTGTTCAGGTGGTGGTAACAGCAAGTTCAAGGTTGTATAGAGCCATTTCAGGTCCATCCCCATATTCCTTACCTTTTCCAAGTGCTACTCAATTGAGTAGTAACTGCTGCCACTTGAGATAACTTCTCTCGTTTATTTTTGTGTCTCCAAAATTTCATGGTCAGACTTTTGATGAGTTTTTGTTCTTTCTATCACTTACCACTTCTCCACTGCCGTGATCAGGAGCTGTTGAGTCACTGCTGAACCGGTGCCACTGACAGCAGTGGGTGCTTGATCTATTTGCAAAACTAGCAAAAATAGTACCTATAGGCAGGTCTGGTTTGAGAGCTTTCTCTGAAACTGAAGCCTCCTGGTTCCAAGATAAAACTAGCAGTGTGCTTACTACCTGACATGGACCAAATGTGACATCTTTATTTTTTTTGTTTTGCCTTAGCCTTGAGGAAGAGAAAAAGTTAATTTTAACCCCATTTGAACGAAACTTGGAATTTTGGCGTCAGCTTTGGAGAGTCATTGAAAGAAGGTGAAGTATTTCACTATCCACTTTTAAAAAAGTAGTGTTTAATGTTTCATGAACTGAAGTTTTTGAGGCAGGCTTCAAGTGTCTGAGCACGGAGAAAACAACTAAGTTAGTAATGTTTTGTTATCAGCACTGAGGTGATTTTGTTTTGAATTGATCAAAATGTGACATGAAGAATGGCAGCTGCTTAGTGGTGCCTACTAGTTCTCAGCACTGCAATGTGCAGGTGGATTGCTCTGAGTCTCTGAAGATTCTTCAGGTGCTGCTGCTCTTGGCCTCTTCCAGTAACTCAATGTGGGAGGCCTCTTTTGAGAATGTGTCTTTGTCTCTTACAGAGATTAACCCTTTCCCCTCTTTCCCAACCACACAGCTGCAGCTGTTCAGGGGGAGGAGGTGATGGAGATGAACTAAATGTTGGGAAAGAAGGAATCTCTTGATCCTTGTCCCTTGCCAAGCAGAGAAGTTGCAGCAGTGCACAAAAGACAACAGGCTGTCGTATCACAGGAATAGCTTTGTTTGCTCTGCTGAGCTGTAATACAATAAGAGTGCTATCTGCTACGTTAATCTAACTGGGGCATTTAATTTCACTAGTAATTAAGTTTGAGGTCATCTCATCTGATTTTTCTAAAATTGAAAAATACTTCACCAGTGAGGTCATGATGAGCTGGTCCTTTCACAGAAGGGGCTTTGTACTGGGTGCTGCTGGGCCTTTGGCTGGGAGAGTGCTGGTCAGGAGCATCCACTGTAGTGTATCATAATGGGCAGTGTGAGTGTACTGGGTGTTTTGAGGTGGCCTTTCTGCCCTTGTTGAGGCTTTTTATTTCATGTAGAGTGAGGATACTGTCTCAGAAGTGAATGGAAAAGTCATTCAGTCCCTTACGTTGTCAGCTAATTTGATCTGTTGTCAGCCTTTTCATGTGTTTGCTTCAAACTAGTTCCCAGCAGTGTGATTCAGTACCTTCTCTGTATCCCATCCCAGTATCATGGTGTCAGCTTTCTCTTGTATTGATCTCTGAATTTCTGTAACTGTGCAGTACCTTTTTGTACCCATGTGGCTTATTAAATTACTCCCTTGGGGCAGTTATTGATTTTCTTTTTTTTTTTAATATGTAATCAACTGCCTAGTGAGGCTTGAAGTTCTCCCATTCAACCCATGGTGTTCTGAAACCATCCTGAGTTAACAGAATTCCCTGTCAAACAAATAGAATCAGCATGTGGCAATCAGTGTTTTAAACTACTGCCTGGAGAAGCTGTAGTGGAAGAGACTGTAGTTACATTTTTGCTGCCCTTTTGAGAAAAGAAGCAGGAATGCCTTTGGATCTGAAGCCACTGCATTTAATTGACATGTAGAACTGAGGAGGGTTGCTCAAATATGTGGTGGCAACCTGATGCCTGGGTTTGGAAGGTGTTTGCTAAAAGCAGGTTGTAAGGCCTTGTTTGCATGGAGGATCAATGTGTTATTGGAGTCTAGGGCTATTTTTTGACTGGTTTATGATTTTTATGACCAGAAGAGCACAAAGGAATTCTGAAAATGCCTGATATCAAATGCTAAGAATCTGCAGGTTGTTTGTGGGAGACTTTGTTCCATTCATGGGGACAACAGTGTTCCAGAATATCTTGCTGTGTATTAAAACCAGCTCTTCTTTCTTTCTGTAACTGCCTTGCCACCACTGGGGATAAGAATAGACAGAAATAAAGTTGGTTTATCACAGTTTTTAGTACCATTATAAAGCACGGAATAACACTACTCTGGTTCTTGCCTGCTGAGCATTTCTGGAGGGTAGATGGATTGGCAAAATCCTTCCCACTTGCCAGCTGTGCAGGAGAATGTGTTAAGTGAGGAGGAAATATTGTACAGCAGTACTGGCTTGTAGCACAAGCATGGCTCTGTTGGGCAGGTGGGCTGCCGAGGTACCTTTACAATAATGCAGTTAAAACTATTTAAATTCCAAGCAAAATCTAAAAGTGAATAATTGCTGTGCCTTAGTGCTTCCTTTGAGGCAAGGTAAGGAGTACTTTATGGGACTTTCTTTTACTTTTGCAGTGATATTGTAGTCCAGATAGTAGATGCTAGAAACCCCCTTCTGTTTAGATGTCAAGATCTGGTAAGTAAATCACTTTTTGAATGTTGCCTTAGTTGTATATCATAAGGTTTATATGATTGTTTTTGTTTAAAGCATTTAGCCACCTTAAAGCTGTTCTGCTGTTGTACCTAAGTGGATATCTTACTAATTTATGCAAGTCTTGTGGTGCAAAATTATTTTCCTTTGATGTTTTTTGATATTTCACACAGAATGTTGTGAATTTAGAGGCAGTCCTACAAATACTATATTATTCCTCTTTACCCACTAGGAGTGTCCTCACTTAAAGGAATTGTTCTGTGTAAAAGCATAGTGGAGTAAAAGTGAGTGAAGATTACTACACTGAAAGCAAAGGATCAAGAATTATTGAAGTGACAACTTTGTAATGATAGACTAAAGAGCACTGCATTAATGAGACATTAAATTTCTCAAGTAGTTATCTTAGGAGTTGCTGCTGCAGGGTGCTGATTAATATCTTGTCATAACTCTAAGCAGACAGTATGTTTGCACATGGGGCCAGCAACAAGCTGTGTTGTGGTAGGCCCGTGCTCCAATTTGTCTTTGTAGAGTTGTCTGATAAGCACCAATTCCACCTAGCCCAGGCAATGGTCAACTTGACTACACTTGTATGGAGCTGGATGGGGTAACTTGTCTTATTGCTCTTGAATTACCTTGCAGGGAAGAGTCGTCAAAACCAGTGTATGAACTGATCCTCCTCTTGTTTTCTTCAGGAAAGTTATGTTAAGGAAGTCAGCAACAACAAGGAGAACATGATCCTGATCAACAAAGCAGATTTGCTGAGTGAGGAGCAGCGGGCTGCTTGGGCTCAGTTCTTTGAGAAGGAGGGTGTTAAGGTGGTGTTCTGGTCAGCTTTGGCAGAGCGGAAACGGCTTTCCGGAGAAGCAAAGGTACAGTGGGTGACCAGTTCAAACTAGATATGTGCTGGCCTGGCTGGTGATGGTAAACTTGATTTGCAGCTGTGCCTGCAATAGACCCCACTGCCTTTCTGGGAACGGCCTTGGCCTTGTCTCGGGGAAGGATTATTTTAAAGAGCTGTGCAGCTATAAAACAACATTTGAATGATCAATTCAGAGACAACAGTGAGGAGAGTAAAGTGGTGAACAAAGTGCAGAACACAGAAACAGCCCTTGTAGATGTGTTTGCAAACTCTTAACTCATTGAAAGAATCTGAAACCTTTCAAAGAGGGGTCCTGTGAGACATGAGGTTATCTGTGCAAAGGTTTTTTTTCTCCCAGAGAGGGGAAGTGTTTCTTAGAGAAGATACTTGAAAGCCTTTTTTTTGCCCAGTGGAAAAAACTCAGCTGCTGCCCCAAGTTACCTGTTATCAATAGGGCCACTTTCATCTGTTACAGCCATTCAGCTGTGGAATATCCCATATCTCCTTCAAAAATACCTACTGTGTTCAGTTGATGTACAGTCCTTGTATAGCATGTTTTTGCAGATTAAGTGAGACTGAAAGTGTTAGTTCTGTTTTCTATTTTTTTTTTAAGTAAAGGACAAAATACTGTTGTTTTGAAAAGGTAATCCTTTTGAAATGTATAAAGTCTTTACAGGGCAGAAATGCAGAGGTGGACTGAAAACAAGGCAGAAATGTTTAGATCTGAAACAAAATGTCTTTGTGTTCTGAACATTTTGAAAAAATAACATTCATTCCTATTACTGGGAACATTTAATAATTTCAAAAATCACTGTGAGTGTGCGTGCATGTAGAGCTGTGCTTCTGGAGAGAAGCCTCTTAACGAGTTCACAGAGAAGCTGTGAACAGTCCCTCTTGGAATAATTTTTTCATTCTGAAATGGGCTAGTTGTGTCTGCGTCATACTTAAGAACGCTAAAAATAACTGTGATATAAACAGTGAATTGTCAGCCCTTGGGATCTGTCTTGTGAAAATATAGTTGGTTGCACTGCAGCAACTGCAGTCAGCAGCAAGACTTGGTGTTGTCTTTTCATTTCACCTGTGAAATGCTGTTCACACAGGAACTAGACGCTGAAAGTGTAGCAGAGCGCCCGAGTGATTCTGAGCATGAAAGCTCCAGTCAAGAAGACACCACGGCACAAGGTAGCACAGGAAGCCTGTCCACAGACAGTGCTTTGCGAACGGTAAACCAGGTTCTGCTTAGTGATGATGACAGCAGCGGTGAATATGAGGACTGTGAAGAAGATGAAGAGGAGGCCTGGCAAACCTGTTCTGAAGATGAAGATGGGGACAGCCTAAATGGTATTGCTCCAGAGAGGATGGAAAACAGGACTGATGGTGCTGCACTGCAGCATGTAGTGCAGGAGCAGAACAGGAACATCAGGAACTTCAGCCATCTAGTACAGAGAAATGAGCTGCTGGAGATACTCAAAACCATGCATGATGGACCAAGGGTGAAAGATGGGGAAGTAAATGTTGGGCTGGTGAGTTGGACTTTGTGCTTTAATGGAATTATTTAATCTAAATTTTAATTCCATTTGCCCGCTGTTGCTAAATCGTCCTGTAGCCTGGCTTCCTGTAAGGATATAAAAACTTGCAAGCACAAACCACTGGAGCTCAGTGTTCTCTGCTGCTTGCCCTAGGCTTTTCAGTACACTTGGTTGAAGTACTTTTGTGTCAGAGCTCTGTCAGTCTTCTGGCATCGCCCTGGCTGATACCACTGTTACCATTCCGCTTCTTTGTCATCTAGGTGGGTTACCCTAATGTTGGCAAAAGTTCAACCATCAACACAATCCTTGGAAATAAGAAGGTGTCGGTGTCTGCTACACCAGGTCATACAAAACACTTCCAGGTATTGCTAACAAACAGTATCCATCTTTTTATTATTTCTTTTTCCCCAGTGGAAAAGAGCTTTGTTGTGAACTAGTTGCAGCCACATGCACTCACTGAGAACTCTGCCAACCTGAACTCTGGCCAGCCGACTATGTTGGAGAGGGATGGTCTTGATGTATATAATTTTTGAACTTTAGTTCTTGCTTCCAAACTCTTGCTACAATTTGAGTCACTTATGAGAGCTGCTGTGCAATGGAAGATGTTTCTCATCTCCTGATTTTATTTAGGTAATTTGTCCATTCTTTTTTTAACACCAGTCAAGAGGAGAGAAACTTTAAGGTGTGCGTTCCTCTGGCTAGCTTAAGGTCAAGGTTTCAAACCATCTGTCTTTTTCACATCATTGCTCTGAGGGAGTCTAGTTTTGCTGCTGTTTTTGTATTGATCAAGATTTAATTTGGAGGTAGCCCCTCCAATGCTATAATGTGGGACCATCATAGGATTTGTACTTGTTCAATCTCCTACTTGTTTCAAAACACAGTTAAAGGTTTATGGAGCACTTTCATCTCTTCTGTCAGACTGGAGAGCTGAAGGTCTTGCTGCCCCCATTTGGACACCTTATTTAGGAATTTTGGAAGTGCTTCTGTCTTTCACATCAGTTTTCCTTAATTCATTGGCTGGGGCCAGCAGGGCAGATGTCTGTTTTAGTAGAATTTCTGCTTATTCTCATTTACATCTGTGTTTCATCTATGCATTTGAGGTTTTTTGTTCCTGTTTCCTCCATGGACACTGAACTAATTGGTTATTTGTCATGTAGACCCTGTATGTGGAGCCCGGCTTGTGCCTTTGTGATTGCCCTGGTCTTGTGATGCCATCTTTCGTCTCTACCAAGGCAGAAATGATTTGTTCTGGAATTCTGCCTATAGACCAGATGAGGGACCATGTTCCACCTATTTCTCTAATATCCTTTGCATGGGTTTATGGGAGTGTCTGCAAGGGTTGGATCTGGAGTATGCAAAGTAGTGTGTTGGAGCCCTGCTAGCAGCACACGTTCTCATGCCTTGAGAGTGGTGGGATATACTGGGTAAAACAGCTCTGCTATGTTGGCCTTTTTCCACCTTATTTCAACTTCATGTTGTTGTCAGACTTGTTCTATTTTTCTGGTTTGCAACAAAATCCAAAACTGTGTTCTTGAAGTAGTGATGAGGGCGAGATTACTTGTGTAGCTGAAAATCACCAGGTCGTTTCCTTCACTAGCTTACGTTTGCCAGCATATCCCACGAAACATTTTGGAAGCAACCTATGGAATAAGTATTATAAGGCCAAGGGAAGATGATGATCCAGATCGAAAGCCAACAGCTGAAGAGCTGCTCACAGCATATGGATGTAAGTGATGATCCTTATAAAATCTGTCACCTACACTGTGACATGGTCCTGAACATGGCCTTAGGAGGTCATTTTAAAGTTAGGCCCGCTTGGGGTTTGTTGTGCACTGAATCTCTGTGTTAGGACTTAATATCCACTCAGCATGGCCTTTGTTAATGGCTCACCTAGGTGTGCTTTGGCAGTCCCATCTGGCATGTGTAGATGGTGTGGAGGACATTGGTGAGATGCCCTGCCAGTCTGTAGTGTACCCTTTCCAATACCTCCCATTAACTGTGTCTTGAACTAGACTTTGAAGAATGCAGTGAATTATGATGCTCTGCCCTTAAAACAAAAGTAAAAACCCAGCAGGTTTCTGCTGGTAGGGAGATTTCAGCTCTCATCATTCCTTTCAAGTCAGGGTGCTTCTGCAGTACCTCTACAGTCAGTAATATTCCCTTTTTTCTGCTATTTTCCCCAGCAGAAGCCTCTTTCTAAGGGATTTTTTTTTTACCAAGGATACAAATGTGCAGTTAGGCAGCAGAAAAGAACAAATTAATTCTCCTGTACTTACACAGAATGTACTTTGGATTTGTCATCCAGATATGAGAGGCTTTATGACAGCTCATGGACAGCCAGACCAGCCGAGATCAGCTCGATATGTGTTAAAAGACTATGTCAGTGTAAGTGCTTCTTACATCTGTTTTTTTCCTTTCATACTAGGATGTGAATTAAAGGTTAATTAATTAAAGGATAAAGTGAATTCTGTTTCTCTGGATAAAATCGCTGTATGTTGAAATACTCTTTAAATTGGCCTGGTTTTATGTTTTACGTGAATAAATTGAACTTCCCAAGCTGCATAATCTTAAAAAGGTGACTGCTTAACAGTGCTAGCTAAATAAATAGTCGTATCTCTAAAATAACCAGCAGATATTCAGGAAACTGGCCATATTCCATAGCTGGACCAATATTTGGCAGTAAGGACTGAAACTCTGAGTGTTGTAATACTGCATGCTTCTGCAGCACCTCTCAGCAACTTATTGTTGAGAATTTCTTAACAGGATCCTCCAGTGCTCCTGAGAGTTTTGCAGTTATTGTTTGCAGCTGGAAATGGTGCTTGGAAGTAGAGGTGAAACAGTACTTTAACTTAGAAGTCAAGCCAGTTGTTGCCTGGGAGGAGAAATAAAGTGTACTTAGTCTGCCAGCATGAGCCCCTGGGCTCCAGGGGCACTACTTAGGTTTGGAGTTGTTTTCTTTCCTCTCTGGGTTTCTTTCTCAGTTTCTTTGGTAGTAACTGTGTCCCATTGCTCTCACAGGGGAAGCTGTTATATTGCCATCCACCTCCTGGTATTGACCCAAATGATTTTCAACACCAGCATCAAAGATGCCTAGAGAGCAGAACTGTGCAGGCCAATGGACAGGTGGAGCCTCAGAAGAATACCAAAGCAAAGCAAATTGAAAATGTGGTGGACAAAACATTTTTCCATCAGGTAAATTCTGGAGGAAATTTGTTCTAGGCATTTTTGCTGCAGCACTTACTCATAGTTACTGGAAAGAAAGCCACCTTTGAGACTGGAGGTGTGCTGGGTTGAGTTAATGGTGCTAGATGCTGTGGAGTCTGCATGTAGTTTCTACCTAAGAACTCTGTTCTTTTTATTATCTCCTAAATCACTGGGAATGTCCTGGGTGACTGACAGATTGCTAATGAGGTATGCATAGCTGAGTTTTAAGAGGTCAGCAGGGTGACCTTGTCATTATGGATCTAACATCAATCTTGAGCAAACCAGGAGGGTGACTGGGAAGGAAGACAAGGAGGGTGGGGTGACACGGCAACTGACCCAGAATGTCATTTTGGACTAACAGGTCCTTCAAACTAACATTCCTTTCTTGAGCTGACATTTTTAGGGCATGTGATAAGCTTCTGTTAGACAATTGATTTAGTACTACCTGGTGGTTTTGACTCAGAACTTGAAATCAGATGGAAAGAATACAAACTGACTTAAAATCCAATTAATAAATCTCAAAAATGGGAATTTTTCTTAACTTGCATGGTTCTTCTTAGGTCTCACAGGGATCTGTTTTGCCTGTACAGTTCTGAAAGAATGTATTGGTGACTTGCAGTGAAATGTGAAATCTGTAAGTGATTAGGTCTGCATACCTGACAAAGATCAGAACAGGTGTTTAGCAGTAAAGAGGGTGGGTCACGTTCCATTCTCTTTGATTAGCTGGATATGAACGCTATTTGTTTAGCACAGCTAAAGATAATCATGTATTTTGAAAACAAGAATCAGGGTCTTTTCAAAAAAACAGTGAGCTGCTTTAGAAAACTATGACCTGAAAAGAATTTTTGGGATTACCAGACTTTTCCTCTGTCTGCCCAAAAGTGCTGGCACAAGCTGTGAGCTCCATCAGTGCTACCCACGCTCCAGACTGGAGCAAATTATTTTAGTCTCTGGCTTTCATGGATGCCAGATTTATTTGCAAAGACAATTTGTTGTGTGCAAAGCAGAGGCTGTGAGAATCCATCCCAGCACTGTAGCTGATGTCTGTTGCAGTGCAGTGTCTCGTCAGTGCTCTGCCTCTGCTTGCAGTGGTGGGTCCTGGGGACCCAGCACAGCTGCAGGCAAAACTGGAGCCTGCTGGCAGGCTTTGGCTTGGATCTGTGCTGTGACCTTCCTGCAGCTCTGGAGTGGGGGCTGAGCAGGTCTTGATGGGTTTGAGCTTGCCTGTGTCTGGTTTTACTGACGTATCGCAGTTCCTGTGGTTAAATGTCTTCTCATCGGTCACTGGTGATTGTGTCTCCTCTTCCAGGAGAATGTTCGTGCCCTCATGAAAGGCGTCCGGGCTGCCATGGGATACCGGCCTGGCAGCGGCCTTGTGCCTGTGACTGCATCCAATCCTGGGAATGTGGTAGGAAAGCCCTGGAAGAAACACGGAAACAGGAACAAAAAGGAAAAGATTCGCAGGATCACTAAGCACCTGGAGGCTTAGCTGTGGCACTGGTACTGGACTTTTCCAGGGCAGGGACTGCACTATCCCACGGGCCTTAATTGAGGGGTAAAAAAAAGGATAAGTGGGCATCACTAGCTCACCTGGTATCTCTATGCTGTGGATTGGCCTGGACAGGAGTAAGGATGGGCTCTGGTAGTTGGAGCTCATCCCTACTGAGAACAAAAGAGACCTGGCTGTTGTGTTATCTGGAAGCCAGCCCAGCTGTTTGACTGCTGCTGAAACATCCTTTCAATGGGAGCAGATGGAGCCATGTGAGAATGTTTTTTCCTTCCATAAAGGATGTATTTTATGGCTGTTGTGATCAAAGCAAGCCCTGTAAAACTGCCTAAAATCTTCATAAACAGTTGAATTTCAATGACTGATGTTTGTTATGTTATGAGACAATATTGCTCATCCCTGCTTTTTTTTTGTCTTTAAAGCTTGTTTGTCGATTTGACAGAACACTTTAGTGTGTTGAAAAGTGAGTAAAATTATCTTTATTGCCCTTTTCCTTCTCTGCTGTACCACCCCTATTTTTTACAATCTGGTGCTGAAACCACTCCCTATTTCCCAGTTTGAGCAAAGCACAGCACACTGTGCAAGGAAAATGTTGTTTTTGTGTCCTTCACGCTGAGCTGGTATCAGTTGTTTTTCTTTGTGACTTCCCACTGGTATTTTAAAACATTAGCTCTGTGTGACTGGCTAAAAATCTGGTGCTAATTTGTCCTTAAATATCTGTGAGATTTTACTGCCTATATGGTGTCTTGTTCCATCTCACTGACCTAAGTCATAGAAGCATCTATTAGCAGATTTTAATTGAGTACATGAGTATTGATACTAAAAAGACTTTACTTACTTGGGGTCAGAAGATTTACTTATTAGCTGCACTTCTGAGAAAATGTGCACTTGGTCAATGCTCTTCATTCCCTAGTGCAGCACAGGGAATAATGATAGGACTGAAAAGGCTCACAAAGATGAGGCATGCTTTGCTTTTAGGTGGTGAAATAAAGGTTATGCTGGTCTCTGATACTAAAAATGAAATTGCTATATTGTAATTTTGTACTTTCCAGGCCTTAAGTGTGGATGGAGAGATGAAAGCAACTGCTGAGCAAAGCCATAGCAGATGTGGGGTGTGAATGAAGCTCGTTTTGGCTTTGTGATCCTTTATGTGTGTGTCCAGTACAGCCAGTTTGCACTGTGTGCATGGAGGGTCCCTTGACAGCAGAGCTCTTGCTTGGGTTCCTGAGTCCCCTGAAGCTGAGTTCTTAATTACATCATTGCAAGGAAGATAGTTCCCTATTACCTGTAGAACTAAAGCATAATTACACTGAATGAATATGGTCAACGGTGTTTTAAGTCAGTGTTCCGTAGAGAAAAGTAAATTCTTAGGAGAGACTATTTAATCTGTTTCTCCTGGAGAAGGTGATCTTTGCCTTTGTTTCCTGAAGAGGTTGTGCCTTTGCCAAATCACTCTGATCTGACTTCTCCACCCTTCTTGCAGGAAAGATATCTACTTTGTCCCTTATAATGCTTTAGGGACCTGATTGCTCAGAAACACCCATTTCTTTTTATCCTGTCTTGTGTGATTGACACTATTGCCTGTCAAATTACATGCCAAACTTAAGCTGGAGTATCCTGTATTAAAGTTTTAAAATATTATTTTTTTCTATTCTTTCTCTTTTTAAAGCATTTTGAATTCTTAGCTCATATTACACATACCTGAGTTTTCTTTTTTTTGCCTTCTTTGCCCTTCCCTGTCAGCTGGGTCTCCATGAGCCTTCTTGCTGGACAGGCTGCATCCTGATGTGTAGACCCTTCCAAATCTAGTGAGTGACAGAAATTGCCATGGCCTGAGACTTGAAATGACTGCTTGTCGCTTGCAGCAAACTTGGGCCATGAGACCTGCCAAGCAACTTGCAGTGTTTGCATGAGTGAATGGAGGATAATGTAAATACGACCAAGCAAATACTGTTTGCCCAGGTTTGTTAAATGCAAACCACTCCTTGCTGTGCAGAAGGACTTTTGTCTCGATAGAAAAAGACCTGTTAATATTTCATGCTGTTACTGAGCAGTGGGCAAGCTATGTAATAGGCAAGGAGCATGGTTAAATTAATGCTTTCCTGTGGTGGTTTGGTCTGTTGTTGAACCGCACCCATAGCTGGGTGATGCCAGCCGGGCCTGGCTGACAGCTCAGTGTGGCACCTGGAAGCAGTTGGCAGGCTGAGGCAATGTGGGGACTGCTTGGTTGTCAGGAGCCAGCACAAAGGAGACTCTGTGCTTTGCCCTCACCACCTGTGAATGAGCCTCTGCTGCTCCACTGCTTACCACAGAAAGCCAGTTTCCATTTTGGAGTGCTGTTTTCTTCAAGTGCCTGATGCATGTAGAGGAACCAGGCAGGCTGCAGCTGGCTCCAGTCTGTTCTTTGGGATCCACAGCACTTCCAGCACCCCAAAAATCTGCCTCCCCTTTCAGGGGGCTTTGATTTATAATGTAAGCAGTTTGTTTTCCTGAATGATGTTGTTACCTGCTGCACTGATACCTGCAGCAGAAATGCAGAACTGATTTGGGAATGTGTTTTGAAGTTTTGAAGCTGAACTGCCCTTTTACGGTATCTTGCACTTGCATTGTGAGCCACAGTTCTCCCTGCAGGTGCCATTCTCCTCCGTGTCTCTTCTGCCCAGTTTAGGGAGCCTCAG
>JAOXXN010000137.1:13632333-13649472 GCA_026770055.1 Myrmophylax atrothorax
CCAGTTTAGGGAGCCTCAGACCAGCGCACAGTCTGCTCCTGCAGTACGTGGTGCTTTCTGTCCAGGGAGAGTTCCTGGCCACTGTGCTGTGGGTGGAGGGTGGTGCTGGGTGTCACACCTGCAGGGCCGCGCTGGCAGCCTGTGGTGGAACCATCAGCGCTGCCCTGGAGGTCCAGAAGGCTGGGGCTGCCCTTCACACGCAGGACTTGCCACTGTGCTTTCAAGCTGCTGCCTAGGCCATCCATCTTCTGAAAAATGCACTTTGCAGAGTCTGTTTTGAGGAAGAGCAATATTTTCACTCAGCATCATGGGCAAGTGTGGGGAGGGCGATGCCAGGATGCAAGTCACTAAGCCGTTCTGCTGTGGGTGCTGTGGCTCTTCTAACTGCAGTTGATGGCAGGTAATGTAAAAGCCTCACTCCCCTCTGCTTAGCAGAGCCAACACTACACAAACAAGTCCTTTGCCTGTCATCCCACTGCAGACCATGCTACTGGGCTGTCGGGTCAGGTGACTGATCTTTTGCCAACATCTCAGCTCAAGGATGATGGCTTTTGCATAGGGAGTCCGCAGCAACGGACTGCAATGGGAATACCTTGGTGGTTTTCTGCCGTTTCTGCCTAGACCGAAAATACTCAGCTATGTCTCTGGAGGAGGCTGAATTCCTTCTCTCCTGCCGTTAGGGGCCGGCCTTTCCCAAGCAGAGGAGCAGTCCTGGCGCCCCCAGCAGCAGTGTTGGGTCCTGTTCCAGTTCGGGATACCAACAGAGGTATGGATTCCCAGGGACTCCACACTCCATGCACACCTCTGGAGAGTAGCACACGAGCTGCTGTTCCCACTCAGCCTGGCAAGGAGATGGCCAAAAGGACCACAGTGGGAAGTGCGGCTCTGGTCCTGACAAGGCAGGAGCTGGGTCCAGGGCCCTTCAGGCTATTTCTACAAAACTTAAGCAACTCTTTCCTGATTGTCATGGGATACTGTATCTTTAAAGTAAGATGTAGCCTTTTCTCTTCCCTCTGGGATCACAGCTCATTTTGTCTTCCTCTGAAGATCTTCAGGCCATTGCCTGCCCCCAGCAGGTTCCTCGACCCTACATATCTGTGAGGAGCAGCATTGTGCTGTCCACCTTCCCTGTATGTGGCTCTAGGCCAGCTCTTTTACTGAGTTGTTTCTTTTTAGCTGCAAAAGGAAAGAAAAATACTGGGGAAAAATATCACGAGACTGCTGGGAGAGAGGCAGGGAATAGGTCCCCAGTGTACCTCAGAATATAATCTCTCAGACTAAATGCCTGAGGTACCCAAGACATCTTGGGACATGAAGAGAGGTCATGGTGAGGACAAGAGGAAAAGAAACGGCAGCTGAGTCAGAGAAACCCTGCCCCAGTGTTCTTTTGTGCTGTGGCTGTGAGAAAAGGGTCTGTCCCATGGGTGGTGCCGGGACAGGAGGATTGCTTGTGCTGGGTGGGGCAGGATTGAGTTTGCCCTCCTGGGAATGTCCCCAGCTCCTTGTCATTTGGGAGTTACAGCCATTGAGGCAAAGAAGCAGAAACATTGTCATGTCCATAAGGGGAAGGTCCTGCTTTTGCTGCCTCCGCAGAGCAAAGGGAAGCTGGAAGCCTCTGCAGAGCTCCTTTGTGTTGGCCTGTGTTGGTGAAGTGAGCTCATCTGTGGTTTCAACAGGGTTTTCAGCAAGAGTTGTTTCTGCTTGGTGGCTCTTGGAACCAGCTATGCTCATGGCAGTGCAGGGGCATGTTCAGGAACCATTTCTGTGTGGGTCCCAAGGAAAAGGGATTCTTCTCTTGGAACATTCAATATCTTTCTCAGCCATGCCCTGTATGCTTCTGACCCCTCTCCTCATATCGAGCAGGGGGACAAGTATGTGAGAAAAATGGAAACTAGTACTGTTCTGCTTTGAGCTTTGCTTGTGTTGTGATGCAGAAAGGGAGAACCAAATACTTTCTAGTTTCAAACACAGCTAGTTCCCCTTTCTGGAAAGAGATGACACAGGTCCTGTGCTGTCTGGGGAGCTGTGCTCCCCAGGGTGCCCTCACACCCACCTGTGGCAGTGCCTGCTTCTTTCTCTTCACAGTGGGACTTCGAAGATGTGACAGTGCAGCGGAACTGGCCCAGCCCTGCTGCTCAGCCTTGCTCCGTGCTGTGTCCAGTCATCTTTGGACAACCTGCAGCCCCTCCAGGATCTCCCGATCATCCCAATCGAAAAAACAGTAAGCAGCAGAGTGTGCTTCCCTGGGGCTCTCCCTGGGGAGGTGAGAAGCTCTGGGTCATCACCACATGCTGCCATGCCATGCTGTGCCTGGAGCACTGCCTGGGTGGAGCAGTGACAGCTTTCACCATCTCCTTTCACCCTTGTGCTGCTACAAAGGGGCATAGGGGTCCCCTTTTTTCACCACTGATGGCTTCGTTCCTTGGAACTGGGGCTGTGGGAGAGGTGCAGCCTCATGGCCTGGATCAAACCCAGCAGTCTTCTCTTTTGGTTATGCTGATGTTTCCCCCTATATTGTGAGTTACAAGCCATGCCCAGTGGAATTGAAGCCAGCTGATCTACGTAGCAAGGCAGGAGAAAGGGACAGTCCTCACTGTGGCTCCCTGCTGGTGGCCACCACACTTCCTGGTCATCTCTGGCTGCTGAACATTAGCACCGCGAGCCTTGGACAAGTGAGATGGAAACCCACCCAGCAGGTTATGTATGTCTTAAAGGCTATGTGGGGGTTAACCCATCGCTCATGGTCTGCCCAGCAGGTGCCAGCTGCCTTAAGGGAGAGTGCTACCAATTCCTGTCCTAGGGAGGTGAATTTCCTGTCCTGGTTTGTGTGTAGCACTGACCAGAGGAAGCTGCAGAAACACAGGAGCTCACGCAAAGGTGAGAGGAAGCAGCCAGTTGCATTCACAGTGCTGAGCTTGTTGAAGTGCCTTGGACCACGTTACTCTAGTGAGGCAGCAGCAACTGCACAGGGGTCAGCCCACACCGATGGTTTGTTTCACATGAAGTGCTGCTTTTCCTCCAATCTCATCTGTGTTCTTCAAATCTGTGGGCTGTGCCCTGCTGCTCCAACCCTAGTGTGCTGGGAGGGAAGTCCTGTGTGGTCTGGACGCTGAGCTAGAGCAAGAGGATCCCAGGATGGGAACTTGGGGATCTGCCTGGCTCTCCTTCTGCTCTTCACTGTTACAGGACACAGAAAGAGAAGAGCTCGCGTGCAAGAGAGTGGTGGAGAACAGAACTGGAGCTTGTTTGGTGCCTGGAACTGGAGCTTAGATCTTTGCTCCAGGCTGGAGCTCCTGCAAGGAGCATGTAATGGAAAGAGCCTTTGCTATAGCCCTGGACTGGTGCTGTCTCCCATGGTCTTTTCAGAGGTGCTGGGGATTTATAGCAGTTCCCAATTTCATGCATCCTGTCCTGGCCTCCAGCCTCTATAAATTCTAAGGAAAAAAGAAATTGGAGATCATGGTGTTTCAATGCCTTGGTCAAATCTCATTAAGCTCTGCTGCCTTGGCACTGCCATCCCTCCAGGTGATTGGCTGAGCTGGCACCTCCCTTGGGTAGTGGAAAATGCATGGCTCATGAACTGGGTAAGGATGGGCCCTGCCTACTTTGCCTGCAGCAACGAGAGGAGCCTTTGCAGAGCTCCTGCTGATAAGAAGGGCCTGCATTCATGTTTCCAAAGGCCTGAGTGAATTGGGGAGTGCTGAGGCTCAGAAATCCAGACTCCAGACAATGGTAAGGCTGGAAACATAAAGGAAAGGAAATTCTTCTGCTGTATTGCCTTTCCTATGGCGATAAGATAACCCGAAGTGAAACAAAAGTCTCCTAAGTCTCGGCTGCAGACTGTAGGGTGGGCACCTCAGCTGCTTTCTAAAGTGCAAGAGGATGTCTGCATGAGCTGGGACCTCCTGAGCTGAGCTGGGTGTGTGTGGCTGTCCTGGGGGTGGGCAGTGGGCAGAGATGTTCTCAGTGCTTTGCAAAAAAAGGCTTTGAGCAACAGGTAACCTGGCCTGCTCCTGCTCCATCCCATGCGACCATCTGTGTCCTTCATTCACACACTTGGAAGAGAAATAGTGGAGTAGTTTGGGTTGGAGGGGACTGTCAAAGACCCCCTGCAATGAGCAGGGACATCTTCAACTAGATCAGGTTGCTCAGAGCCTGATCCAACCTGGCCTTAACTGTTTGTAGGGATGAGACAACTGCTACCTCTCTGGGCAACCTGTTCCAGTGTTTCCCCACCCTCATTGTAAAAAATTTCATCTTGAATCTAATTTTACCATCCTCCAATTTAAATCCATTAACGCTTACATCACAACAGGCCTTGCTAAAACCTTTGTCCTCATCTTTCTTGTAAATCCCCTTCAAGTACTGAAAGGCAGGTCTAAGGTGTCCCCAGAGCCTTCTCTTCTCCAGGATGAACAGCCCTAACTTTCTCAGTCTTTCCTCATGGGAGAGGTGCTCCAATCCTGTGATCATCTTTATAGCCTCCTCTTGGACATGCCTCAACAGGCCCATGTCCTTCTTCTGTTGGGGACCCCAGAGCTGGATGCAGCACTGCAGGTGCTCACCAGAGCAGTGTAGAGGGGCAGAATGCCCTCTCTAAGCCTGCTGCCCACACTGCTTTGGATGCAGCCCAGGACACACTTGGCTCCCTGTGCTGCCAGGGCACGTGGCCAAGTCATGTCCAGCCTTTCATCCACCAGCACCCCCAAGCCCTTGGCAGGGCTGCTCTCAATCTGTTCTGTACTGAAATCAGGGGTTGCCTCAACCTGGGTGCAGGACCTTGTATTTGCCTTTGTTGAACTTCATTAAGTTCCCATGGGCCCACTTCTCAGGCTTGTACAGGTCCCTCTGGATGGCATTTCATCCTTCAAGAGTGTCAGTTGCATCACAGATCTTGGTGTCTTGCTTTAAATCTTACTGTAAATGTTCTGGAAGAGCTGAGAAAAATGAGGCCACAACATTTGCAAGTGATACATTACTATTGGATGTATGACCATCTCAAAGCTGGTGGCAGATGTTGAAAGCATTACTGAGTGGCCAAGGAACAGAGTAGCGTGTTGTATGTGTTACATGTTGTATTTCAGACATATGTTCTGAGGGACAGGAACAGAGTAGTGTCCATGTGGTCAGGGCTAGGAGCAGGATTAGCTGCTGCCAAAGAGGAGGCTGGTCATGAGAGTCAGTCATATGTGGGAGCTGCTTGGGCAAGGGCTGCAAGGGAATCTGTGCTGTGCACGGTGCTGGGCACCCTCCCAGTGCCCAGGGCTGAAAAGGCACAAGAGACATGAATAGCATTTCAGTAAGGATGGAGGTGAGCCTCTAAAGAAGTGTCCTGACCCAAAGAGGGAATGTGATGGGGGAGATACCATTTGGACAGCAGAGGAAAGGACAAGTTCTTCTGCTGTGTCTTAGAGTGCAGGGACAGGGGGGTCTGAAATGAAGCTTGGCCAGAGACAAGTTCAGATTACAGTCTGCAGGCTCAGAGCAGGCCTAGATTAACAGCGGAAATCAATGTGGACTATTTTGGGCAGCAAGACTGGGATGAATGATGAGAGGAGTTCAGGGAGGCAGCCCAGGGCTGCCAGTGGCTCAGGAAACCCCCAGGCTGTGGTGCTGGGAGTGGCAGAGTGGGCTGTAGGAGGTCACCCTCTGCTGACCGGCTCTGCTCTGGCCCCAGAGGGGAGCCTCTGGCATGTCCCAAGGGCTGCTTCAGTGTCCCATGTTTGATAGCTGAACTTCAGAAAGCAGTGGGATGGGTGCTGTGCCCAATGGGCAGTGCCTGGACTGTTCTCATAGGGGGGTCCCAGGGTGGGAGCTGTGAAGGGGCAGGCTGGTGTTCGTTTAGGCTGTGGGAGGGGATGTGTCAGAGACATGACAAAGGGAGGAGCTGCACACGAGGGTGCTGGGGCTCAAGCAAATCACACAGTCCTGTGGTTTGCAGTTGTCCAGCACCTTCACTTGGTCTCTTGCCCTGGGGTGCCCTTTCAGATCTTGTATTCAGTCCACCTGGGGGTTTGCTGTTTGGTTTCACACTGAGGGCTCAGCTCTTCAAAGCAGAGGGCTGAGCTGTAGGCTTCTTAGGGAGACATACAGGAATCAGCAGCAGCTTTGGTGGGATAGTTATGACACTTGCAGCATCTGGCAATCTGTCCGTTCATCTTGCCTTGGGAAGCAGGTCCCAGCAGCAGAGCAAGAAAGGACACAAAGCACAGTAACACCAGGCAGGTGTTGTACATCTGTGCAATGTGGTTTGCTGTAACTTTTCTTCTTACTCACAGTAGCCCTCAGTGGCTGATTCTGCTGGAGTAGTTGGTGAGCTACTGCTCCTGCTGGCTGTCCTAGTGTCCCATAGTTGCCTTGTGGGTCTTCTCCTACCTTGTGGCTTGCAGCAGAGGGAAGCCAAGCACCTGCTGATCCCTGGTCTGTCAGGGAATGGGGTTTGTGCGGTATAAGGATGACTCAAGAAGTTTTGTGGTCCTCATGACTTTGCTGGGGGGGGTCCCCAGGTGGTCTTGCAGCAGTGAAGGCAGCCTTGTAGGAGTGGCCTTCTCCCCTCTGCACAGAGGCTCTCCAGGCAGAGATGGGCTTGTGGGCTGCTCTTAGGCTTCCTGGTGAGATGATATAAGCTCATCAGGTGATGATCCTCTTTGCCCTGGGACTGGGAACAACATGTCTCTTGTTGCAACTGGTATTTCAGGGACCAAGCTGTCCCTGGGGTCAGGCTGAGTGTCCCAGGGGCAGGATGGCCACTGCCCATGCTGGATCCCCTGTGTGGTGACAGCACAAAACTGAGTGCCTTTGAAGTGCCCTGCAGTGCTCTCTGCACTGCTTTTGGACAGAACCTGCACAGCCATTGTGCAAAGCAAAACAAACCCTTCCTATCTGTGCTAGGCTCAGAGGGGCAGCTCTGCTTCCAGCTGTGAGGCTGCAGAGCCAGCACTGCCCTGCCAGAGTCTGCTGATAACCATCTCCCCTTGCAAAAGAGTTCAAGTCCCTGCTCCAGGCAGGCGATGTCACCTTATCAGCACTTGAAGGCTCCTGATAAAGGGATCAATCTAACTTCAGCTGCATCCCCACCTGCAAACACAATATAAGGGGTGCAGCCAAAGTGAGCATGGCCGGGTCCACATGCTCTTTCGCCCTTAGGAGGGTCAGGGCTGCCCGGACTCTGCACGGCACAGTCGGGGCCAGGAACAATAGTGGCCACAGCGCTGGCGACCACAGGGTGGGCGATTACTGAAAATCATGTGCTCACCCTGGCTGAAGCAGAGGCAATTTGTCAAAGTCACATTTTCCTTTCCCTGATAAGATAGGGCTCAAGGAGTACAATAATGCTTTTCCGAGATACAATCGTCACTCTTCTACCCAGCACACAGTTCAGGGAAGCTAATTTTGGAGTGCTGGGCTGGCAGTGGGTGAGAGGAGCCCTCCGTCTGTGCGGGGGCTGCAGTTCAAGGGACAGAGCAACTCTGAGCCTCGAGGACAAAAATAACTCTGGGGGCAGCAGGGTCACTGCCCCTGCAGGCTGGCACATTCCTTGCCCCACGCAGCACTCCTGGAAGATGCCATTGCTGCAGAAGAAGCTGTTGCCACTGGCTTCAAGGTACGGAGCTGATATGATGTGGCATAGTGCTGCTGCCCTGCCAGCCCCTCATAAACCCTGTTTGAGGCTGGAGCGCCCAGGGTTGCAGTGCTCCCCCTCACCCTTGCAAGCATCCAGCACATGTAGCTGCACCCTCGCATCCTCTTCCCTCTTGTGCTTGTACCATTATCCCATCCCAAAGGTGGCACCAGATGCAAGGCCAGTGTTCATGCCCTGGCCAAGGAAAGCTGCCTGTTCCCAGCTGCCTGCACCGAGCAGGCCGAGCACAGGCAGGAAAGGGATCTTGGCTGCCTGCTGCAAGCCAGTCCCTCTGTAGGCAGCTCCAGTGCCATCACAGTCTCAAGACGAAAGGAATAAATGGCACCATTGGCAAAGCTAGACCTTATGCATCCCCAGCCTCCCTGGGAACCAGCTCCTTTTAATAATATATACAATATTTGTAGGTGCTGGATCTGGCCTTCCCCAGGAGAGTAATGAGAAGCACAACCCTCTGGCAGAGTTGATGTTTCCATTTTGGCATATTGCTTGGGATGCACTTTCTACACAGTTTGAAATCTGAGCATAATATTATCTTCATGAACCACATTCACCAGTCTGATAATGTGACCCAAGAAAAGGTCAATGGAAAAGTTAATATAATTTATTGGCTGTTATAAAAAAAACCCCCTAATCATCTCTTTTTCCTTTTTCCTGACCCCCCCACCCGCACCCAGTGCCCTGCTGACATTTTACAGCCATTCCCAAAACAATGGCCAGGGTGGGAACGCTCTGAGTGGGTGCAGGTTTAAAGGAAGCTTTTCCTGAGGGACTGCAGCCACATCTGCCTGCTCAGCTGCCCCTCCCCAAGAGGTGTGCAGGGGATGATATGCTCAGCCAAGGTCACCAGCCTGGCCAGGGCTGGCACCACATCAGGTTTTGGGCAGACCTAGCAGTTTCAATATGTTTGCTGGGTATCCTCTGCTCTGTGGGGTGCCTGTAGCTCATCTGCTTTGGGCTTGGAGGGGACACCTCTGCAATTGATCTTCTCTGCTGGTTTTGTAGCTGTGAACAGGAGGGAAGGACAATACAGCCAGGTTCCAGGATGTCAGGCACTGCTGCTGGAATGTCTTGGTTGAAGCCCTTGAAGGCCCCAAGAGTCTCTCCATGGACACAGCCTGTTGAGGAGGTCTCCATCAACACATGCTATGTTATCTCTAGGGAAAGCTGCCGGAATCCTCAGCACTGGGCATAAGTGTGTGTGGACACGGGCATGTTCCTTCGCACATCTGTGTGAGCAGAGGGGATGTGCTGCTACACAAGCATCCCTTCTCCTTGCACAGTCCTCCCTTCAGATTTCCCAGCCACCAAGAACACGCTGCCGCCTGCTCAGCCTGGGGCCGGCACTGAAGAGCTGCTGCTCTCCACTGCTACTCAGCATCCACTTGTCTCCTCATGCCCGGGAGCCCGAGGTGTCTGCAGAGCCCTAAAAGCCGTCAGGAACAATTAAGCAGCCAGGTGTTTGTCAGGGCATGACCTGTCCTGAGGAGGCAGATGAGCTTGCTTGCTAGGGTGGAGCTGCAAAAGTAATTAGTCCTTACTTATGCTAATACCTTACAGAGAAGAAAGGACTCCAGAGGGCAAGGGATGGTGGAAAGGATCCAGCAGCTTCTCCTTCAGCATTAGCTGCTACTTCGAAGGTGTGGCTTTGGAGTTGCCACACTCCAGAGATGTGGAAGGGAGAGCGTGGGGGAAATAGCTGGCAAGGGCTGCCCATTTCTGTCAGTCTGCAGCACTGTGAAATCTGTCATGGTGCTACCATGGGTGGTCATGGAAACTCTGGCTCCTGTCAGAAAGTAACTGTCCTCTCTGGCTTCTTTGCAGCACTGTTTCCAGGCCTGGCTCTTGCCAAGGAAATGCTGGAGGGAGCCTAAGCAGTGTGGCCTGGAAAGCAGGTAACTTTTAAAGTATGAGAAAACCAGTATGAGCATCAAACATGATCTTGCCTTGTGTTTTGTAAAGGTGGTTTGTGCACTTTTGTGCACAGGGCTGGCTGTATCCTGGAGGCTCCCTGGTTGTGCAGCTCTGCCTGGCACTCTAAGGTGCTTTTAGCAACCAGCAAACCCAGCCTCTCCGATGTGGGGGAACTGGGCTCCCACACTGGGAATGCTCCCGTGCCTCACTTGGGAAACTCGGGAAGGGAGGAGACGCAGACACAGAAGCCCCAGGCCGGGCTCTGTGACAGGTAACCCTGAGTTTCTCCAAGCCTTTCACAAGCAGAAGCCCTGCGATGCTGTCTGTTCCCAGCATTCAGGTGCCCTTAGTCAAGACGTCCCTTGTGCAGAACTACCAGACTGTGCTGTTTATGTTCCCAAGGCTTTCTGCCTGCCCTAGAAACTGCTTTTCAATGTCTTATGGGTGAGCTGATCTTCTCTTGCCCTTGCACAAGATGTTCCTTGCCCATCAGCTCATTTAGCTCCTGTTCTGTTCCAGCTGGTGCCAGGCCATGTGGGCAGGGCATGCCAGTCCCAATGGCAGTGATGCTGCCAGTCTGCAGGGCAAACAAGGAGCCACTGTGGCATCAGAGGGCATTGCAGAAGCATGGCTTCTGACCATAATAAACTTGTGGACTTTGCCCATCTCTGTTGAAATAACAGAGATGAAAAAGTTATTGAAGGTGACTGATGGTGGGCCAAATGACCAGACAGTATAACCTACTTCATTCTCCAAGGCGCCATTTCAGGGAGAAGATCTACACACAGGCTTTTGCCCCTGTCCTCTCTGAAAGCAGGCACAGCCCAAGCTTGCTCTGGAGAGCGTGAAGCAGAAGAAAGTCTTCCCAGCCCTCTGTTTTGTTGTAAGAGCACCGACTGCAGGTCTGCGGGGTGGTTTCCCAGGAGGTGCTGTGAGAAAAATTTTGCATAAGTCACTTCACCAATAACTTTGGGTCTTGATCTACCCTGAATCATACTGCTAAAATTGTGTCCCATGTCCAGACACATCAGGGTTTAGGAGTTGTTTCTTAACCTGGCAGGACAGGGCATCTTGGTTTGGGATCGGTGAGGAAGACCTGGAGAAGCTGTGATATCAAATGCCTCCTGTCCTGCCCATATTGCAGTCCCCGGTGGTGCAGCAGTAATAGAGATATTTGTGTTTGGCTCCCTGATCACAGAATCACAGAATATTCTGAGTTCAAAGGGACCCACAAAGATCATCAAGGGCCATTCTTAAGTGAATGGCCTGTACAGAGGTCAAGCCCATAACCTTGACTGAGGATGGCTGCAAGATCTGCTGGTTCTCTGCAAGTGATATTGAAGGACATAAGGTGAAATCAAGAATTGCAAATGCTATAAAAGTCAGATCCAGGGGTTGGGGTTTTTTTGTTCTGTAGGGAAATTTTGTTATGCTAAATATGTCTCAGGAACTGGGAACCCAAACAGGAATAGTTCAAAGAAATTTTTCCAGTGCTACACATCTAAAGCTGCTCATCATAGCACAGCTTTGTTGGGTGAAGTGTAACAGGGATTGCTTCCTGCCAAGGGTATAGGAGCAAGACACTAATTTGCAGATCTTGAAGAATATGACAGTGGTATTTCAGCAGCTCTAATGCTCTGCAGCCTGTGAATGCTGCACAGTAACTGAAAGGAAATATCTTTGTTTTTATTCACTTGGCTTTATTCCTAATTCACTCTTTGATGCCATCAGCCTGGGATAATGCATTTTCAGAGATGTGCTTGAAATTAAGGAAATGAGTCTGATTAAGTCCTTTAAACATACTCTGAAGGAGAAATATACAACAATAGAGATATTAAAGGCCTTATTTTCAAGCAATTCTAACATGAAATCAAAATATTGTGCTGCTGGATGGTAAGATCCATTAGCAGTGTGTGTGCATTCTTCAGCTGGAGAGAATATCGCCTTCTTCAACTAGGAAAGTTGCCAGAGAGCTTGAATCTGTCCTCTGTGCTGGGTGGGCAGTGAGAGGCAGATTCATTTCACAGTGAAATACTTGGAGCCAAATAATAAATGCACAAGCACTTGCTCTTTGTCAGTTGTACTCTGCTGGGTAGAAGTGATGGTTTCTCAAGAGTCTCACATTCAATGTTTTTTGTTTAGGTTTTTTTTTAGCTCTGTTTAGAGAGTTGCTTTAATTTTTTAACTGTCCTGGGGTAGTTTAGCTGTAAAAAGGTTACCAAGTATAGGGTTTATGCTGTACATTGATGTGGGTGGAACTCCCCCCCATCTACTGGAATATTTCCCAGTGAAGTCAGAAGCTTTGCAGGTACCTACTGGGTCCCCTTGGCAACTCTTCCCTATGGCTGGGACAACTGGTACCGAACTCCACCTTCCTTCAGACTTCTCTGCTACCATCACCAGTGCAGATGTGGTGCCCAAGAACTTCAGTCAGTCTGTGGGCTGGATGTGACACCTGGGCAACCCACCAGGAGACTGGTATTGTCGATGGAGACAATCCATCAGTGACCTTTAGTGTGTATGTTGCGTGGCAGTGTTAAGAAATAATATGGTGGAGCAATGAAAGCAGGTAAAAGCACTCAGATCCCACTTTTCTTTACGTACACCATGGGCTAGGGAAAGGCTGACAGTCCTTCTGTCTGAAACACTTATGTGTTATTAAAAAAAAAAACCAAAACAGAAGGGAGAGAGGAAAGCGATAAGCAGCAACAAAAGGGATGCACCAAGTAGCTGCACAGTGATTCTGTTACACCTTTGTGGCAGTAGGGAGCCAGGAGAGGAGAGTGGAAGGTAACTGTTGGGAAGGGAATGGTCTTTAAAGAACCTAAGAAGTAATTTGGAGACTGCTTCCTACGGCAGTTTTTGGGCTAGCAAGTGGAATGGGAAAACACATTACTACAAGAACTGACTTTTTAAGATCTTGTTCAAGTAAATGGAGCAATGAATTCTCCTTTCCTTCTGCTGCTGAGGATGTGTGACTTAATAGACATGTTGCTGTTGTAATGAAAATAACTAGCCAGGCTATTTTAAACCAAGAAGAACTGGATGTCTGGGAAACAGGAGAAAAAAGGATTGGGTGGCACAGGAGAAAAGAAACTTCACCTGTGACAATCTTGGGCACTTTGTACAATTTGCTCTTTAAGCTGCTTCAGAAGCTCACCTGGCGGAGAAGTGATAATAAATTGTTCAACAACTCAGGCTCCCCGAAGTAGTTTAAGGAGCTTTCAAAGGAGATCCTTAAAGACTTTTCAACTGCATGTGAATCATCTTGAAAAGTGAAACTGTAACTGCAAATTGCTAACCACCGTTTAATGGGTCACCGTTTACCTGTCTGTGTGTTCATATGCTCTGGCTCTCAGATCAAGAGTCAGATGTTCCAGTGCCCACACCTGGCAGCCCAGCACGGCAGGGCTGCCATTGCTGTTGCCGACCTACTGAACTGAACTTGAAAATCTCAGCTGGCAGAGCCTGCAAGCAAGAAATAAAGGCAGGAGGAGGAATGTCATGTCCACATACAGCCAAGGCATAGAGCCTTAACCACTTTCAGTCCCTTTTCTTATGAGGCTCTTTTGTTTGCTTAAGGATGTATGGGGATTAGAGAGAGTGGGTCCCAGGGATTTCATCCCCTAAGCTTGTAACACCCTTGCCAGGAAAGTCAAACACAGAGGGCCAGAGGTGTCCTGCAGGAGGCCCCACAGCTGTCCCGGGGGAGGGCTTGGTAGCACAGGGTTAGCAGAGGTGTGCTTGCAGCATCTGGGTCCAGATGTGGCCAGCTGGGTGCCTCTGCACTGTGGAGGTGGATCCCATAACCTCCTCTGAGTTAAGGCACATATTTATGCAGCCCTACCAGAAAAGGCAGGGTGGAACATGCTAATATATACACATTAAAGAGAATGAATAAATAAACAGTAGGTTTTGATTTATTTTCTCTGCTACTTGGATATCTTAGTTTTGGCACAAGATAGATTTCATACACAAACATGATCTCCAGATAGGTTCTTGTCCTGGCTGATTTAGAAATCATATGCGAAGTAGAAAAAGTTAGCAAATGTTCTCAAAGCAAAATTATGCTGTTTGTTGCCAAAGCACATAAAATCCTTGGCCCCAGTCAACAAGGTAATACACAGCAGGTAAGAACTGTTCTCTGCCCTAAAGGATTTACAGTTTTAGATGAGGGATAACAGTGGGTACAGTCAGATTGGGAAAGCATATAAAATGTGATTAGTCAGTCTGAGACTCACTAAATGCTGTACACTTAATGAGCATTGTTGAGCCTCACCTGGGAGGGCACAGGGTTTGCTGGGGCAAAACCAAACAAGGAGAACAGCATAATCCCTGGATACTGGGGAAAAGGTGGTGGGAGAGAGCAACTGAGAAGCGTTTTGGCCACAGAAAGTTGTAAGTTTTGTTGTGGGACTTGTACCCAGAGCAAGTTCAGGTGGAATACATGTAACTATGCAACAAAAATAGTCGTGGGAAGCCTGCTAAGGAAGGCTGCAGGACTTCCTCCTCCTCCTGTCTTCAAACCTCAAGCTGCTTACCTCCTCCCACGGTACTGAGTAAAGTCTTGAGGAATTACACTGGCTGTGAATGGCCATAACATTTCCAGAAGCAATGACAATGCTGGATAGTGTTCTCTGGCTCATTTCCTGCTAACCAGACTCACTAAGGTGAAGTAAACAGAGAAAAACCTGTTGTTTTTCTTGTAATTTCTCTTGCAATTTCTTTTCTTTTCTTGTTTCTACCAGGTTAAACACCTGATGCTTTAAAAGCAGTGTGATTTCTTAGTGTATACCTAGAAATAACTCATGACACCCTGTAACCTGTCCCTTCCTTGGAGAAGCTGCAGCCAGCAATGCAGGAGAGTGGAGGTTGCCAGGCACTTCCAGCAATGCAAACCAGAGTGATGCCAAGAGAGCTGGAAAGCAGGGAATGTGCCAACCACAAAAATTAATCTCTGACTTAATAGAAGCTTGTATGGTTTGAGGTTTGTGAAACAATAAATGAGTTCAAATTTGCCAGCGACTGAAAAAGAAAAGCAATTAGGTGTTAAGGGAAACCTAATGGGGATAAAGATAATACACTAGAATATGCAATGGGTTGAAAACTGTGATGAGAAATTAATCTCAAATTGAAAATTACTAAAGGAATTTTGATGAAGATCATAGAAATGTATGTATCAAAGCAAACCTTTTAACTCTTTTTACTAGTAGGGAATGACAGTATAAGAGCTTCTGTTTAACAGCACTAATAACTTCATAATATTTTTCCTTTGAGTCATATGGTAGGGTCTTTTTACTAGTCAGTACTTCTCCCCCCCAAAAAATCTCCTTGGCTTCTTCCCATCATAGTAATTTCTAGGTTTGTATGACCTAGAAAGCTATTTCTGCTTATGTGTTTTACCTCTTTTTTCCCACCAATATCTGGGTGGAATGGTACCCATTTCAATCTTCCTGCTTTCCTATGACTCTACTGGGGACACTGCTAGGAAGAGTGCAAGTCTAAAAGCAGTTGTGAGCAAAAGTGAGCCTAAGGAAATACCTCATTGTGATCCAAATGGAAACTGGAGAAGTCCTTCATCCATGTGTTACTAGATGACTCAAGTGGCCACAGTTCCAAATGGCATCAAAATAGGCTTTTCTGGTTTTAAAACAAAACATCCTGCTCAAAAGGGGAGGAATAGGCCACAACAAAGGTATATATAAATGGGAATTTGGCAAGCTGATAGCAATGGGTAGTTTAGCAGTTTGTAAAACAGGTAACTAATTAGGGAAATTCAGTGAAAAGGTATTGGCCAGTACCACTGGTTACCACTCAGTGGCATTTCCTTGACGTACAAAAAAAATCCTAGCGGTGATTTAGGTTGGATGTTGGACAATGACAATTACAATTCAATGGAAAAAAGCTGAAATCATCAGTAATTTTTCTGTTCTTTGTTTGGAAAATTGACAAAACAGGGTCTCCATGTTTAATTGGAGGTATTTTTGTCCTCTACATGTAACCAGAGTGAATGAAAACTGCTGGTTAATACCCATCTTTAAAACTGCATACAAAAGTATTTAATGAATTGTCCCAGAAGATCACCAAACCCTTAGTACTGATTTCTCAGCAAATAGTGTATCACTGAATCTGCAGAGAATCAGAGGAAGTAACTGTTGAGTCATCATATAAAACCCAGTAACTGACATGGCCTGGGTAAGCAGGACAGAAGCCTCACTAGGCTGACACCAGCCTTTGGCAAGAGCAGTGAGGAGGTCAGTGAAGTGTGCAATCAACAGAAAATTGAACTGTGACAGTACTAGAGTTAGCACATTAACAGAAACTAGATAGTGTTAAGTCTTTTTTTGAGTTGAAGAAGGCAAGCATTCTGATTTGAGTCACAGCAACTCAGTATTATGCCTGATCTGTGGGTGGCTGCTAAAAGGGGCAGTTTTGTTTCTCATTTTCTTTTCCCCTCATTCCCTTAAATCATGATTATGTGCCTGCCCAGTGAATCAGTTCAACTCATTGGGCCAACAGAAAAATATGTCTTTTTGTTTCTTTTTATTACTGTCAGAATTTCCTGCTGGATCTCCATGCTGGGCTGACTCACCCCAGAGCTGAGGGATCATTGGAGCAGGGGCAGGGAGCCCATAGTGCTTCTGGGGTGATGTGATGCTCTGCCAGGAGGATGCAGCCCCTGTTCAGTCACTGCTGGGGTTGGATGTGATGTGGTGTAACAGTCAATGGCTCCCTTCATCTGCAGTGGAGAACTCCGGACAAAAAAAGACTGTGTGAAAATACTGTGTGAAAATAACTACAGATCCTACTTGTCGTGGTTACAGATCCCCTAAATTATTTACAGTGCTCTTCAAAAGATTCAGTTGATGCATCTGAAAACTTAACCATCATCCATCTGATGGCATGTTTTGTGAAGTCACACAGGTGCCCCTTCTTGCCCTCACAATATTATCTTTTTATGTTACCTGGAATTAGTAAAAAAATTTTTGGCACAGTGGATGTAGAGATGTGTAAGTCAGCAGGACAGTGAAGGAGTGAGCCATCAACCACCTGGGTGGCTTTCTTGACTGGATACTTCTCAGAATGCAAATTTTATAAAATGAAACCCTGGCTCCTGGGCACTGAGAACAAAGTGCACACAGGTCCCAGCTGAGCACGCAGAGCACAGTGACACAGGAGAGGAGAGCACTGCTGACCAGGCAAACAGCTGGCAGCTGAGCAAGGCACGATCCTTGGGCACTGCTACATTTCCAGGGAAGCGTATCATTGGCCAGTGGCAAAAGCAGTTGATGGAAGCAGGGATGGATTATAAAGAGCAGGAAAGACCCCCCGGCACTTCTGTCAGGTTGAGGGGATGAGTTGCTGAGTGACCCACTGGCTTTTTGAACCTGAGGGGAGTGGGTTGTGTCCCACACCTGAGTTGGGTCTGCAGTGGATCCACTGGGAGCCACAGGCCTGCTCCAACAAGGACTCCCCCCCTGGCCCCACTGCCCCAGACACTCCTTGTCCTGCTCCACAGAGCCCCCCACAAGCTGTCCCCCCATGTCCCTGTCCCCACGTCCCTGTCCCCACGTCCCTGTCCCCAC
>JAOXXN010000137.1:13658848-13677906 GCA_026770055.1 Myrmophylax atrothorax
TTCTTTGTGGGTTAAAACCAATTTCTCCTTGTGTTGTTGTATTTATTGTAATATTGTTATTAAAATTGTAACTCTGATTCATAATCTCTTTTGTGTGGAGTTCCTTTCTCCTGCTGGTTTACCTCTAAACCAGTACACCTCCCATCTTATCTTCGCTAGATTCCTGAAGTGTGTGTTTTATATTTATGCTTCCCTCTGTCAGAGAACATCCTTGTCCTTTGGGTCCTAATTTTGATTTTAGCTAGGTTAATATTTCTTAATATTGAAAGTGGTAGTGAATATGCTATATATGTAGCTATGAAAAAGGGCTTGATACCTATAACATCAGCTTGAAAGACAGTACAATTTCAGTAACTTGTGGCTGATTGCTTTTTCAGTGTTTCATAGAAATGATGTAATGTTTAGAGCTTCAGTCTTTTTCAAAACCTTTCCAATTGTTTTGCTTATATTCAGATAAAGTATTTGCTTGGCAGTTTCCTTTTCTGCATGCTGTTGCCAAGGAGAAACCAAAGTGCGTGTTCATACAGTGAGTTGTGATAGTGGTTGAGACTTTCCTGAGTTCTTTTCTTTTACCTTGAGAAAGGAATGCATTTTTTGAAACTCCATGAGGTCATTGGTGTGTGTGATGGGACTGGATGTAGTACTGAAGTAATGGCCAGTTTAATTCCCTGATTACTTGTGAAAAGTCATTATAATGTTTGTTTTACATCTCTCACCTGGTTAGCCACCATTGGTTTTTCTTCAATGAGAATGTACTGGCTGTGATAAGTGGGATTTCAGACTCACAGGGGGCTGAGGTTGGGAGGCAGCTCTGAGGGTGATCAATCTTGTGCAGCCCTTCTGCCCAAGCAGGGCCTCCCACAGCCAGATGCCCAGAATCCTGTCCACATGAAATACATTTTTCTTGTAATATCCTTAATGGTATTTAATGCTCCTCTGCCATAGATGATTTCTTTTTTATCATCAGCGCTTCATATAACCAGCAGACTAACTAATGGTTTTTAAATTATCTTAATTAGCTGTTTGTGTAGTGTTCTATTTTCTCATTTATTTGTGGCATTAATGTGTTACTTGTAACATGTAAATTCTTATGGGGGATGACACATTGACAGATACTGATGAGACATTGAAAGATACTGACAAGGATGATCAAAAGTATGGAATGACCTCTGAAAGGGAAGCTGTTGACTGTTTCTGCATGGGGAGAAGGATGTGGGGTAAAAAAGTTTGTAAAAGAATCAGGGATATCATGAAGGGAATAAGACATGACTCTACGGTCCCTACAAATACAATAATTGGGAGGTTTCAGCTAAAACTGAGGGTCAAAATCCTTCTCCATGAACTCAGGAGTTCTTTGCAGGATGTTGCCAAGCTTAGAATGTGCCCCAAAATAATTTTAAAAAACCCAAGAAAAATCTATTTACTATTAAATAAAATTTTAGGGTGTTTGGCTCATGAAGCTCTTGAAGTACCAGTCTCTGGGACTGGCGAGTTGCCCTGAGGAGCATCATTACATGACTCTACCTGTGCTGTCTCCTTGACTGCTGCTCTTTAGGATTCTGGGCATGTGCACATTTGATCTGACCTTTCTGGACTGTTGTTTTGTTGCTCTTTTAGCCTTCAGCCTGGCTTTCTGTCCTTCCTTGGCTTTGATACAAAGGGTATAAGGGTATAGAGTAAAAGCTACTTGGACATTTATTGTATGTCAAATACCGTGGCAGTCCTTACTGGTGCCTTAGGAAGCTGACCTCTGTTTTCACCCAACATTTATGAAAAAAACAACACTGATGGGGGAAATCTGAGTCAAGCTTCTGGACCAGAGGTACCTGAGAAGAGACTGCTTGGCTAGGCAGTGGTGGTATTTTAGTTAGTGAGGTCAGTGCTTGGGGGAAAGGGCTCCTTGATACATCTAATATACTTGAAACATTTCAGTCTTGCTTTTAAGAAAACTAACATTCCTCCTTACAGCAGAGAAGGTGGATATAGTTACATCTCTTGGTACTGTTACACATTTTTTTATAGGCCAGGAACAAAAGAAAAATTCTAAAAAAGATATGTCAAATGCAGACATAAATAGTGCTCCAGACATGATATGTTAAGGAAGAATTTCTCCTTTAAGGTAAGTGTTCAGGATAAAAGTTAACTATAAATGGAGTGATGAGCAAAAGTTGTTACTTGGAGACCTTTACTGACTGTCATCAGTGCTGAGAACATTGAAGAGAGATCCTGTGTCAGAGTTTTGCAGTCTGTTTCTGTTATACAGATGTCTCCCACTGCTGATGCTGTGGAAGTCATTCTCAAGAGGCACAAAAGCACTGCAGGGTATCACTTAAACGGAGCTATTTAAGGTAATGATGAAATGTTTTGTAGTAGTCTGTGGTGAGTTCATTTAATTTCATGGATTGTAGAAGCCCTTCTCTGAAATATAACTGTTTACTAAATCTCTAAAGCTCTTCTGGGTTTGTAGGACTGTTCTGAAAGACTGGGACATTGTAGATGGATGTGGGCCAAGATGTACTTTGCAGGCATGCAGGCATTGAGTTAAATGTTGCAGTCCTGTTACAGTCCTCTGTATTCTCTTCTTGTCTTTTTCAAACTTCTCTTTATGGAGAGTGGAACTTTTCACCCTTGGTTTTCTCATCTCACCTCATATGGTAGTTCTGAGAGTAAATTCATTATTTTCAGGAGCTAAGCTGTCAGGTTGTATAAATTCCTGTGCATTACAGCAGTCTATTCTCTGGATGGAACTTGTTTGCACATTTTTCTGTTACTTATTTCAGGTAGAGTCACTTGTCATAAATGGCATCTTGAATTGTATGAAATTCTTTTATACAACCTTTTAACTTTAATTTTTAGTGTTATATGATATTTATAGAGTTTTAGCAGTTTCTTTCATGCATAATATTTCTATTGATTGATAAGTTGGTTGCACACAAGAAGAGCTCTTTCCTTGGTGTTTCTGATCTAAGAAAAGTGAATGTGCAACGTACTTGAGACTCTTGGTAAATTTATTATGACTATTTTAAAAAATTGTGCTTTCAGTAAACGTTAGAAATGCCAGGTTCAATGTACAGATTTTCTTACAGAATAAATTTTTAGGAACGAGTACAGTTTGGTGCTATTTCTGCTATTCTGGAAGATACTTGTGTGCATTTAGAAGTTCCATGGCTGAACTTAATCTTTAAGTTTTCCATTGTGACTTCAATAAACTGAAGAAATGCTGCTGCTTTGTCTGAGAAGGTTTGGCTGAAAGCAATGACAGGTACTAAGTCATATTTAGGATGAGAAAGAAAGACTCTAAAGCTGATTTCTTGCTTATGATGAGTGTGACTGTGCTGTGGTCAGAGCTGTGTGCACTGTATGTGCCTCTGAAGAAACAGAAGTTAAATGTCTAAACTTTAGAGGAAAGTTCATCTCCTGTGATTAGTCTGGTTGTGCTTGATCTCCCTGGAGGCAAAGAGAAATTAATTTCAAATGTTCTTATGTTAACCTCAAAAATATTTTCCAAGAATTTAGAGGAAAAGGAAAAAAAGTCATTGCCTCCTTTTACTGAGCATCCATACTACAAAAGCAAAATATATCCCAGGAAGCAGATACTCTGCATTGCACAATAAGGCGGCAGCCACACAGGAAAGGTTGGGCTCCTGGCACAGCCCCTGAGGGGAAATGCTTCCCTGAAAGGACCCATTGTTGCTGGGTCTGGGTCTTCAGATTCCCAGTTCTCTGCTGGAATGGTTGTGGGTGTCTTGGTGCTGGGATGGGGCATCTTTGCCATCTCCATTATCTAGCCATAATAGTCTTGGTTATTTAATCAAATAGAAGGACTGAGTAAAGTTCACGCCTGGTGTGAGAAAGGAATGTTTTTTTGGAAACAGCTTCAGTGCTCAGCTATTGAAAGCTCACACTGGGTGTAATGGCACCATGCCTTACCCAAGGTATTCGAAACAGTTTAACTTTCTCTTCCAAGAACAAATAAAACATTTCATTGTCCCAGTTGTCAGTCTGTGAATTCTACCCCAAATGTCTGGAATACTCTTCTAAGAGAGAAAAGAAACAATAAGCATCCAAAATAAATGTATGCTTTGTTGGATTCCCTGACTGGGGTCAGGTCTTCTTTCCCTCATGGCAGCTGGGCAGGAGATCTGGAAACCTATAAAGGAGGCAGGGAAAGAGTGTATTTTTGTCAGCCTGAGAGTGGGAACAAGCTTTGGGCAATTTCGACTTTTGGTGCTTGATTTATCAGATTAAAATTTTCATTAATGTGAATAGCTGCTGCTTCAAGTAAGATAAATGAGGTACTGGGAAGATGAAGTGGTAAAATGTTTGACTAATTGTCCTTGACATGACCAACAGCTTTCTAAATTCTGTTTAACATACCTTCAACTTGTGCATGTGCTGCTACATTAGTAACAAATTTCTAAGTGGTCTGAGAATAATGATCTGAAGACCAGTTAGAAAGTAAATTTTGAGTATAGTATTGGTTATAGTACTTTGTTATCATGATGAATTTTGATACTGAGTTTATTGTTAGATGTGGAATTATCTTTCCTTAATGTAGCATGTCCTCTACTATAAACATTGCAATTGCTATTGCAGCCTGCAAAAAGTATACAAAGAATACTCTCTACAAATGTAAATACGGTTTTGGTTTGGTGATTGTTGGATACAATGGTCTTCCTTAAGCCTAAACACAGAAACAAAAGCTTGTATTATAACAGAAAGCCCAAGATGGGAAGTGATAAAATAGGTATTGAGTGGAGGGCTTTGTTAAAATTTAGCTCGTGTACTTGTAAAATTTCCATGTATTCATTAAACTATTATGTCACTCTTATTGTTAGAGCTTGGTTAGTTGACTAAAGTGTTAAGCTTTGTTTGTAGTACAAATTATAACCTTAACTCCTTTCAAAATACAGTTGGAGGATTTTTGATCTTCCACAGTTCTTTCAGTTCATATGTCTTACCAAAGCATCTGTTGTACCTTGTGTGGATAACTTTGTATTTAAGGGTTCAGCTACAAGGTACTGGAGAACTGTAAACTTGAGCAGCTTCCATTTGTGTAAGGTGCCTTTCTCAGTGAGGGGACCTTGCAAAGAGAGTGTCTCCTGTGTTTGTAATGTGAACCACGTGCTTGTAAAAATATAGATATGTTCAAATAATCCTGAACGCTTTACAAATGCATTTAAACTAAACATGTAAGCTCATGGCAGTGCATGTTGAAGTAAAAATGGTAACATTTTGGTTTTTATGGTCCCAAAAGCTTGATAGCTACAGACCTTTGGCTAAGTTGTGTATCACCTATAAAGGGATCTGTTTCAGTTTCAAGATGGTTTTTGAGTGACATGGGTTTTATGTTTCGGGAGCAGGCAAAGAGGCTCTCACAGACACACGGTGTCAGCCTTGCCAGGTGGTGTGAGGAGTCTCCAGCATTGTGCTGCAGCTCAGACATGGATCCCTCCGAGTCCTGGGTGCAGCACAGTCCCCTCTGCCACAAACCATGGCTGTGGTCCTGGGAACTAAGTGGAACTTGTCCCTGCAGCAGTGGTGCACACCAGAGAGGCAAAGATGCCGAGTGCTGGCACAACCTGTGAGCAGAAACTCCTTGGAGACCGAGAATCTGTAAAAAGGAACTTGGAAACTCTTTCCCTTGAGGAGTTTACAAAATTAATGATGGATCCTGGTAAAGGATATCGCTTGGTGACAAGATGTCATAATGCACATTTTAGCAGGGCTTTCTTACAGCCTTTTAAATAGACTCCTGGCTTTTTAGTTGCAAGTAAGAAGGTCCTTTTTTTCATTCTGAGCAGCTGCAGGTTCTGCTTGTCTGTTTTGAAAGCCACCAGTGGAGTAGTTTTAGGCAATAGTATGTTATTTTTGTAGATGCTGAAATGAGACATCTTAGGTAAAGGAGAGGGACTGGAAGGTAAATAGGGGACTTACGTCCAAGACACTGTGGGCAGAAATGTTGGTGTTATCTACTGAAAGCTTGAAATGTTGTTTCGAAATTGGTTTTGGTGATTGATTTTTAGTGCATGCAGCGTATCCTGTGCTGTGTTTTGAGAAGAGTGTGCTTGTAAATATTTTTTAATATTTATTTTTTCTGGTCCTTACATTTTATTGGCCTTGTGTCCACATCCATTTATTTATTGTTACAGCACATTTTAAATGAAGTCAGTGTTTTAGGTTCAGCTTTTCAGGTATTGTATGTGAAAGTCATTGGCAGTTGGCAGGGGCAGGAGCTGCAGGCTCAAGTAGCAATAGCTGATAAGACTTTTCCTTCTATTTTTATAACTCCACTTAAAAGTGTGCTTTTTCTGGAGCGTGTTGTCCTAAGCCATACCTAGAACTTCTTTCCTTGCCTACTGGTGATTTTGACATGAGGATAAACATTAAAGACTCACTGAATGTGGATGTGTCGAATGCAGCTTTGTGTGGCCGGTGCTGCCGAGGGTTGTACAGACCAGGAGGTCTCATTAACAGAAGAGCAAAAGAGATCTTGGGTCAAGCACAGATTTTTTTTCTGTCTGCTGAGGAATGTTTCCACTGGCTTGGGGAAGGACATTCTTAATCTTTCTGGAATAATTTTGAAGAAGTATTTTCATTGTTTTTACTGCAATGTTTAGGTAAGAGATACTTTGTTTTTCATGCATATGGGCAATACCATAGCATTCAATTTTTGAAATACACTTATATTGTCTTTTGACAATATTGACAATATTTGTTACTTAATATTTGTCTTCTGACATTTGGCCTGAGATATGAGTGCAAAACTGTCTTCCAAACCACTGTCTCCTTGGATGCTTCAGATGCTCCTGTGCAACACCTGATGCGCAGCCCTTGGAAGGTGATGTGGACAGGTGGCTTCTGTGTCAAGACAGAAGAATGCACTTGTTCTCTGTTGGCCACTTTGGAAAATGAACTGCCATCCTCTTCTGTTAATGGCTGAATTTTCATCTTTCCTAAGAAGTTGGGTGTATTTTGAAATGGAACATATTCTCAGAAGATACATTGATTCCTCTTCCTGGCCTGTTACATCTCTTCTAGTTTGAGTATTTCTTCAGTTCTAGTTTCCTAACTGCCAGTATGGCAGAGACTGAGCATTAGCTGGTGTTTTGTGTACATGAGGAAATTCTTTTACCTCCATTACAGGTCCATTGCTTGAATCCTGAAAACTTTTACTACAATGCTTTGAAAAAATGGACTGTTTTCAGTGTGGGGGAATCTTCGTGTTACTGGAACAAGAATAAGCCCAGTTGATAAACATTGCTTTTGTAAGGTCTGTTACCTTCTAAGGTTGTTTCCTTCTTGGTTTAAAGTGTTGAAAGCATAGCTCTAAAGTACAGAAATGTTTAATTTCTGAGTGACCTAAATAATGTTTGGCTTTCTAGTTTTGAAAAACCCCATTTTTCCCTGTGTTTTGGCAGCTAGTCAGGATACAGTTGAAGATTACTTCCAAGATGTTTTTTAATTTGGAATTCTGAAAGGCTTTTAATGACATTGAGCTATTTAGAAACTTAATTTTCAACTCCAGAGCTGTAAGGTGCCTCTTAGTGGAGGATGCATTTGTTGTAAATAAATTCTGGAAGAAGACTTTTAAGTCTTTCAGTAGCTCTTTTGGATGCAGGAGAGTCAAGTGAGTCGCTTGCTAAGACAGTAGATCAGATGTCAGGAATATGAATCATGTTTGATCTCCGCCAGGATTGTTTTCCAGACAGGTCAGTCAGGGGGCTTTTTGTCTTAATTTTCTTCCTGTATTAGTTTATAGTGTTTGATTTATTTAATGACAGTGATGACATAGAGAGCTGAGGAAGATTTACTCATATTAATCTTTGCACATAGGTGGATTTGGAGTTTGCCTCTCTCAGGCATGTCTCTTGCGTTTTCTGTCTGCCTTCCCCCATCTCCGTTTGTTTGCCCTTCGTGTCCACACCGAAGCAGAGCTGGTTGAGTCTTGTCTTGCACAGAAAAGTAACTTCTTTCTGTCATATTCGGTTAGTGACCAACTTCCCTTTTTAAGTTTTAGCACCTGATCCCTAGGAGTTGTCTAATTTGGCGTGTCTGATTGCTTCATTTATGCTTTGTGAGACTCTGTAAAATGCTGAGAGTGAGCAGTGTGTGCATTTCTGAACTGCCGCCTTTGCCATCCATCAGCTCCTCAGAATGAATGTTGTTGTCTTCACTCCCAGCCACTGTAAATACAAGGAAGGGTTTGGTCAGAAGCACATAAGCTTTTAGCTGGGCAGATAGTATCAGTGCTCGTGCATGGACCTGCATCTGTCTGCAGGCTCCTGGTGAGACATTTGTGCTTTGAATAGAAGGAGCTGGACGGGCTGCTGATGCTGGAAGCGCCAGCCCGGCCACAGTCTTGCAATTGTTCGGCCACACTGGAGGGAAGAGACAAAAAATAAAAGCATTCCGAGCAGTGCCAAATTTTCTTTGATATGCTAATCTTTTGATAACAGTTTGAAAAGCCCTTGGAGACTTTTTTTAGATTTTAGACAAAATAGTTCATTTGTCAGGACTTCCCTTGTAGATAGGGTCTCCGTTATTAAGAACTGCCTCGCCAGCTCATGGTAACAAAAGCAAGTGCAGAGCACAGCTGCTGGACTGCTTGTTGGTAAGAGAAACTCTTCTAGTTATCACAGCATTTTTCACAAATGTCTGGAAAGGATAAAATAGGCAGTGCTTAAGATACAAATGTGTAAATTTATTTACTCTCGTATTTTAAAGAGACAGATGATAAGAGAGAATAAGCAAATCTAGTAATTTGATAATTTTTGGTGAGTATCCATACATGGATTTTAATTTTACTTGACTTCAACTTTGAAAATTATATTTTAATCTGAGAAATTTGAGATGTAAATTACCCACTGATTGCAGGAAGTACTGAAAGTTTCTTTTGGAGCTGCAGTTTTTCCAGACCTTGGCATTTTTCTCTTGAAATTATGAAATTTCCACTTATAGTGAAAAACTGGAAGAATAAAATAATGGCAGCAATATGTATCTTAGGAATCAGTTTTTAAAGATTGTGGAATTGGGACAAATGTTGAGGAGAACAGAGAGAAGATACCTTTGCTTCCTACCTCCCAAATAAAACTTTACGGGTAAAATTCGCACTGAAGTAGTTTGGTAATTATGCCAACTCTTAGAAAACTAACTTAAGTAAGCCAGGAGTCCTTCAGAAGTGTGGCTTGCAGAACTCTTCAGGTGTGCTGATTGAGATTTGCTGTGGTGTTTTTAGAACAATTTCTTTAATAAATATGCCATGAATTCACTTGTGTCTTTTATTCTGTTGCTATGAATGTTTATTGCCTATAAATATTTTGGTAAAATTGCTTCCTGTCTTGGTTGTTTAGTCAGGATAGATCAACAAATACACATATTGGTGTAGTAACTGAGAAAAGGTGTAGCACTGTAGGAGATTTAGTTTTAAGCTCTTCCCACTGCTGTAATTTCTTCAGTGATCCAATCTGTGGTTTGCTGTATCTCCAAAATAGTATCAACTTAAATCTGAAGCTGCAGGTGCTGTCCTCCTCACAGCTGGGTACTCTTCAGGATGGAGGCAAATGGCAAATGCTGTTTAACTCTGTTTTGCAAAGTTGCAGGTTTATTGTTTAAGCATGAGACTCAAATGTGTGCTCTTAGAAGTACTTGGAGTTCAGACACTGCTCAGCTGATCTCTACACCATTTGTTAAATTTATGCCTAAGTTGTTTGAAATGTTGTGATTTCATGCTCTTAATCTGGTGGCAAACAGCATTTCTTTTACAAACCTTTTTGGTATTTCCTACTTCTCTGTCTCCAGAACGTCCTTGGCTATACAAAAATGGCTCAATAAGTAAAAATCATGTTGACAATGTCGTGTCAACAGTAACTTTCACTATTTCCATTGGTTTTAACCCCTCTCTTTAAAAAGTTGCCATTTTCAGTTTGTTAAAGGGGGAGAGGATTTCTCCAGCTATTCACTCCTGGGAATTGGGACTGGAGAGAAGCTGAGCATCAGCCTGTAATGTGCATCAGAGGCACAATATATTTGGTTATTGCCATGTCCGTGTTGCTCATTGCAAGTGGATTTCAACCTCACTTCAATCTGAGTACTAGTAAAATGTCATACTCTGTCATGGTCTGAAAAGGCCAAGGCTTATATTTAAATCTTGAATTAAAGATTAAAACAGTGAAATGTTTAATTTCCCACCATATTATAGGAGGAAGTAAAGATCAAATGCTGATTGCTGAAGTCCCTTCTGAATTGGTGACATTTCTTCAGTCTGACCCAGCAGCTTGTAGTGACCCAGGGAGGGCAGCCCTGGGGAGTCCCTGTGGTGGTGTTTAACCCCAACTTTCAGCAGGGCAGTGAGTGACAAGCAAAGCAGTTACCTGTTTGCACTCTTGATGATGAGCTTGGGCTGGTGGTGTGCTAGAAGGGATACAATTGGAAAAAGGGTGCTGCTCTTTGTTGCAGAATAGAAATTATGTTCATGACCCATCACCTAAGAAAATATCTTTAATTTTGTCTAAGTTTAGGGATTTGAATTTGAGTTTAGTATGGAAAATTACCGGCAGTTTGTGCAATGTTGAGAATGTGTGTGTTAGCTGAAGGTTGTTCAGTAAATGAGTGTATAAGATAATGCAGATGGAGATAATGATGTGAGTCAAAAATAGCCTCCTTATGCACCTCATGTATTCCCTATTTGATTCTACCCAGCTGTTCAAAGACCTCATTGAAAAACAGGAATTATTGCTGGTGCTCTCAGTGCTGAGATTCCTCTTCATATTTTCTTCAGACCTGCAACTTGATGCCCTTCACAGAGTGGAACGGCCCTAAATGAAGGCAGCTCACTTGCCTCTCTTGCTGCCCTGGTGTTCCCTGAGGTGCCTGTGCTGTCGTGTTGCCCATATGGAAATTCCTGTTGAGATCAATTGATCTGGAATCTCTTTGCATTTATTTTGCTGTCTGGTGCTTTTCTGTATCAGTTGCTGCTTAGTCTGTCTGTCAAGATTGGAGTGTTGCCTGCAGGCACCGGGTTTGATGTTGCCGTGCATTATAGCAGGAAAGTGCATGTTTGTTTAAGAACAGACTAGTTCAAGTATGATTAATATAATAATTTCCTTCTGGAGCTGTGAACTCTATTAAAAGTACAGTTCTGTAAATACACAGAACTTTTTTTGGCTGTGTGATTTCTTGATTGAAAATGTGATTTATATGGTATACATAAAATTGTTTGATGTGATTAATTCAAAGGTTTTCCTCAGGAGCTTTCTTAGCAATCCTGTATAGCTTTAGGAAAGATTTTAACTGGTTTCCTATATACTTTTATCTTTCCCAGAATAAAAAGCTGCTTAGTGAAGAAAAGTGGCAATTTAAACAAAATTGTGTTTTAGAACTTTCATGACTTGTGTGGTTTAATTTGCAAATAAATCTGCAGTAAGATTATAGATGACTATTGGGTAGCAATAGAAAGTTTTCAGCTTAACAAGGCAGGAAACATGTGAGCTGGTGTTTCTACCGAAGGAGACAGTTGTTGCCAAGTTAGCTTCCTTCCATTCAGAAAAAAATGCCAACTATATCAAACACTGAATTTATGAAGTGCTGAGCTGCTTCTCACCTGGGACTGAGCTCTGTGTTGTGATGCAGTTCTCTGCTTTGAGTATGTGTTTCTTTACCAGGAAAAAGAATCTATTCCCAGCAGTGGGAATAGATTTCTGAGGAGACCCAGATTTGAGTGACAAAAGAAACCTTTTCTCTTGGGTTCCTGCTTCATTTGTGGGGTTAACTGGAAAGGAGGTGGTAGGTTGCAGAAAACACGTGAGGATGTGATGATGTTGATAAGCTGCAGGAGTTGGGAGGAAGGACCCCTTGAAGTTGTCATTGCTGATGAATGTAAGTGCAGGGATGTAGAGGGTGGCTTTGAGGGGACCTGCCCTGCAGTCTGGCTGTTTGGTTTGTGAAAACACTGGGGAGCCAACGACAGCAAAGGAGTTGGTAATGGCTGTACTACCTAATGCTCGTAATAGTTAAAATAACTACTTGTGCTATGACTTAATACTTGAGCACTGGTTATATGCTGTGGTGGTAAGTGCTGTGTCCTGAGATTTATGTATGTGCAGTAGATAAAATCAAAGGCTGTACCATCTGAGTGCAGAGAATTGTAGTTACTCCACGTCTTGCCAGGTTAGGGTTAGGGTTAAGGTTAGGGTTAGGGTTCAGTGATTTTAACCATGGTAGTGGGTCCTGTGTAAGTACAATATGTGTACATTAGTTGTAACTGTACACAATTACAGGACAGGGGTGCCCAAATGAAGGGTAGATGCACTTTCAATATCAAAAATTTTGCTTTTTGACACAGTACTTTTCATTTTACTTGTTCATGTGATGGTGAAAATTCTGATGAGCCTCATAGTATGTTGTAACTTTTGTTTGCAGTTCCCTGCTATTGTAATAAGGATCTGTGTGCCCTTTATTCATCTTGTAGACAGCTGCATATTTTTTCTTGCCTTTCCCCTATTTATGAAACTTGTGATCGATCGTAGTCTGTCCTCAAGGCACCTCTCAAGATTAACATCTGTGAGAGATTTACAGTGAGAAATGAACCTTTTGATACAAATTGAGTGGTGAAAGAAGGGGCAACACTGACCATTGAGCATGTCTTGATTCAGAAATACTGAACTGGGAGCTAAACCTTTTTTAGCATAGACCTGTTTTTCTGCTCAGAGGAGAAATGCACATCTCAGGGCTGCAGTGCCTTCCCTCTCTAAGGATAACTTGGCTTCTGAAAGCATCTGATTGGAGCTATTATGTGTAGAGTAATACAAATGTGTGATATTGACCTACTTTTAAGCTTTTTTAACACGTTTAATTTACATTTCCGTCATGAAGCTTGTAGAACATGCCAAAACCTGCTTACTTGGTGTAGAATATGTAATCAGTTTAAATTGATACAAGTTTTTTCCCCCTCTTTCAAAGCTGCTGTTTCTGCAGTATTTCACTTACATTCATCCTGTGTTGTGTTAAAGCTTTATAGAGCTCCTTGGATCATTGCTTCTGGAAACTGTTAACAGTGCAAATTTAAGATCTATATTAATATTAGGCAGGGTTTTATATATGTACACACTTGCAGAAAGTTAACCTGAAACAACTTAAAACAGGTTTGCAATCTGTAATATTGCTACAGTTTTTAATTCTTTTCTTGTTGAAGGTCTTCCATATCTCACGTTGAGAAGTTCCATATCATACTAAACATGGAGAAAGAAGAAAAGAAATACGTCAATAAAGCAGAGGAAGATGAGATGGTAATGAATTCTGTTCATCTATTTTTGCATAATGAAAGAAACACGTTTTCAGGGGTTTCTGTCCAAAGGGCACATCAGGAAGTGGACTGTCTCAGTGTAAATCAGTTTAGCAATTTTATAAGGTTATCCTTGATAATGTTTTTTGATATTAAGAAATCTCATCTGAGGCTGGCAGAGGTTTTGTTGAAAGCCATGGGCAGAGGTTCTGGATGCTGGTTGGGGTCATTAGTCCAATAGATAACACATTTAGGTACTAACATTTCTTTTTTTAAATGAAAATGAAAACAAAGTGGGTTGTGGGGTTTTTTGGTCGTGGTCGTTTGGGTTTTTTTGGGGTGGTTTTATTTTTCCTCTCCAGATCCTGGAGCTTTTTTCTTGTCATTTGAAACAGGTTAATGTTTCATAATGTGACTGTACTTTGCATACTCTTGCATATTTTTATTTATGCAGGTAAGACCCCCTTCCTAACACCTGACAAGGACTTTTATGGATGTTTGGTAGCAATAAGCTCTGCTTCCTACTGGAGCAATGGTACCCTCTTATCGTTTGTCCTGGGAGATGCAGCAGTTAAGCTTTGGCAGGAAAAAACTGGCAGCTGATCTTTAGATTTCTGTCCCATTTGGGGTATATAGGGATTTTTGTTTTTACAAATTAAAGGTTTATGTGTCCTTGTTCCATCCTTGTACACAATGCTGGGAAAAGCTGCTCTTCTCCAGACAACACCCATACAGAGAGCAGGCAAATCCATTTTACAGCAGGAGGTGCTTATGGCCTGATCACTCAAATAAATACTTTTGGAGGAAATTTTATTTTGCCCTAAAAGAAAAAAAAACATTAACTTCTCCCATTGTCTTTCACCTTCGTAGTTTTCTTGCTAAGGAGTGTTTTGGGGGTAACAGAGAATGGGCTTTATCTCTGCTTTTTGTCAGCTGAGAAGGTGGCAAACCAAACTTTTTGAAAAGCCTTTTCTTAGGGAAGGAGTTTAAACAATTTCCAGTACTGTTTAATGAAAAGTAAAAAAAAAACTGCAAAAAGTTGATGTCAATATGAACAATGGGTGGGACTCAATGGGAAACTTCATTGCCCTTTTACAGCAGGAAATATAATCTAGTGATGTAATGTGAAACTCAGGAATGTAACACAGCATCCAGTAAGTCACTAAATTATTTTCTCTTCCTGGCTGTTGTCAAGTTAAGTTGGTGCTTGTAGTCTGAATACTTTGAGGATTTTTAATGGGAGAAGAGGATTTTTCTGGCTGGTGCAAATTACAGAACCTTTGTGTGTGGCTGGCAGTTTATAATGTAGCATTTCTTGTTAAATGGCAGGCAAAATAAACCACTAAAAGTAGTGTTTGATAATATATTTACAGGTTTGTTTAGAAAGTATGAAATTCAGCCTGCAGTAGTAATTCAAAAGTATGTATGCTAGCTAATCAAATGCTAATGTAAAATCAGCATTTGACAAAACCACGTGCTTGTGCTCTTTAATGCTTACTGACTTGTGCTGTGTCGTGGTCAAATATGTCATTGTTCACTGACAGTTAAGGCAGGTTGTGTTGCAGTCCTTAGGGATCAGTGCAGAGAGGAGACAGGTGAACTGTTTCACACAGTGTGGATGATCTGTCTCTGTCAGACTTCTACTGATGTTTGTATTTCTGACCGAGCTAAACAGTGTTCCTTTTTTGCTGTACTAAATGGGTTTGAAATCCTTCCTTTCCCTAGAAAAGAGAGAAAATGGCTTTGAAATTTGATTTGCTTTAAATACTGCATGCTACGAAAAATTAATGTTGGCATCCTGAGCCAGAGTGATTAAGAGGGTCATTGTTAGTTGTTTCTGCTTCCATCATGCAGGAGATCCATGGCTATGATCTCTGTCGCTGGAAGTTGGTGCTGGTTGCTGTAGGAGTGATCTGTTCTGGGGGCTTTCTGCTCCTTCTCCTCTACTGGATGCCCCAGTGGCGTGTGAAAGCAACGTGCAGAAGGACTACACTGAAGGACTGTGAAGTGGTTCTGCTGAGAACAACCGTGAGTCTCCAGGGCGATGTGCTTCTCCCAGTTTGCAGTTCTCTGGCATCCCTCTTTCTGCTTAAATCCTTGCCTGCAGCATAGACATGATTGTGTTTTACAGCACTGCAGAATTGTTGCTCCTCAGTACTGTGTGCAGCTTTGCTGCCTGTGTGGAAAGACTGACAGCTCTGTGCAGGTGACATAGCAAAAAGAAGGTCTTTACCTTTCCATTTCAGTATTTAAATACATGAATGCTCTTGTCATCAAAAGTTACAGAACAGGTATTTTGTTCATATAAGCTGATAAGATGATTTTGGGGTTTTCCCTCCCTTGTTCAGCAAAGATACATTTGTTGAAATAAGATGTAACTGTTGACCTCGGTGTGGTTTGATTTGAAGGGATTTTTTTCCTCTGCAATTGGTGTGAACAGTCACTGATTTTGATCTTGTGTTAAGTCCTCAGTTATTGGAAGCCGTGGGGTGGGTGTATGCTTTGCAATCCCATGGTTCCTCCTACTACAGAACAGCTATATTAAGTTGTGAGGGCCTGAATAGGTCAAATGGCAGGTACCAAAACTCATTACTTACAAAAAATAGATCTTTTGCTGCAAAAAATTTGCTTTTAGAATTGTGGAAAGAAAATTGTTCGTAAAAGTAGGTGATACTGAGGATATGTTCTCTAATTATATACAGGCTCTGCTATTCTTCTATCTGTGGTTGACACATTTTGCTACAGCTGTTGTAGTAAAATGATGTTTAGATGCTGTTTCAACTAACTAATTTTTTTCCTCCTCTTTTTAAGGATGAATTCAAGATATGGTTTTGTGCAAAGGTTCGCATTATGCCTTCTTTGGGAGCCAGTCCTTTACAGAATCCTAACCCTGTAGTGCACAAGGTTTCAAATGGCCATGCTGTTCATTTCTGTGAAGCTGCTGCAGAGGAGAATAAAAACGATTTGAAAAAGTATTTGCCTGTAAGTAAACCAGCAATACTGTGCTTGCTAATACTCAAGTATCTCGAGTTCTACTGAGAGTAAACACAACACAGTTCATGTGAGCTGCTGCTTTTGTCTGAAAGGCTGACTCATTCTTTGGGTGGAACACAAGTCTTCTCAATAACCTTTTACTGGAAATTGTGGAATATTTGAAAGATTGTGTTGAAAGAAAAGTACTGTTTTTTCAGTGAAACTTTTTTAAGTTCACTTACTGTTGCTGGCCAGGATAAAGTCAGTCAGAAGAGAAGTGTTAAGGGGTGCCAGTTTAATATCTATGTCTGTTGCCTTTGCAGATTCGTTATTTCACGCATCACAGTGTGAAGTATTTTTGGAATGATTCAGTTCAAAATTTTGATGTTGTACGGTAAGAATGCTTTTTGCTTTTGTTTTATACTGGTCAACTGTTACAGCTCACTGAGTCATTGAAGAGAGTGAGTGCAGGGAGATTGTGATTCGGTGTGAATTTGGAAGGAAGGTGTTTGTTTGATGTGCCTTTATCAAGCATGATTTGTGCAGGGTGATAGGCTGCATGCCTGTTCTTGGAGTGCTATTTGAAAATCAGAGCACCTGTTTGTAGACAGTAGTTCTCCTTCTATAAACTCAAAAACTTTGCTTCTGGTGGAGTAACTTCTCTTTTTTGCATTGCTGCTGAGCTAGGCCCAAAGGGAGGAAAAAGGGGAATTCACCAAATACCTTATTGCTCATCTTTTTGTGGGTCTGCTGCTACATTTTAGTCCAGTTGAGCTTAGTTTTATGCCTTCTTCGTTACTCTTTAGTAACAAAAATAGGTCTCTTGCACTGATAAAAAGTCCCTTTCAGTGAGCAGTGCTAGCTTGTATTTTCTTTTATCCAGCAGCACTGTTGCATGATGTTAAGGGTTGAAGAAGAAAATTCTTCTATCTGATGATACTGATAATTCCTTCTCACAATGCCACGAGTTAAATGAGCAGAGGCTTCTCCATTTTTGGCAACTGTCCATTAAAATAATTCATTCAAATCAGAAACATAACCTCTTTTAAACTTAAATCAATGTTGACCACATTGAACCATCATGTGGAAAAGGTCAAGCCCCTATATATAGAAAAAATTCATGACCAGAAGGAAAGAAAAACAGCCAAAATTTCTTGAAGAAGAAACATAGTCTGCCAATGCCTTGTGTTTTCAAAAAAAGTGTGTGCAAATGATATGGAAAGTTGTCAGCAATGACAACAATTTAAAAAAATTATCACAACACAAGCAAAACTGAGCAATTCTCCTCTGGGAGGGTGGAAGTGTCTCAGTTCACATGTAGATAATTAAAAGCTTTGTATACATTTTTCATGGTAAGCCTCCCATGAATTACAGTGGTGCAGGTAGTGACACATCATTTAGCATTACAAAGTGCTGTTTCCATGCCTATAGTGTTCCTAAATTAAACTGTTCAAAGGGAATATTTCCCACAGATGAGAGTAAGAGACTTGTATGTTAAGAGCAGGTATTGGAAGAAAATCATACGATGCCACGTGTTCAGAAAAAAATGTTGTTCCTTAGCATTAAAGCAGTGACTTGAAACTTGGCATTTGTTGGCTGTTTGACTGTGCCTTTTGATGTTATTGTGATAACTCAGCCAATTTGTAAGCCCTGGAAAAATCTCAGATATGCCTGTGAAGTTATGTGAGCATTTATTCAATCACATTCTTGCTGATAAGCCAGACTTTCATTTGTTTGATGTATTAGCCATGACTGAGCCCGAGCATTTGTTTAGTCAGGTACAGTAGCTGAGCTGGACATCATTATTTAGTTATTGAATAATAAAGTGGAGAAAGAGCTGGATCTGAGACATTCTGGATACTGTTAGAGTACTAAATCACTTTTGCAGAAGGTCAGATAAAAATACCAGTTTGCTGTAACTTTTCTCTAAAGTGAATAATCATTTAGTCAAAGTACTAGATACCATGTGCAAAATAATAGCTAAGCTTATGGATGATAAATATTCTGAAAAGAAGTCTTAAAAATTTGTCCTTTGCCAAGATACGTTTTCTTATTCTGCTCTTCAGTTTACGTGTATAGACCAAAAACTGGTATTACCAAATAACATGGTAGTGAATCAGGTTAGTATCTGAGAAGAGACAGTATATGAGACAAAGAGCTTTATAATAAAATCTGTAAGGCAGGCAACACACTCGTAGTTGTGATCTCAGCATAATCCTGCACCGTGTGGCTTCGCTCTGTGCAGCTGCTTATACAAGTACCCAGGGACAGAACAGTTTGGTCACATAATGAAAGATGTAGCACAACACAGAATGGAGGCAAATTAAGATATCTTGGGCAACTAATTCAGTTGTGAGAGCTTGAGTTTCATATCATTGTTTTTATATTACTGTCATATTAAGATCACTGTTTTAAACACAGGAAATGCAAGTGTAATTGTTCTTAAACTAAATCAGACTTGGTCACAAAGCCAAAGAGGATGCAACTCTGACCTTGTATGTCTGTTTTGTTTTAGCTTGTGTCTGCTGAATCTCTGAGTGGGTTGATGAGTGCTTTATGTAATAAAATGTGTGCACACAGGGATGTTTTTTTAAATGCCCTGGGAATTCAGTCTGTAACATTACTGTAAAAAGCAGAGAACATCCTGCTAGAAGCTCTGTCTTTGCATGAACATTGTTCACATAGGTATGCTTATTTGCATATAAAGCATTTAATTTTAGGCACCCTCCTTAAATCCAGTTACATTCCTTTTCCTGCAGGAAAAGAAAAATTCCATTTCAATCCAGGACCGTATTTAATTCAT
>JAOXXN010000137.1:13700635-13717790 GCA_026770055.1 Myrmophylax atrothorax
TCACAGTATGCCAGTGTAAGTGGCTGCTGTTTTCTTGTTAAATGTGTATTTCTAGAAGTGACCTTGTAGGCTGGATTTAAGGTCAGGGTTTTCTGTCTTAAAAGCATATTTTTAAAACTCTTTTTTGCTATTTAAAAAAATGGAGGGAGGGAATTGAAAGACCTAAGGATTCAACTATTTAATAGAAAAATGCTCCACATTTATTTGCAGTGTTACTTCAGAATAAGAGCATATTAAAGAATTACATTAAATTCTTAGGGGAGCCCACCCTCATTCATTTGTATCATACACATAGCTTATTATTCATAATAATGCAGATCTGTGTAACTTGTTCATCTCGTATGATCAAAATCCAGAAGTAGAGATGTTCGTGCAGATCTGCTTTTTCCATCCCTGAGCTTCTCCAAAGCCAGTAATTCTGGATGTTGACCTCTTCTCCAGTAATTCCAGAGTTAATACGTGCAGAAACATGCCCTGCCCTTCATCCAGGACCCCATTGTTGTTTCCAAGAATCAAAGTTTGACAAATAAATCTTCCAGGAGAAGTCTGGACTCACAGTCAGTCTTTTATTCCTGCATTTAGTTCTCTCTGTTACACTGATGTGTCATTTCCCGAATACGTTTGGGTTTGGGTTGCAATCATTAGTCACTTTTTTCTCTCCGAGATGGAAAAGTCTTCCAACATTATCTAGTGTTTGCACACTACAATTACCTGTTTTTATTGAATAATATTTTCTGCAGTTTCTAGTCGTCATTTCCATTACTGTGTGAGGGATTGCTATCACGGTAATGAGCATAATGTTTGCTTGGATCCTACCATTTTGGCTTTTGAAGAGTACTACAGCATTCATATTCTTTCCAATTGACACATTTTTTCCCTTCTATTTGTTAGGTTAAATCAAACACAGGTTTCTTTGGATACTTGGCACAAAATTATCAAGGCTTTGTATTTAAAATGTTGTTCCAAGTAGAATTTGCAATATATGCTATGATGTTGCTGCCTATTGGAACATGTTTCTCAGTGTTTTCATATTACAGGTGACAACTTGTCTTTTCCAAAACATGGCAGTAGATATTAATTTTCTTGGCTGTTTTCTTGTTAACAAGTTTATCCACTCCTAAAGTTCCTGTGCCTTTGTTACATTGTCGTCTAGCAACTCTAACCCTGCTTGTGATGTTTTCCTTTATGCCTTTTAGTTCTTCCATTTTTTTAGTAGCAAACTCTCAATAGTTTTCTTTTTTTGGCCTCCTTTTTACTTGTGAAAAGTTAAATTTTTTGTATATTGCTGTCCTTACCACTGAAACAAAATAGTTATTCTGAAGCTGCAGAAGCATGGCTTTTTTTGTCTTCTGATGAATTTAGAATAAGCCTTGTAGATAGAAATTCTTTTCCTATTCAATTTCAGTTTTCAGTCCAGTGATAAATGCTACCAAGAAAAATAAACTTACCTTCTGCTGAAAAATTCCTTTGTTCTCTAAGTGATTTCTAATTGTAACAGAACCTGGTGGTGTTTCTGTTCTGGAAGTGTAAGGGCTCCAGTAGAAAGTCTGTGCAGTGTGTCATTCCATGTATCAGCATGTGCCTTTTGAGGACAAACCATTCTTTTCCAGTTTAAATAAACCTTCTTAGGGTTCCACTCCTTGGCCTGGTTGGTTGCCACATCAATCTGTAAACTTGTGAATTTCTACTAAGCATCACCTAAGCAATATAATTATTGCAGTGTGTTTGTTTGTTTGTTTTCACACAGTATTTCAAACCTCCTCCCACTCTTTCCTATGCAGGTCTGGGTTAGCATCTTTCAACACTTGAATAACTTAATTCATTACCAAAACTCCTGGGGTGATTTGTCACATTTCTTTCTTAAATTGACTTGCCTATTTATCTTGTTGTCCATACTTTAGTAATAGAATAGAAGTACCTAGAGTTTCCTTGACATGAAGTGTTTTGGCTGTTATGCTTTGTCTTAAAACCAGTTTCTTCCACTTCCACTGTTAGTTGAGTGTTTTGTTTAGGCAGATGAGTTGTCATACTATACAGCAGGTGTCCAGTAGAAGAGTTGTTTAGTGGTCCTCCAATCCCAAACCTTGTTTTGTGATAGACACTTCACCTTCCATAGCTTCAGCCCTCCTCTTGAACTGCATTTGCCCAACTCCAGCAGTACTACTCTAGGCTCCCTGAAGCTTTTTCATGTGGTGCCAACTCATTGGGTCCTTTATACTGTGTAGAAGTCATAGGCTATTTTGTTCCTTCACTTCCAGTATAGCTCAATGTCTTTCTCTTCCCGTGTGTCTGGCTGGATTTTCTGCCCCCTACACTTTTCACTATAGACTTACCTGGGCTCCAGAGGTCATACTCTCAGTCTCTGAGAGAGGCCACTGGTGGCATCTCCTTCCATCTTTTAACAAGCTACTCTGTATATATATTACCTGGAGTTTGTTCTACTGAGACTAGTCCCTTAGTAGTTGCTGCCTTAAGAGTCTCATGAGATGCATGAGGGATTGTATCTATCTTCTTTGGTCACACTTGCCAGTTTGGCACTTGTGTCACACTGTGAGCATGTGTGATTTCGTCATTGCTTCTACAACAGGAATAGTTTCTGGCTGTGGTCGTCCCAAACATGTTTTCTGAATTGCTTTGTACAGTTCTTGCTCCTTCCATGTGGATACCAGACTAGGTTCACAAAGCATGCAGATTCTTCCTACCAGATGATAGAAAATATTGCACAACAAAGGCAGATCCCAACAGCTGTTCCTCCATACTCCTGATGCCTGGTTTAGACATGCTTAAACCAGACTGACTTCAAAAATTAACATCTAACAAGCTGAACACTTGTTGGCAAATACTTTATAAAAGCACTATCAAACTATGGTATATTACAAATCATAAGCACTATAAAATCTGTTATAAAAGTTGGGCTAATCGGCTCCCCGTTTTCAGTGGCAGAGGTTAGTCAGATGTTAGAAATGGAATCTGTCCCAGCATCAGAGTTGTAGGCTCAAGGCCATGGAAGGTACATGTTCACACCTGTGTTACCAAATTTTTTCAAAGCTTTTGAGTCCACCCATGCAGCTGTAGGAGAATAGCCAAATGTACTGAACATTCTGTTCAAGTTCTGCCTTCTTTTAAAATCTGGAATGATGCCTACTGAATTCCTTCGTTCCTGCTGGTGGCTCAACTTTGCCACCCCTCTGCAGCTTTTCTGGGAATGTCGCTGGTTTAAAACAGACTACAAACAAAGCATAGCTCCAGCATGAAGTACACTGTAATGCTAAAGGTGGTTTATGGGGAAACTGCTTTGAATGCACGTCTGTGATGTTTCACAGGTTTTTTTAGAGTATTGAAACACATTAAGGGTGTGTATTTATGGGTTTTACTCATAGCAATGGATGCAGTTTTGGTCATTGTTGCTGTTGATTTTAAGTCCATATTCATATTCTTGAATCTCATGTGAGCACTTTAAGAATGAAAGTGTTTATCATAGAAGTACCAACAAGTAGTGCAAACTCTCCATTTTGCTTGGCACTGAGTTAGTTATGCCTAACACTGTTTCATGTTTTATTTGTAATGTGCACACTAACAACGAGTGATCATTAGTTTCTTTAATTCTTCCTGCTCACTGTAATGTCTCACAGAATGTCCTCCTTGATATGATCCTTTGGAAGGTTGTGTTCAATCGAGACAAACAAGGAGAATATCGCCTCACCATACCCCAGCCGCCTCAGGTTGGAGACGAGTATTTTGCTGTCATCATTTGAGTGCATGTGCATTAATTCGGTTTTATCTCTTAATGATATATAAGTGTCTGTTGCCTTATCTTAAGCTTAAGTTGGCTTAAATTAGATTTCTGTAACTAGAATATTAGAAGTAAAGGCTTCTGGTGTATATTTTTCTCCTTAATGACAGTTAAGAGTTTAGTCTGTGTACAAGAACTGTGAAGCAAACCTAGAGGATTGTTTTTAACTTCTCTCACTTTATCTTCAGTTTGCCCATTAGCAAATTTTATTTCTGTTGTCACAAATTAGCATGCTAGAACTGGGAACATCTTGATTTGTTTGAAGCAATTAAATTAAATTGAAATGAATTTGGTTTAGAGCTTTAGTTTATTGTCTGAGAGCAGTAATTGTTAGCATGTACAAATGAAACAAAACAAGATGGCAAATGGAAGTGCACAATTTCTACTTCAGATGGTTTAGGAGACAAAGATTTTTCAGGTGACCATGAATTTTGCTCTGGTCTGCCTCTGCTATTAGTTCATGAAGAAAATCTATGTGAATCCCATAAAAACTAGCTTTACTTTAAGCCTGATGGCTTCTCACTTTTGGCTGATTGTACATTTATGCTTGCTAGAATTACCATGATTTATTTCTCAGCACTAGATTTTATTAAATGTATTCACTTAAGATTTACGTTTGACCTTTTGAGGATGCTGAAGAACAGATTGCTTTATGTTCACTTTAGAATGGAAACTCTGCTTAAGGTTTGCATTCGCCAATTGATAGAAATGTAGCATGACAAAAACTGTGGAATGGGATGGAATCCCCATGAAAATGTCAGCCCTGCCATCTACAGGTGCTCTCTGAGACATGAGAGGAATTCACTCTTGAGAAGAATGAGGAATGGTGTTTCTCTTCCCCAGCTACCTAAGTTACATGCATTTAAGACTGGGAGGGGAAAAATAGGAAGGAAGACTTAAATTGAATGATTTGTGTCTGTCTTAATAACTATTAATACCCTGTGGTGTTGGAGTTGCACAGTATCAGCAAGTTAAATTCTGCTACTCTTGGCTGGCTGCCTGCCTTTTTGAGACTCTGAGAATTTGTTTTTTCTAGGCCAGGCTTTTATTCTCTAACAGTAAAATCATTTAATGTGGCCTGTTCTATCTGTGATTATTGAAACTATAATAAACTATGCGTAAAAGCTGTTGGTGGTCTTAGATGTTACGCTAATGCAGAATACTTGTTTTTTCTGTCAATTTTTTTAAATGTCATTGCTACCATAGTATAGAAGAGATGACAAAAAAGAAGAGCTTCTGTTGCCAGTTCAGTTTGACAATGAAATAGTAAATTAGAGATGGAAATACGTGTTTTTCTTCTGGTGATTTACTGTATTGTTAGTTATGTTATTTTTTTTCTCTTACAGTAATCCAAATTTCAAATCTGTTCACTTCTGCAGGAGTCTGTGGACCGCTGTGGAGTCTGTTTCCTCTCTTCCCTGTTTGGTTGTAGAGAGAAGACACCAAAAGCCAAGTATATGCATCTAGCTCAGGAACTGCTGGTTGATCCAGAATGGCCACCAAAACCCAGGACAACAACAGAAGCGAAAGTACCATCCCAAGAAAATGGTTCATATCAAATCATCACTGTAACATAGCAGTGGATCTTGGTGGCATGTATTTTTAGTAGTATGCAGAAGAATGTAATTTTAAGGCTTTATTTGAAATTGCAGTGTGCTAAATGTCAAATTCTAATGCAGATATTTCCAACTGTTTTGTGTCTCTGAATACAGAATTCAGAGCCAGGCATCTTACAGCTATACATTTTAAAAATGTAGGTTACCTTAGGCAGAACAACAAAGATTGTGATTCCTTCCACCTTCTTTCAAATTTCATTGTTCCTAAATGAGATGCATTTGAAGGTTTAAACTGCAGGGCAGTTAAAACAGATTCACATTATTTGCCTGGAGTATTTTAATCATTGTTCTAAACTGCTTACCTGGGCATGTGTTCATGTAAAGCCTATGATATAATGGTTTCATGGTTGTACTAGAGGTGCTTTGTCATGCTTTTGGTTTTTTGATGTTTGTTTTTTGTTTGGTTGGTTGGGATTTTTTTGTTGTTGGGGTTTTTTTTTATCCTGACAGATGAAAAGCTTTGTGTCTCAGAACAATTCTAAAGTTTAGGTGTGTGTACCTCTAAGTTTGTCCTACTAGTAAGGAGTGTTTCCAGGTGTAATGTTTGGATTTAAGTTCAATTCTTTAGTCTGCCACAGCAGAACTCAGAATGCTGTAGAAGCAATATGCTCTGTCTTTCAGAAGAAAGCACACTGCTTTCAAGTGGGTTCTTGACTTCTCTAACTAATGCAAAGGAAAAGCTGAGGTGGCCTCCAGAGGAGGAGGCATTTGGCTACACCCTGAAGTTTTTTCAGAAGGAAAGCTGGAGAATCTAAATACATTCTTCTGTGTCATGTTTTATTGCATTTGGCTATGCATTTTTCCATAGACTTTGCTTTTTCCAGCAGAAGTGTTCGATCATCCCATTGTGGACCATGTTTTATTTGTAAATCTTAAGATAGTTTTCCTATATCTTTTGAAGTAGTAAGGCCAGAGATGCTGCTTCAAGAAAAATGGGAGTGGGAGGGAGGATTTTCACATGCCCACGCCTGGGATTTGTGCACATTAAGAACAGGCATTTCAAAGAGTCTGCCAGTGTCTTAAGCACTATATGTAGCCGTAGGAAACAAAATTAAGAGAAAATTGAGCTAAAATCTGTCTTGCTGCAGAACTATAAGGCTTATGTGGATTTTATTTATTAAAAAAAAAAGGAAAAAAAAGCAAAGCTTGCAATCACCACCAATGCGATGTAAGTGCTTGGGGTAGCCATACATCATTTTGCCATGAGGCAATATCAGAACACAAGACCACTAGAAAAATAAGTCTGCAAAGATGTAGAGGCAGGCATGGTTTTCACTTGCAAGGCTTAAAACTTTCCCTTTATTTTTTCTTTTAAACAAAACCACAAATTACTTTTTCAAACCTTTGACAACTTTGTAAATATTTAGAAAAGACTTCTTTGGTGTCTTTGGGATGATGGTAAATATTGATTCTTGACCATCTGTTTTGACCAGATGCAACTGACTGGTCCAGACACCTCCAAGCTTTGAGAGGAGATCTGGGGTCTGAAGAAATCACAATTCTGTAGATATCCTTTAGAGAAGGAAGTCATGTTCTTTAGAGTAGTCGTGGAAGGAGGGGCCCAAACACAGTGGCCAGCTGGGATTGTTTTGAAGTGTGTGTATTCTTATGATGGAATTTGAGGTTTTGATGTTAGGGATTTTTTTTTTTCCCTTGGGTTGCCTTGTTTCAGTTTTTTTTGGATTTTTGGTGGGTTTTTTTTAATTCCTGTGGAGACAGTTCCATTCCAGCCTTGTTTTAATGAGTGGAATTTTTTCAGATCAGACCTGATTCCCTTGTGCTGTTCTGTAAGGCAGTATGGACAGTGTCCCTGCTGCTCATAGAATCATTAATGTTGGAAAAGACCTTTAAGGTCATCAAGTCCAACTGTAAACCATGTTATCGTCAATTGTCAATCATCTTATGGTTTCTGCAGTGTTGAACATACTGTGCCAACAGAGAATTCAAAAGTGGTGCTAAATGGTTTAGAAGAACTTTTCCTAGAACTTGGAGGTTGAAATTACTAGAACTTGCTCCTCATAAATAGTCTGCATATAGTGTACTATCTCCAGTCCAGCTGTCAACTCTTCCTGATTTTTTTTTGTTGTTGTTTGTTTTTGAGGAGTGGAGCAGGAGGAAAGGGGAAGTGGTTTTCTTAGCATTCATTCAACAGAGCAATGTTCTTATTGTCCTGGCTTCTTCAGGTCATAAACATTGAACAACACTGATAGTTTTTAAGGGGTCTGCAGTTGTGGACTTGGATAACTTTATTAGTCATGAACTTGAGTCAATTGACCAATCTCTGCTGATGTTGATTTTGCAAAATCTTTGTAGCATGGAATAACTGATGAAGAATAACTCTTAGCTGCGTAAGTAGTATTCAAATTTAAAGAAAAATAATATTTTAGTTGAAAAATGTTGTGAAGCTATGCATCTTGGACCTGGGAGCTGTGACTTACCCTTAAACGCATAAGCTTCTGCTTTCTATTTCATTGACCATTTCAGATTTGCTGTTCCATGAGAATTCAAAGAAAATATTTGTGTCTTTCCCTTTTATATGCTTTTGCTTAATACTTTCTCTAATCTGATAATTTCTCTTGGCTTGTTTATTTTCTGAAGGTAGTTTCCAGTTTTATTCTAGTTTATTGGACTTACCTAGAAAGTGAGGGAGAAACAGCTTATTAAGGTGGGCTTGTCTTCAGAGAACATTTTAGGGAACTCTTACTAAAACTGAAATCGCCAAGTGTCTCCACGTAACTGAGTGACTAATGGGTCACAAGCAAAGTGAACTTGAATATTCTGCAAATGGGAGCTGTTTTCCTCAAGGTCTGCGTTCAGGGTTGGTAAATGTTCCTGAGGTTGCATGCTTGAGCTCTGACGCTTAGTCAAGAATAATAAATCAGCTTTTCTGAGAATCCTTCTTGTTGTTGCAAGTTCAGCCACAAAATAAGCTTTTGCATTTTCTGCAATTATTGGGATTTATGCCTTCCTGCCCAAGAGCTGAGTTTGACCACCGATAATTTTTCTCATTTTGAGCAGTTTAGTTTTTCTGGTTTTCAGAAATGCAGCAAACTAGATCTACACTAGTGTATTCAGTTTCTGTTTTGAAGTAAGATGAAATTCATTTTGTAGTGAAAAAATTCTAGTGTTCATCTTGAAGGTCTAAATTCAGGTGAACAGACCAATTTAGTGAGCTCCACTAGATACTGGGTAGACATTTTCTTCCTGCTGTATATTTTGGCCTTATGTTGAGGAGTTTGATTTATTATTAAATTATTTGTGTATGCAGACTTTAATCTGTACGTATTTTATTTTGATGTATTAGGATTTGTAAATATTAGTGATTTTTAAATATTATTTATGCACATACTTAAAGGACTGGTCTATCCAGAAAAGCAATTGCTAAATAATAAATGTTACTTTTCAGAAATAAATTGCAAGATCATGAAATTGTATATCCCTCAGGGTTATTTTAATTCTTTTTCTTTTCTTTTCCCTTCAGATTCAATTAGTAGTAACTCTAGTTTCATGTACTATAGAACTAAATCTACTGTAAAAAGAAAGTGCTGCAAATAATGCTTGAGTAGAAGCAACTAAAACACCCACAGAACTGACTGTCCATGTTCATTGTAACTTCAAATTGGAAACTCTTACTGTTGCACTTTTTAAAAGTTGTCGGATTTTTAATTCTATTTATTTTTTTTCTTTCTTCATGAAGGTTGTGCTGAACAGTCATCCCAAATTGGGTAAATAATCCTGTACTGTATATGTATATGCAGTATAATACTAAGCAGATGTGGAGTCCTTTTTATGCTGCAAATTTTTAATGCTTATGTTGGTCATCACAAAATGAGAGAGCTCAAGTCCTGTAGGATTTCTCCCATGAAATTCTGCATTGTAAACTTAGGTTTTTGTATGTCTAAGGGAAAGCTGTGGGGTTTTGACAATTTTTAGAGTCTTGAATATGTTAATTTTATACAGTAAAGCTTCAGGTTTTTAAAACTATTTTCAACAAACTGCAGCTTGTTTAATAATTATGTGAACCAGAAACTACTTGGTTTGGCATGAATTCCTCAAGCCTAACACAGATTAAAATGTTCATCATTACAGCGCTCTCTAGAAGCTCATCTTCCTTTTTATTTTTAGATCTGAAATGATACTACATCTTTGTATTTAAAATACGTATTGCTGCTCTAGAATGGTACCCTGTTGTCAAGAGGCTTACATAAATAACTGTACAATAGAATTGTAAATAGACTTGTAAATCATTTTTGTGACTGAAGCTCTTTGAAAATAAAATTAAAATGAACAGATATTTTAACTCCTTTCATTAGTTTCATGAAATTGTTTTTTAATTATTCTGTATACAGTTAGATCCAAACCTTGTTGAAGAACACAGACTTATTCCCACTGATGTCATGGGCATCTTGTTCGGCACCTCTGTATTTTTGGAGATGGGGGTGGAGAGGTTTGCATGCTGTGTGTCCGTGCCCTGCAGTGGGATCACGCTGACCATAGTTATACCTGTAAGTGCTGTTTAAAAGCCAGACCTTGTACGTGTGAGAGCAACTTGTTTCCACCTCCTGTTATTCAGGTGTTCCTTCTGCTCTTTGATGCATGGGAGGCATTTGAAAAGACTCTTGGGCAAATGCTCCTGGTTGTGAGCTGTCACTGTTGTCATGGTCATATTCAGAAAAATCACATGGAAATGAAGAAATCTTTTCCATTCTGTGCATCACCTTCCATTGAAACATTCGTTGACAGAGTACATTATTTTAAACTTGAAGACAAGATACTTGAAATACCTTATTACTTAATACCCAAACCCTAATCTTTCCATTTCGAGCTACTATTTTTAAAACCTGGCTTTTCTCTTTCAGAATTTTTCAGGCTTTCAGTTTTGTTGGCCTGTCATTCCAGAAGACTTTGAGGAAAAACGGAAACTAAATGTGTCAACCTTGGAACTCTTAGCCAATGCATTAAGTAAAAAAACCTTAATTCCTTACTGAAATTACTTTGACTCCAATCCTGCTGGAAAGTAAAAGTCAGGGTAGCTTTTTGAAGGTACAAGGATGTGGTTGTTTAAAGTGGATATGTCTGCTCCTTCAAAACCTCATGCACCTGTGTAGCAGACTGTGCTGAAACTGTCTAAAAAATTTGCATTTTCTGATCACAGTTTGCATTGAAATGTGGATTTCTGACTTCACCCAGATTTGCACTGGGTTGGCTGAAGCACATATTACAGTATCACTGTCAAAAGAAGCTACAAGTTATTTTTGTGCTGCTGTGTGTGTGACTTAAAACTTTCTCCCATTTTGTGCGTGGCCTCAAACTGTACTTTTGGAATTGCATACAACCTATGGAGATTGGTTGCTTGCACAACTAATTGTAGGCAAAAATCTGCTCTGAGGCTTAAAATAGTCTTTGGCCTTTCTCAGTAGTGAGGCAAATAGGGGTGAAAGTGTTATCTAGAGGATGCGTTTTGCTGGTTTACTTCCCATGTAAAGTGCAGAGTCATGGTGCAGCCTGATTGCCTGCTATGCTCCCAGTAAGTTCCTCTTAAAAACAGATGAGTTTCTAAGGTGCAGCTCAAAATTCCTTTCTCATGCTCATGTGAGTTTAGGAACTTGGAAGAAAGACAAAAAGGTAAGCACCCACTGTAAGCAATATGTGTGCTCAGTGTTCTGTGAAACTAAGTTCAAAACTGATTTGAAACTTTTAATATAGTAACAGTATTGTGTTGATTCTGGCATCCTTTTGTAGTCTTCAGGAACATTAAGGGGGTGGCAGAAAGGGAAAGAGGCTGTAGATCTGAATGTGGTAAATGACCAGCCAAGCTGGTGCCCTTTCTGGAATGCCAGGTGTCTCATGTGAGGGTTTGAGAAAATTTTAATACACAGGAATATATAATTATGATCCTTATTGTAGGTGTTACTGTATGGTGTACTGTTGCAGTCCTCTATTGTGGAAATTTAAATATTTCATCAAACAACACCATTAGCAGCTCTTGATGTTTGAGACCCTTAGGATTATCCAGTTGTTGTTCAGTCACACATGCTTGTGGCCTTCATCTCTTGCAAAGAATTTCTACCATTTAATTGTTGTTTGTAAAAACTAACACTTTCTAGCACTTCTGAGCTCTAACCTTGTCTTGTTTTATACTCCTACTTTTTATTATGGGACCCGGAAAACAGAAATCACCATCGTACAGTCCAGTGTTAGCCTGTTTCTTATTTTACAATATTTGGGCTGTAGTCATGCCCTCTGAGCAAACTGCATTTGCAGTCTATAGCATAACAGTTTAGGGGGGTTTTCCCCCATTTGCTTACCTACATCCTTACTTATCTCACTGAATCCTGTAGTTCTGCTGTGGTCTTGAGTTAAGAGAAATGCAGGTTGAGATGCCAGTGAGGGCTTGAAACAGAAATTTTTTAGTGTGTTTCTATGTGGAGGGTTGTGCTCATGGGGATAGGTAGGACTGGGGACAGGCTGGGTTACAACTTTATTAAGGTAAAAGTATCACTGGTTTATGACAGAGACAGTTTTGGGGTGGAGAGGATTCCTAGAAGGGTGAGCTTCTCTGAAAGATTCTTGTTTGACATGGAAAAGACCTTTGGAAGAGTGAAATCTCGTGCTCTTTTTTGTGTTGTACAGTCAGCAGTGGAAAGCCCTGTAAAATCTTGTTCTGCAACACTGTGCTCCTGGTAGTTGATACCACTACATGCCCTGTCCTTCACTTTCTGAGGAAAGGATGCAGATTTTACCAGACTTCAGTACTCTGAACCTAAACAAAACTTCTAGAAGTTTTTTTTTAAATCATTCATGCACTCTTTTCCTTTTGTTTTTTTTTTTTAATGCAACAGCTGGTTTGGACCTGCAGCTGTTTTGGGCCTATATGGTATGGTATGTTCTTGTCAGCAGTTCAGGTGTGTGAGAAGCTTTACTATCCCTCCTGACTTAAGTGGTGGGGGTTGTACCCTTGTCTATCTATGAGGTTGGTATGGGAGAGCTTTGTCCTTGCCCTTGGAAAAGTGGTATGTTGGGATGGAGTTCTCCTCTCCCATAGTGTTCCTGATGCAGAAGACAGCCAGTTATGTCTGCGGAAGTTGTCTGGCTATTCCCGCTGTCCCAGCTGCTGCTTATCCTGCTGCTCAGCCAGGTGCTTGACATCCAGGTTTATGATGCACTTGGACTTTTTGTTTTCACTAAGGAAGTATTTCTAGACTCTGGATTTCTGTTTAACTTGCTCTTTTAAATATTACCATTTATAACTACAAGGATTGCTTTCCTGTTCCTTTTTTTTTGTTTGTTTGGAAATCTGTGCAACTTTCCAACTTTGTGTTTTGTTTCATGCAGACCTACCTCTATTGCTACAACTTTCTGTCTAACTTCATACGCTTCTTTCCTCTCATTTCACTGTATTTTTAATTCCACTGATAACTTGGTATTGAATTAAGCTGTTGAAAAGAGACCTGTTGGTTTTCAGAGGCTCACTACTGTCCTGTGCCACATGGGCTCTTGTATGTTATTTAAGGCTATGTTGAAAATAGCCTGTTGCTTCTTGCATATTCTTGGGCTGTTCTAAAAAGTGATCACTTGAAAATGCTGAGACATGATTTAACTGAACTGTGCTGTTTTTCCCTTTGCCACTTCAAATATAGACCGCCCTTTTTACCTCCATTATCTATTTTCACAGGCTAAACTTTATTTTTAAACCTCAGATAACCTACAGTAGAAACAAACAGTGGGTGCGGGACGTTTTGATAATTTTTGTCAAAGATTTCCTGCATGTAATTTAGTATAATATACTAAACCATGTTTAGTGGTAAGTGTCCTTTCATGTCCATGGTTGGAACTAGATGATCCTTAAGGTCCCAACCGAAACCATTCTGTGATTCTGTAATGCTTTTCTGTTCAAATAAATACATGTCTTACGACTACTTAGAGCCTCATTATAATTTTTGTATGCTTTTATTATACGTGACTAGTACAAAATTAAACAAGGAATACTTGATTTACAGAAGACCTTCATCTGTACTTCTCAGTGTAAGCTAGGCAGCTTAGAAGTACTCGCAGTCAGCAGTAACAGAGATTCTGAAGTTTGCTTTCAAGCCAAGAAAAATGTTGCACATATTTCCAGGTTTTTATGATATAATCACACATCTTTGTGAGCTGCTAAGTTAACTACCTGTGATCAAATCCTGACTTTCTTTTATGTCTTATAACAGCTAATGTTTCTGGCACTTCAGCAAGGATGTTGGTGTTCCATTTGTCAGTGATGATGAAGCTTTTCTTCCAGTTGGATGCATCTGTTTGTCCTGAGAAGTGTGACTGCTCTTCAAAAAATGCAATTCATTGCTCTGGTCCTCACATAAAAGATCTGGAATCGTTAAATCTGCCTTGCAACATGACACAAATTCACATAACGAACACTAATGTGCCATACTTGCAGGATGTGTTTTGTAGGATGGCAGAACTGCAGCATCTCACCTTGTCTTCAAACAACATCTCTCTGGTTTCACCAATGGCTTTTAAAGGCTTGAGAGGGCTAAAAGTCCTCAAACTGCTAGATAATAAGCTTGTTGAGCTTCCTCCAGAAGTGTTTGATGACATGATGCAGCTTCAGCAACTGATCATCGAAAGTAACAGATTGAAATCCATTGGGGAAAATCTGTTTGACAAACTAGCTAGTTTGGAGGAGCTTTACTTGAACAAAAATCAACTAGCAGCACTTCCCAGTGGTGTGCTGAAGAATCTTATCAAACTCAAAGTACTGAACTTGTCAAGAAATTACTTAGCATCACTGCCTAGAAATATATTCAGTGCATTAGCCAGGCTTGAGAAGCTGATGCTGTATTTTAACAGGCTGTCTTCAGTAGAGTCTGGTATGTTTGATAGCCTGACAGAGCTGCAGGAACTCTTCCTGCATTGCAATAAGATCCAATCCATCGCCCCTGATGCATTTCATTGTCTTCATAAACTGAGACGCTTGACACTGTCCAGAAACAAGCTTGAGGTTTTGCCTTCTGGGCTTTTTTTGCACTTGCATGACCTGTGTAAACTGACCTTATATGGGAACCCACTGAAGTCTCTTCCAGAAGTATTGTTTGGAGAAATGAGGCATCTGGGTAGCCTGTGGCTGTATCACACAAAGCTCTCAACAATACCAGATTTTGTGTTTAGGAACTTGACAAATTTAGAGCTTCTTGTGCTGAGTTTTAACCCAGAGCTTACAGTTCTTCCTAGAAATGCATTTGGTGGCCTGAATGAACTGCAGGGCCTTTCTCTGCATACAAGTAATATTTCCAGTTTGCCAGAGGACATCTTTCTGAGCCTTCAGAAACTGCAGAACATTTCCCTATTTGATACGAGACTTGAGGTTCTTCCTAGAAACCTCTTTCATAATCTCAAGCACCTCCAGAAAGTTTACCTGAACAGTACTAAGCTGCAGTCTCTTCCTGCAGACTTCTTCACTGCTTTACCTGAGCTGCAAGAAGTCGTTCTTGATGGCAACCCTTGGAAGTGCGACTGCCAAATTCTTGGCTTTCGAGAGTGGCTCCAAAAGAGCACGGAGATAGTTAAAAATGTGCCATCTCTAATGTGCCACAGCCCGCTGGCACTGCAGAATATTTCTGTCGTGGCTCTAACCATTGATGTCCTGAAGTGTCTGCCAAGCACAGCCATTACATATCAGATGTTCAGCTCAACTTATTCCCAGACCTTCCCGTCTCCTGTGACAGAGCACCTACAATCATCTTGGGAGATTTCTGTAACAGCGGTGTCCGATGTGGGTAGCAGCACACCCACATCAATTCCTCCTGAAACTCCAGGTTTTACTTACTCCTATGTTGAAGATTTTGGACAACCTGCACTTTATTTCTCAGATGTTCCAATCCCGACTTCTCCCAGCATCATAGCAAAAACCAACAGTATCAGAGGAACAAATTTAACTACTCTTGTCTGGTCAGATGAGTTGCCAGCCCACAGGAGTGCTAAACCCTATTTTAACACCAGAATTGCTTATTGCCAGCTATTCTTGTGCCTTCACAGTTTGATTTTAGCACTCCAGACTGTAACCATTGTGCTCAGTCTGTATGTGATGGGTAAAACCAGGCAACTCTTGCACTCCAGAAATACTCCTGCTTGGCCTGTAGTTCTGATAAGATTGTTAAGAAGATAGAGCATACTAGCTCAAGAGAGGATTAGAAGCATTGCTTTGGATGCATTTTGAGCAGTTGACACTCGATTCAGATCTGGATTATAAACCATCATAGCAAGGACCATAAAGACCTTATCTTTACAGTATAATGAAAATGTACTTTTATATGCGTCACAGTGTTTGCCAGAAGTGGCTGTAATCACTGGTGCATGAACCTAGAGGGAGAGCTGAAACTACCTGTGGTCACCTCTACATGTGTGCTGTGGGTTTCCTGCTTTGGCCCTCAGCCCTGGCCCTGTTGGACGCCGCTGCCTGCCTAGTGCTCACATGGAGTGACATCAGTGCAGGGCTCTACACAGGAACATGGCTTTAACTGTGCTTTAGAGATTGCCCAAAGTGCTCCAAATGCTGTTATGCCTTATACTGCCTGTAATGTTTTGTCTCCTTATTGAGAAAACAAATGGTATTTTGGGGAGGAGATGCTGGGAAGGACCTTTTAACAATGGGGATGGGGGCAAAATGCTACATGCAAATGTCTTAGCTTTTGCTTTCTGTCCTTAGCCCCTTTCCAGAATGTGGCATGAGGAATGGGTATCATTTCAAGCTAACAGCAGAGGAAGATGCTGGGCTAGAAAGTATAATCTTGACATATTTTATTGTTTGTTTGGGAATGGGTTTTGGAAACTTTGTAAAGTTACTACAGCTCTGAATTTTAAGTAAACACTTTCATCCTTAAACTTTGACCAGTGGTCTGAGAAAGCAAGGTGTTACTGGCTGCATGATGCAGGGAATCGTGAAACCAGAATAACAGGCAGATGCACAAGACTGCAGCTAAGGCTCCACAGGAATGTATTGGTTTGAGTTCTGGTCTTGACTGAGCTGGGAGAGGAATGGATGGTCTCTCCTGGGCTTGGCTAGTCAAACAGGTGTGCAGCCAAGTGACAGGGAGCCTGCCTGAACTGAGGGCCTTGAAGGGTCACCACCATTTTGAAATTGGCTGGGGAACATACGCAACTCCATCAGCTTGGAGTGTGCAGTAGCACTTTCAGTCTCACTATTTTTTTACCCTGTTACACAGTGCTACTCCCTGACTTCCAGCCCTTTAAAGTGTTGATCTGCAAAGGCAACTACAAGGCAATAGTGTGGGGTTTGGTCTTTACACTCAAATGTTATTATTTGAATTAATATGAATATTTTAGTTAGTAAGTAGACTGGTAGCTGTCAGATTGCCTGTGCTTTGGTAGCTCTTGGATTTAACTACTAGCTTTTTATCTTAATTATGTGACTTAGCTTGTTCTTTAAAGCTCTGATGTTGTGCTTAAAAACCTTTGGATGTGGTTCCCTGGCTCCTTGGGCCAGAGAGCTTGTACACCAGGCATCCTTTTTTAGTTGTAGTGACTTTCTAACTATTGAGAACTTTCTGGATGGCCATAAAATGGCACATTTACAGACCTGAGGTGCAGAAAGCTTGCATTTGCTGCAGGTTTGTGACTGGTTCCCTTCTGTATGTTACTCTAGGCAGTGAGAATAAAGTATTACTGCTTTGTTTCAAGGTGCTCTGCTGCTGGACTTGAATTCCTCTTCCAGGCTGTGCAAAGAGAGTGTGTT
>JAOXXN010000137.1:13723799-13762647 GCA_026770055.1 Myrmophylax atrothorax
CTGCTGTAAAGAGCTGGTTTACTGCCTTTCATAGCCATCTAATGAAGTGCTTGCCTCTTCACTTTTATCCTCTATTGATACGGACATTTTCAGCAGCTCTTGCACGCTCCTGGCACACCCTGTGTATTTAAAAGCACAGGACTTAGTCAGCTAGATGAAGTAAGGCTTTACATAAACCACACAGGCATTTCCACAGTCCTGGCGTGGTGTCTGCTTTCCTGGCAGGGCTGGTTGCCCACAGTACAGAGCTTGGACTGTGTGGTTGTGGGTTCCTGGCCTGTGGCTGTGGGGGGAATGAAAGCTGTGGTGTGCACATGGTCAGTGTGCTGGGGCTCTCCCTGTTCTGGTGGCCATGGGCTGGAGCACAGCTAGGGATCCTGACACTTGCAGGAGCCATAGAAGGGGAGGCAAGTGCTGTGTGTGTGCTGAGGTGATGCCATGGAGCAGCCCCAGTGTGAACTTGTGCCAGTGAAGGGCATCCAGCTGTGTCTCACTGGGGACCAGAAGGTTCCTGGGGCCAGGTTGCTACACTGTCTGATATGAGCAGTGTGTTCATGGGGCCATCCTCTTGTCTTCATATAAGAGCACTGAGGTTCAGGAGAGGGAAACTCCATCCTTGAGATGCTTGCTCTGCCGAGGAAATAGGAGCTGGAAGCAACTCTGCTCCAGTGCTTTCCCTAACCTTGACACTGCCCCTGTGCTGATTCATTGATTTGGACGAGTTATATACTGGGAGGGGAAGCATGAACCACACTCAGCTCTCTTGCCAGCACAGAGCTGTGCTCACTCGGCGTTCGTGGCTGCAGGACAGTTGGGTAAGTCTCCTCTCTGCTACTGCTTCTGTGAGCAGCCCCGGGTCTTGGGGACTCCCAGGGCAGCTTTGAGGGTTGGTGGTGCAGCGGTGGGATCTGCACCTTCAGCACCTTTTGATTTGATGGAGATGTTTATCTTGCAAGGCTTCTCTAAAAAAGTGAGACTGCTTAGATACTGTGGGAGCTGAAAGAGTTACATGGGCAACATATCCCAAATAATGACCAACAGAGAAAATTAAGGGGGGCAAAGTAACATTTGGAGGGGCTGATGTTAGGAGCAGTGGGATTCTGAGAGGCTGATGTTGGGAGCAGCGTGGTGTTGAGGGGCTGAGCAGTAGGGAATGTTCAGTCTCTTGGTGTGTAAGTTTTTTGTCCCTAGAAGAAAAAGGGATATCAATTGTTTCCAGCTGCCTTTCCTGAAGGTCTCCTCAGTATGGATGATCTCTGCACTGCATTACCAGGGAATGACATGAGCAGGGCTTTTGATGTGCTGAGCCTTTGGGGAAGTTTATAAATGGCTCACTATAAACAAAGCTGTTCTTGGATGCAGATTGTTTCCATATGGCTTATGGAGGGTTCCTCCCTCCTTGCCTGAGAGCAAGCATGTTCCTTGGAGGAAGTGCAGGGTGGAGGATAGGGGCTGTGCTCCAGCACCCTGGAGTGCTGTGCCAGGTGGGGCACTGTGGCTGCACCCCTGTGCTGCTGGACTCACCTGTCTGGCTGAGCCATGCTCGTAGCTGATGGAGCTGCAAGTTCTCCCCCTCCCTTGTGCCATTTGAATGTGTTATAGGGCGACTGCTTTGTGCCAGCCTGGCATAAGCCTGCTGCTTTAATCTAGGGAGAGAGGCAACTCCCAGGCCAGAGGAGAGGTGTCCACAGTGGCTGCTTGTGGGGCAATGGAGAACTTCACTGTGAAGCCCTTGCTCCCCTGGGCACCACCCCTGGACCAGCCTGTGTACAGGTGCCCACACCTAACACCTCCTTCTCATGGCAAAAATCAGTCAGGGCTGAGACCTTCTGCTGGGAATGGGGTGAAGACAGGGCCACTTCTGTGCCCAGCCTGTGCTGGGGAGCTGGCAAGGGTCCTGTTGACCCAGGCTCCTGTGGGACTGGAGCTAAAGTATGCCTGGGCTGTGGGTGCTGGCACTGTTCTTGTCTCTGCTACAAGAGCTCAGAGCTGCTCACTGCCAGGCAGATCTGGAATGGTGCTTTGGGTGCTGCAATGAGTGCCCAGCATCCCTGGGACCTCTGTGGCTGTGGGCTGTGGGTGCCCCAGGCCAGCTCTGGTGAAGGTCTGGGCTGTTTGATTGTGCCAGAAGGGCAGTGCTGCTGGTAGCAGCTTGTCACACTCTAAAACAGGAAATCATGCTCCTGGCTGCCAGAGGAGCCAAGAAAGGTGGGATGCCACTAATAGCTGTGGTATTGTAGCCAGGCACTGTGGCTCCAAGCTCTGCCTCACTTTGTACTCCTGCCTGGGCTGCGCCAAATCCTACCTGTCCCCAGCCCTCCTCACCTGCCCTCTTCTGTCTCGTTGCCATGCTATGGGCAGGATGGCCACAGCCTTGGTGGCCTTTTCCAGGAGAAAGCAGCACGGATCCCAGGCAGTGGCCCTGGGAACTGGGAAATTGCAGGGACTAAATCCCCACCTTTGTTTTTGTTGCAGGCTTAATGGAGCAGGGAGGTTGGCAGCTGTGGCTGCTGCTGCTGGTGGGCATCCAGCTGGCTGGTGGCCAGTGCCCAGAGCAGTGCCAGTGCATCCGCAGTGCCCAGGTGGAATGCTCTGGTGCTGGCATCACCACGGTCCCCAGCCCCATCCCTGCGAATGCCATGACCCTCCAGATCATCAACACACACATCACTGAGCTGGGTGACGTGTCCTTTGGCAACGCCTCTCTGCTCATCGGGCTGCGCATTGAGAAGAACAACCTGTCGCGCATAAGCCCCAGAGCCTTCCAGCACCTGCCCGACCTGCGCTACCTCAGCCTGGCCAGCAATAAGCTGCAGGAGCTCCCTGTGCAGGTCTTCGAGCCTCTGGACAAGCTGGAGTCTCTACTCCTCTCCAGTAACCAGATCGTCCAGGTTGAGCCTTCCCACTTTGCTCACCTAAGCAACCTCAAGGAGCTGCAGCTGCACGGGAACAACTTGCAGGAGCTGCAGGAGGGGGTGTTCGACCAGCTCACCCACCTCACCAAGCTCAACCTGGCCAGGAACAACATCAACCACCTGCCACCCCGGGCCTTCGAGCGGCTGGCACAGCTGCAGGTGCTGCGGCTCTATGAGAACCGGCTCCGGGAGATCCCAGTGGGCACCTTTGATGGGCTGCCGGAGCTGCAGGAGCTGGGGCTGCACCAGAACCAGCTGGAGACACTGTCCCCGGAGCTCTTCGTGCACAACAGCAACCTGCAGAAGCTCTACCTGTCCAATAACCTCCTCACCACCTTGCCGAGTGGCATCTTCTTGCCCCTGCGCTCCCTTGCCAAGATCACCCTGCATGTCAACCGCCTGCGGGACATCTCCCCTGGTGCCTTTGGCCCTATGCCCAACCTGCGGGAGCTGTGGCTCTATGAGAATGAGCTTTCCACCCTCCCCACTGCCGTTTTCAGCAATCTCACCCAGCTGCAGCTCCTGGTTCTCAGCAAGAACCGGCTGCGGTCGGTGGCACCGGGGGCTTTCCAGGGCTTGGAGGAGCTGCTGGAGCTGTCGCTGCACTCCAATGCCCTGCGCCGCCTGGATGCCCGGATGCTGGAGGGGCTGCCCAAGCTGCAGAACATCTCCTTGCACCACAACCAGCTGCAGGCACTGCCACGGGGCCTCTTCAAAGCCACCCCTGGGCTGCAGCACCTGCAGCTGCACTTCAATGCCCTGGAGTACCTGCCTGCCGGCATCTTCTCGCCCCTGACTACTCTTCGAGAGGTGAGGCTGCACAACAACTCCTGGCGCTGTGACAAGGGCATTCTGCCCCTGCAGGGCTGGCTGGAGGCCAACCCCCACAAGGTGGGTGAGATACCCCCGCTGTGTGCCCAGCCTCCTGCCCTAAGGGGCACCCCGATTGCTGAGCTGCCACAGGACCAGTTCCTCGAGCCCCAGCCCCCCACTGCCTCCCCCTATCCGAGCACCCAGCTTCCTGCTCACACCTCTGAGGCAGCATCACCAGAAGGCACCTGGACCGAGCCCACCACGAGGCTGCCGGTCTCCCCACAGGAGGTGGAGGAGGAGAAGGAGGAGAAGAAGGAGGAGAAGGAGGAGGAGAAGGAGGAGGAGAGGGGGCACTGGGGGCTGACACGCATACAGAGTGGGGTGGTGGTGGCAGTCATCGTGCTGGTGTGTGTGGCCCTGCTCGCTGCTCTGGTGGCACTGGTGGTCTATGGCTGTAGGAAGAAGAGCCACATCGTGCTTATGAGGATGAAGGCGCCAAATGAAGCCTGAGTGTCTGACAGACCCCAGGGGGAGAGGTGCTTGTGGAGGATCCCCTCTCTGTGGGGCCAAGGGACATGACAGGGGCTCTGCATCAGCTGTCTTGATGACTGGGATGGGATAGCATCACCCTGTGTGCTGCATGTACCACTGTCCTGCTGTGCTTTGCCCTGCCTCTGCTCTGCTGCAGGGCAGTCCCCCTGGGTGACCTCCTGTGGCTGCCCTCTATCCCCAACCCCTCCTGCCCACAGTTCAATCTCTATGCTCATTCCCTGCCCGGGGTCTGGCAGCTGGGGTGTGGGGTGCTGAGAGGGGCTCCTTGAGCCAGGAGCCACAGGCTTGGCCATGATGGTGCTTACCCCAAATAACAGGACTTCCCCATCATTCAGTTTGCATCCTTCCCTGCAGTGCTGCTGCTCTTGTGTTGTCTGCTGCCCTCACCCCCGCCCAGCCTTTCTTCCTCACCCTCTGCCCTTGCCGTGCTTTCCCCCCCTGCAACTGTCTGGACAGGCAGTGCGAGCCATCATGCTGGGCCAGGAGCAAGGGAGCACCTCCACCCCAGGACAGCTCCATGTCCTTGTGCTGCTCTGCGGGGCTCAGCTGCTGCCAGACTGATACACCCTGAATGCCTCATCCGCGTCCCAGCTACCCTCTCTGCCTGCAGGCAGGGCAGGCCAGAGCACAGCCAGCATCCTCCCCTGCTCCTGGCATTCTCCTGCTCCCTTCCAGCACTTCCAGCCAAGAGAGTCACAGGGCAGTGTGCTGGATTTGGGGGGCAGGGGTAACCCCCCCGCCCTCATTGCATGCTGGTGCCGACCCTGCTGTGGCCATGTCCCTGTCTGCAGCCCCCTGCCTCAGCCCTGTGAGGTGCTGATGGGCTTGTCCTGGCCCTGCTGCAGGGAGAGTTAGAGGAGTGGGATGATGAGTGTGAAGTGTCTGCAGCGGCACGTGCATCCTTCTCTAGCTAGTGAGCAGTCTGTTCCTACACTGCTTGCCAAAGCTTCTTTATCGTCTTCTTTCTCTCTTGAGTGCCCTCCTGTATGTGCCCTGTCCCCCTGCCTGTTCACAGCTCTTGGGCAGTGGGGATGCTGGCAGCACACAGTATGGGGGTCAGCAAGTGCTGGCTGCTCTGCAATTCACAAATGGGTGCCACACCATCCTCCTGCAGCACCTGCATTCAGTGGACACTCACCCATCTCCAGCCATAGCACAGCCACAGAGGCCAGCTCACCTCTCTGTGTGAGGTGCAGCAGCACCAGGCTGCTTGAGGATTGCTGCATGAGACAAGGGTGTCCACTCCGCAGTGGTGGCTGCTCACAGCACCTCAGGAAGGCAGCGCTGGTACACGCAGCTCCACACTGGTGCACGTGATGGTTCACTCTGCTGGGCTGGGTCCTGCATGGTAGCAGGAGACACAGGACTGTGTCATGGTGCCATTGGGTGCTGATCTGTGACCTCTCCATTAAAGTGCCTTTGTCCACCCTCAATGCCAAAGTTCTTTATTCATTTTATGGTGCACAGCAGGGGAATGATCCAGCATGGACAGGGACTGTGCTTGACTTCCACTCCTAAGGGATTTTTGTAGTGTTGAGGAAAAGCCTGCACAGCCTGGTGGGGTTGGGAGAGGGTTAGTAGGCTGTGGTTGCAGAGCCGTTGCTGGTCCCTGGACTCCAGCCTCAGGTGAGGGACCAAGAAGGGCTCAGCCATTCAACGGCAGCAGATGGCTTTTGCAGAGTGAGCTGAGACCTCAGTGAGCGTCTCGATGGAGACACTGACTGCATTCTGTGCAATCCACTGCTGGGGTGGTGGGGAGCTTGCTTGGCTCCCTTCAGAGCTGGCTGCCACTGGATTGTGTCAGCTGAGATTTTCTGTGTGTCACTGTCTGCTCCTTCAGGCCAGCTTCATGCAGTAAAATGTCCCTCCTCCTGCCCTGGGGCTGCCCCAATTGCCACTGCCACTGCAGCCCGTTTCAATACAAGGCCCTTCCAATGCAGCCCTTATGGTAGCGTGTGCTGCTCCCCCAGGCAGGTTGAAACTCCTAGCAAGTTCAGCTGGTCCATGGGTCCATCACCATCCCACCATTAGCTAGGATGCCAAACCTCTATTGTCACCCTGATGGTCCCTTCCCCATAGAATCATAGAATCATTAAGTTTGGAAAAGACCTCTAACATCATCAAGTCCAACCATCATTTGCTAAGCTGTGCCTGGTCCCCTCTCTCATGGCAGAGATGCTTCTAGCACCATTTCCCAGTGAGATTTAATAGTAAAGTCCTGGGGCTCTCTTAGGGGGGCTTCTGGAAGAGGCATGCTGACCTCGGTGTGGGACTGGAGCCACCTGTGACACCAGTGCCCCGCCACAGTCCCTGGACCAGTGGATGTCCGGGGCCAGGACCCCACTTCCTTGCCAGGATGCTCACGAGTTGCTGCCTCTGGCCTCACCTCCAGTCCCTCTGGGGCCGGGTTATTTTTCGAAATGCTCCAAGGACACGGGTTGTTGTTGCCGATTAGCAGTGAGGGGCAGCTCCGCCCCCACAGAAACAGCTCGTCAGCTGGCTTCCCATCCGCCACAGAAAACACTGTCCCATCTCGGCAAGCAGCATCCCTGCAAACCTGCCACAGGTTTGGTGACCACCTCCACGATGCCACGCCTGGTAAGCCACATTGTTCGGGTAGTTTGGGGGGGGGGCTGGAATGGGTGGGAGCCACTGTTGGCTCTGCTGAAAACAAGCTAGATTGTGGAAAGGAAAGGCCAAGCCCAATGCTGCTCTCGAGTGCTGGTGTAAGTCCAGGATAGCCCTAATGATTGGGGGTGTCTGCAGCTGGGCATTGCTATGGGGTGGGCAACATCTCCCACCATAAGGCGGCACTGGCATGTATCCCAGGTAGAGAGAGACTGGCAGAGGTCTGGAGGTCACTGCCTCAAAAAGTGCCTCTCATGGACTGGGAATAGGTGTTTCGTCAGACTGAATATCCCTTGGGCAGGGTTGATGCTACTCTGATTGTTTGTGGCAAAAGAAGTAACCAATGGGCAATTAGAAATACAAACAGTGGAGTCCACTCCTGTTGCCACTGAGTGCAAAGCAGCCCTGCAGCATTGTCCCCATCACCCACTGCGTGCAGCACAGCCCCGTGCTTCGCATGCTCCCCTGCCCCAGAGCCTGGCTTTGTGCCCATGCAGACATCTCATGAGGCTACAAGTTCCCCCCAAGACTCCTATGGACCCACACAGGTCCCACCTCAGTCGCTGCTCTGCAGGATGTGGGGACCTTTGATGAGGGTGGCACCACCCTGGTTGTCATAGGGCAGGCTGGGGCACAGGGTAAGAACCTTGGGGAGAGATCTGGGAGGGAAGCACTCCCTGTTCCTGCAAGGGGAGCACTGGGGTGGTGAAGGCAGGCAGGGCTGGAGGGATGCCTCATGGCCAAGGCAGCTGCCTATGCTGGTGGTGTCCCAGAATTTGATCCAGCTGCATTTCTGGCTGTGGATGCTCCTTCCTCAGCAATGCCCGCCTGTGGGTGCAGATTTCTGCCTTGTCAAAGCAGTGGGTGAGGCTTGGCTCCTTCTCCAGTGCAGGCTGGTGATCTACATGCTGGGGCTGGGGTCCCTGCTGGTGAGGGGGCTGCCCCTATCCTGCCCCCACACCTGCCAGTGCTACGATGCCTCCAAAGTCTTCTGCTCAGATGAGAAGATGCGTGAGATCCCAGCGGGCCTCCCAGGCAGTGCCACCCAGCTCTTCTTTGTGGAGACAGACCTGAGCAGCATCCGCAGGGGGGCCCTGGGCTCCAGCACCACCCTCACCAAGTTGGTCTTCCTCAACAACAACATCCAGGAGCTGGAGGCTGGTGCCTTTCAGGGACTGCCCAGCCTCACTGAGCTGGAGGTGTCAGGAAACCCCTTGCCAGCAGTCAGCCTTGGGGTGCTGATGGGGCTGACCAGCCTCAGCAAGCTCTCCCTGGGTGCCAATGCCATCAGCTCCTTGCAGCCAGGGCTCTTCACTGCTGCATGCCACCTGCAGGACCTGCGCTTGCCAGGGAACAGGATCAGGGCACTGCCTCCCAGCATCTTCCAGCCGCTCCGGCAGCTCCAGGCCCTGGATCTCTCGCAGAATGCCCTGGTTGAGCTGCCGGATGGGCTGCTGGCCCCACTTGCTGCCCTCCGCCTCCTCAAGCTCAGCGACAACCTGCTGGTACGGGTGCCCCCTGGTGCTTTCAGGGCACTTGGCCAGCTGACTGAGCTCCACCTGGATGGTAACCAGCTGGAGGAGCTGCCGTCTGGTATCTTCACCGGGCTGAAGGTGCTGCGGAGGCTGCAGCTGCAGCACAATGCCCTGGGCAGCCTGGCCCCTGACATCTTCACTGCTCTCCTCAACCTCACTGTCCTCAGCTTGGAGGGCAACCGCCTGGCCACCCTGCCTACTACCCTCTTCACTGGCACACCCAGCCTACTCCACCTCTCCCTGGCTCGCAACCAGTTGGAGACACTGCCCCAGGAGCTCTTTGCCAACCTGTCAGCACTGCAGGTCCTGGTGCTCTCACACAATGCCATGAATTACCTACCCACTGGGGTTTTCCAGGGACTGGCAGCGCTGACAGCTCTCCAGTTGAGCCACAACAATCTCTCCAGCCTGCCAGCAAGGCTTCTGGCTGGGCTGCCCCTCCTCACTGCCCTGGCACTGGACCACAACCGCCTGGGACACCTGCCCCTGGGGCTCTTCGATGCCAATGATGAGTTGGTGCGTGTGGGGCTGTCTGACAACCCCTGGGCCTGTGACTGCCACCTTGCCTATCTCCTGCGCTGGCTCCAGGGCTTTGCTGAGCCCGTCATCCACGGGCAAGCCTTTTGCACCAGTCCAACTGCTCTCCAGGGACAGTCCCTGCTGGAGGTCCCCCGGGGGCAGCTGGAGTGCCCAGGAGGACCTGGTGTGCCCCCAGAGGAACGCTGGGAGAGGGATGCTCTAGGACAGTGCACCTACAGCAACCCCGAGGGCACTGTAAGCATGGTCTGCAATGCCACAAGCTGCCAGCAGCTCAGCCTTCGCCTCCCTCCTCCTACTCCCAGTCAAGTGCAGGGGTTGGGGCCAGCATATCAGGGTGCCTGGGTGCTGCACTCCCAATGTGGCACACTGCAGGTCAATGTCCTTGTCACAGTGCAGAGTGGGAATGAAGCCACATCACCAGGTCTCCCTGCTGTGCCCTAGAGCTCGGGAAGGTGCCTACTTCTGCACTAGAAACCCCTCAACTAGCCTGGGAAACAGCACTCTGTCTTGCTTTGCTACCCCTGCCATGGTCACCACCCATCACTGAACTCTCCGCAACAGCTGAGCTGGTGGTATTTATTCTCCAAGCTATGTTATATTTCAAATATAATTAAAAAATATATATTATTTCTGTGCAACCAGTTCCCATGACAGAGAGAGGAATCATTCTGTTCTCCCACCTCTGCCTGTGTATCTGGGAGAGGCAGTGAAGGTTGATGTGGTCCACTGGGGTCTTGTCTGGGGCTGTGCATGGTGTGTCATGGATGCAGGTGCATCGTGGTGAGTAGGTGCCTCTTTGGCATGCTCATGGTGTGCTCCTTTCTGCACACTGGAGCCCAGCAGCCCTACCCCCTCCCCTGCTTCCTTTGGCACTTCAGAGACCCATCTGCAGCCTGGCAATAACTCTCAGGCCACATTTTGCAATGTCCAAGGGAGGCATGGGCGAGTACTACTGACTGCCCAGCAAGGGGCATGGGCTGCCTGGCTGCAGAGTCGGCTGCAGAGTCAGCTGCAGCCCAGGCGTCCACTGGCAGGTTCCCCCTTATACCCTGCAGGCTGGAACTGGAATGCAGGAAGGTCCACCCCGAGAACAGGAGGAAAATCTTTACTGTGAGAGTGACTGGAACAAGTTGACTAGCAAGGCTGTAGAGTCTCCTTTTAGTCCCTTTCAACCCTCAGCCATCCTGTGATTCTTATTCTGTGACCCGTGGTGACAAGGCACGAAGTCCCAGCAGCGCTGCCCACTCAGGGGGTGGTAGGTAAGGTGGGTGTTCCCCGGGAGGAGCGGGTGTGGGTGCACACACAGGGCTGTAAGTGTTTGTGTGTCTGTCTGTCTGTCTGTGCGTGCTGGTGGGGCGGTGCTGCGGCACCATCTCGCGGCGATAGGGACAGGGCTCTGCGGACCAGGCAGCGCCCGGGGATCCCTCCCTGCGCCCCGCCGGCCTCCTCAGAGCGCCCCTCCCGGCCCTGCCCCAGCTGAGAGGGTACGGGAGCCCTGGCTGGGGCTGCGCTGGTTCCACTTGCTGGGCTGTGTGTCCTTGGAGCCCCTGCCCTGCTGCTGCCCAGCTGGGGAACCAAGGTCTCTGTGCTGCGATTGCCCCACCTGCCCTGGCACTGGGCTATGGTCCCAGCCCTGCTGTAGACTCTGGATTTAAGAATTATGTATATGTGGCACTTAGGGACATGGTTTAGTAGTGGACCTGGCAGTGCTGAGTTAGCAGCTGGACTCAGTGATCTTAGAGGTCTTTTCCAACCTACATGGTTCTATGACTGCCAGCCCCATGGGAGCTCCTGGGAGCATGCAGATGGGCAACACTGCTTCCCAGAGATAATCCTGCCCAGTCATCCTGCTGCCTCTCCCAATGGGGGACTGCCACTGTGCTTCAAACACTGCCCAGATGATGCTGGCAAGGCCACCTCCAAGCCTGCACTAGGGATTGCACAGCTGGATGCGGTTCCCCAAACCCTGGCACAGCTGCCACACTGGCCTGGAGCAGCTGATGGCAACCCCACTGTGAGCTCTGTCCCCTCATGCACCTCAGCTCCTGCCTCCCTGCAGCTTCTGGAACAGCCTGGCACCAAATGGGGATCTGGATGCTTACAGCATTAATGTTGGAAAGGAGTAAGGCTCTTGAAGTTGTGCAATAGTTTGTTTTTAACACCAGAAAAGGTGCAATGGAGCCCAGCAAGAACAAGCTGAGCCTTAAGAGAAGCAGGTTAAAACTGATAAAGGTATGTTTAAGTGCAATTATCTGTTGGGAAGTCATGGATACCCTATCAGTTTAAGTCTTTGCATCAAAAAGGGTGTTTCTTCCCACAAGATGCCTTGCACCAGCCATCAGCCTTGGGTGTCACTGCAGGAGTATCTTTGGCATGTGTTAGGGTGCAGGACACAATGCTCAGCCCCAGCCCTACAGCCAGCAAGATATGGAGTTGTAGGGCTCAGCACAGAGTGCAGGCATTGGCATATGTGTCCAGCCACAGATGTTATCACTTTTGTGAGCATAAACAAATGGCTTCAGAACTGCAGCTTTAGCTACATAAACAAAATCCTGAGGAAGGAAACAATTTTCTGTTGTGTCGGTGGGGGTGGTGCCTGCAAAGCTGGTGGGTTATGCCTGTGAGATATAGGACTGCAGAGACCATTGGTTGCAAAACAGGCTAGCCTGGAAATCTTCAGGTTTCCCTGGATGTGACTAGTCAAGTGGCACCAACAGATAATGCCTGGGGAGTACGTGACTGTGTCCCCTCCGAGGGGTTTCTTCCGTGGCCTCCCACACTGGGGACACATCTCTGCTGCTGCCTTCCTGGCCGTCCCTTATCTCCCCACACAGACCTGTGCCCTGACCTCATGTGAAACCAAGCCCTGTGCCTGGGCTATGGATAAAGAGCTGGCCAGGTGATGGGACCCCCACCCAATGTCCTCACTGCACACAAGGCATGGCTCATTCCGGCAGCTGGACTTGTCTGTGAGTGCTCAGCCAAGTAAGTGATGCAAAAGCTTTTTTTGCGCTTTAAAATGTGCTGGGAGGGGCAGCATGGGGGACTGTTGATTGTTTCCTTGCAGCAAGGAGCAGGAGAGGCTCCAGTGCCATGAGCTGGGTGGGGACACTCCTCCATGACCTTGTACAGCTGGAGGGTGGGACAAACAAGGGTTCACACTGAGGGTTTTAAAAGAACTTTGCCATTCAAAATTGTCAGTTTTCATCTCCTTGCATACAGCTGTTTCCACCTGCACATTTCACCCACTGCGCTGCTCCTGCAGCTGAAATGAAGCAGGCACTTCTACACCTGCAGCCCTGGCTTCTCCACCTGAGTCTGAGGAGAGGATGCACAGGACAGCAGTGCCTTTCTGCCCTGGGGAACCCTGCAGGGCAGCCTGCACAACCAATATCACCTCCCATCTGTTTCTCTCCAAACCCAGTGGTTTTCAGCCTTCTGTATTTACTGACCTCTCAAGATATAGAAAAAAAACCCAAACTTTTCATAGCTGATTTACCTTCTCAATGTAAGATTTTTTTGCTTGTCGCCTTTGATGGATACTCAAGAAGACACCTATACCTCTTTTCCCTGCTCCCCTCCAGGACTGTGAATCCAAAGTTGGGAACTATGGTGCAAGTGAGATGCTCACAGCCATTAAACTGCAGCTAATGTGTTAGCTGATTGTTTCCAGTTGTTTCCGTAGGAGTCATGGGCTCTACTAGAGGGTGTGCATCAGTGATTTCACTTTCTAACTGCAAGGCCAGAGCTGTAAATGTTAGGTATTAAATAGTTAATCTGTGGACATTTCATAGTGTTTTAACAAGCCTTGCTCTAAAGATTGGTTGTTGCTCACAAGTTAACCATTTCTGTCTGATAGAGCTGTATAACCAAGGCCAAAATATGTGCAATAAGCAAGAATCCTGAAATGGAAATGCTTAGATGCCATGTTTTAAATAACCTCCCTGAACTGAGAGAAGCAGCAATGAAATAGCATAGTGTGGAAATTCTGAGTACACAAGATCCTCTGATCTTGCCCGGCTCCTGGGACCCTTGTTCATCTCATTAGCAAGTGCAGGGCTGATTGCTCCTGTTGTTGCATGAATGGGCTGTTGCCCTGCTGACTAAATGGACCCACTGGGGCAGCATTAGTGGGCATCAGCACTTTCCCTTCTTCACCCAGGCAGACATGGAGCCTACAGCTCAAACGTGGGAGGAGAGCGGGAGAACACACCGTCCAGTCCTCATCCCTCCTGGAGCACCTCCCAGTGCCAAGCCATGAGCTGGCTCACTCTCCCTCTCCATCCCTCGGTACCAACAGCAGTGAACTCTTCTAAATGCTGTGTGTTTGCTTGTATGGTTTCTCTCTTTCTTATTGAATGAGTTATGATATGAGAATAGAAGAATCCTGAAGCTGAACAACAGTGTGATGCCCAGTTCACAAGCTGTGGACTGAAGTTTTCTGTCCCTCATAACTGATTTTTTAAACCTTTTTTTCAGGACAATGTACCAGCATTTCCTTTTCCTTTTCTTCCTTTCCTTCCATCCCCATAAATGCCAAGATCAAATCCTGGGTGAAGATCCATATGAAATGCCCAAAGACTACCAGGAGGTCTACAGAGGGACAAAAAATGACGTCAAAGAGATCCCAAAGATTGCAAAGCCTTCCGTTTCTGAAATGATCTTTGTGCAAACCAGCGTCACTGCTATAAGGAAAGGTGCCTTCAGGTACATGCCCAACCTGATCAAGATTTTGTTTATTGGCAACAAGATCAAGACAGTTGAACCTGGAGCCTTTGATAATTTGGACAAGCTGAGGGACTTGGATATCTCTGGTGCCTCATTAGTAGAACTATCTGTAGGCACTTTCCAAAACCTCCCAAGCTTACAGAGACTGGAGCTGAGAGACAGCCAACTCAGGCACATACCCAAAGGCCTGTTTGATGGGCTGGAAAATTTGGGAGAGCTCTCCCTGCACATCAATGCAATCCCCTCTCTTCCAGAAGGCATTTTTGATTCTCTTGTCAATCTAACTTTTTTGGACCTGTCTAGAAACAGGATCACAACTCTTCCTGTGCATGCCTTTAGCAAACTTACCCAGCTGCAAGTCCTGCGTCTGTATGAGAATGAGTTGCAAGACCTCCCAGAGGGACTGCTAGACAGTCAGCTGGAGCTGCTGGAGCTCAGCCTCCACAGGAACAAACTCAGGGTGCTGCCACCCATGTTCCTGAGGAGCCTGTCTCACCTTGAGAAACTCCTCTTGGACAACAATCTCATCAGGGTTCTCCCACCTGAGGGCTTTTTTGGTTTAAACAAATTGAAGCTGCTGACTCTGGATTCAAACCACATCATGGAGCTCCCCTGCTGCCTTTTTGACACCATGCCACACTTGCGAGAGCTGGACCTGAGCAGGAACAGTTTGGCCACACTTCCAGATGGCATCTTTGTCAATCTCACATCCCTTGGCAAACTTATCTTGTCCCACAACCAGCTGTCAGCCCTGCCAAGAGGAGCCTTCACTGGGCTCAGCAAGCTCTTAGACCTCCAGCTGGACACAAATCAGCTCTCTGTTCTGGATGAAGAGGTCTTTGCTTCTCTCCCAAATCTGAAAGTCCTCAACCTTCGAAAGAACCAGCTGGAGAGTGTTCCCCAAGGGCTCCTGGATTCCCTGAAGAAGCTCAGCTCAGTATATCTGAGTGGTAATCCATGGAGATGTGACTGCAACCTCTGCTACCTGCACAGCTGGATCCTGGGAAACAGTGAGAAGGTCAAACTGTCTACCCATGTCTCATGCAAGAGCCCACCCCACCTGGCAGGGCAAGAAGTACCATTGCTGAGGGATGACCACTTAATTTGCCCAGCTACTCTGCCTCTGTCATCTTCTTTTATCCCATCTCTGCCATTTAACTCCACATCATCTCAAAGAATATCAACTTCGCTGTCACTTGGAGCCTTGTTTACAGCAACACCAACCATGATGTCATTGGCAGCCTTTCCCATCAGGACACTGACAACTGTTCTGTCACCTGTGGTCACCTCTGCCTTGTTGCCAACTGTGCCAGCAGAAGTTGCCTTCACCACTCCATTGCCAACCATGCCATCTAAGGCCTTTGTCACAACCCCACCATCAGCTGTGCTACAGAAGGCCTTCATCACCAGCCCATCAACAACTAATGTGCCCAAGTCCTTCATCACCACACCATCAACAACGATGGTGCCAAAGGACTCCATAATCACCTCATTACCAACTGCACTGCCAGAGACCTTCATCAACACACCAACAGCAACTGTGCTGCCAACAGCCTCCATTACCACACCATCATCATCAACTGTGATGCCCAAGGCTTTCATCACCAACCCATCACCAGCTGTGCCAACTTCAGCGATTGTAAGCCTACAGTCTCCTGGGGCCACATACGCAGAACCTATGCCAGCTTCCACCACCACACAGGTGCCAACAAGCCTGATGGCAGCCACCACCAGACAAGTTCCTCCTGCTCTTTCAGTGCCCACAGAGAGGCCAACCACCATCCCACAGGGAAGTGCCATAACCTCTCTTGTCTCAGCCCCCTCCATGGCACTCGGGCCATCCCCCAAGACTGCTGTGCTGGGCACAGTCCCTTTGGCCTCACACTTACCATCCCACCATGCTCCTGCACCAGGCAGGGAGCGGGACAATGCCATCACGTGGGACTCATCCCCAACTGGCACCCAGCCCACGTCCAGTGTCCCCCAGCACACTCCTGACCAAGCAAGCACCATCCTGCTCCCAAAACCTCACATTACCCCACTGCCAGACCACACAAGCCCCTGTCCAGCCTACCCACCCCTGGCCCCCAGTGGTCATCATGCCTGGGGCTTGTTCCTGCGGGCCAGTCCATGGCAGTGCCGGGTGTCCCTGGCCCTGGGGCTGGCCGCATTGGCAGTGCAGGCAGCCTGCACTCTACTGTGGGGGATGCTCGCCCTCCTCCTTCACCAGGACATCCACCACCGCCCCGGGCCGCCTGTGAGGCTGCTGAGCCTTCAGGCCGTGGCTGCTCCGGGGACACCTGAGCCAGCGCAGGCACCTATTTGAGCTTCACTGCCCCTGTGTGACCTGGGCTGTGCCCGTTGTCCTCCCTTGGGGTCTGCAGCCATGCTGGCCGCAGGGTGCACATGTCCCTGGGGCCGGAGTCCCGGCACCCAGGCCGTCTCCAGGGTGGGAGTCCCAGTAGCCAGGCTATTTTGGGATGCGTTCCGACTGACCCCTGGCGATGCTGGCTGCCTGGAAACCCATATGCGGTGTCCCTGCCTGACGGCCCTTCTGCCAAGCGACACTAGATGGCATCCTGACACAGGCAGTGGCTGCCACCGCCTGTCCGCGGCCACCGAAACGCCAGAGCCCCGCACACGCCGGCCAGGACACACCTCACCGCGGATACGGCCGCTCTTGCTCGCAGGGTCAGGAGCCTCTGCCCGAATCTCCTCGACAACCCTGGAAGGTACTTGAAGTCCTTAGGGAAGGACATGCCAAGGCTTCCTGACCTGTGCCGTCTTCTTCCCTGTGCCACGTTATGGGATGTGTCAGTGCCTGTACCCCCATCATACACAGACTTCCCCTCTCCTGTTCTCTTTCCTCCTCCCTGATATTAAAGTGACCCCCGCATCTCTGATGGGCTTACAAGATGGCTATTTTCAACCCAGGGCTTTTCTTGCCATGACCTGCTGCAGAGTATTCCTATTGCTTCCTGGAGTGGGGGGCCCCGGTCAGTGCTGGCCACTGGGGACTGGTGTAGGACCAGGGCTACACATTCTCTGCAGGCAGTGGCACAGGGAGACAACAGGCAAGCTTTAATTCCCCCCTCCCATTATGTCCCCCCAAACCTTTTTGCAATGCTGCTTGGCCTGGCCCCTCTGGTAGAGTGATGTTTCAGCATGGCCAGCCATGTGCTTCTCTACCATAACCTCACCTGTTTCTGAGCCCCTGCTGCAAGCTGGGCACCAGCTCTTGGAAAGCTTTGGAGAAAGGGACTAATGCTCATAACTGAAGGGTTGATGCTCACCTTCACCTCCACAGTCCGGGGCTTCTACCAGGCCCAGTGAAGTGTCAAACTTAAACAAAGGTGGCTGTTTCTATGAGGTTTCTGCCATTGCAGAAAGTGCTGAAACCTTCCCTGGGAAGCTTTATTCCAGGAGAATTTGAGCCAATGAACACAGGACTTGTTCCATAATTTGGGTCTCTTCTTTGCTGTAGGCTCAGTGTTGACTTTGCCCTGCGCAAGGTAAGCTGCTCCCAAATTTAATTGCCCCAGTTTCTACAGGATTGCAGATATCTGACTTCAACGCCTTTCCTTTGCCACCAGCATCTGCTCTGTCCTGTCCTGCCTTTGGATCCTCTTCCCCTGTTGTGGGGCAAAGGAGCTACCTGGCTTTGGGGGGGTCCCAGAGGAAGAATTCCTGAAACTCAATGGTCTGGACAGGTATTTTGCAAGAGAAAGCAGAAAAGCAGCTCAGAAAAGTCCTGGCCAGTGAGCCCTGAGCAGCCCAGTTCCCTTGGCTGGTGCAAGACCAGGGAAGGGGGAAAGAGGCTTTGTGTTAGGGTACATGCCTGCAGCTACGCATTAGGGACCTGGATATACATCTTTGCTAAGAGCCTGTGCAGTGTTACAGGCCCTTCGGCTATTCCTTGAAGTCCTACTGATGGCTGTGAAATATGGGAGGCGAACGTGGGACAGCACATCTGGGTGGGATGGAGCGAGCGGCTCTGGGGCCGGGGCTGGCACGAGAGGTAATGAGATACAGATGAGGGAGAGGGAGTGTTTTTCCTGGCAGTCCAGATGGACTCGGCTTAATACTTGATTTAGAGGGTTTGAAAGTGGGGCCTGGCTGCTGGGGAACCGACCCCGAGCACTTCCCGGGGCAATGAGGAAGGGGGGGGGTCTCTGCTGGCTTTTCAGATATTTAATGGCCCAGCGCAGTCTAAACAGGGAAGTACTTCGGGGTGAGATTAGCACAACATAATCACATCTTAAAAGGTCTTCAGAGACACAAGGCACGTCCGCTCTCATATTAATTACTTGTTATTAATAAAGCTGGGGTCAGGCGCGAGGTGTTCGCTCCAGAGCGTGCAGGTTCCCTCTTTGCAGAGCGCTGGTGTATCTGAGAGCAGCACGAAGCCCTGCAGCCTCCACCTGTGCTCTGGAAACCAAATGGCCAACATTCCTACAGCTGCCTTTACAACTAATTTGCCCCCATAATACCCCAAAAGGGCCACATCTCTCTAAGTGCCCAGGACACCTCAGAGTGCTGTAAAATAATAACAGCCAAGGGTGTTCTCAGCACGGGAATTTCCTGCTATGATCGATTTCTAATTTGCAATGAAAATACAGCCGCCCATGTTCCTGGGGCCAGGCTGGTGCATCTGGCTTGCAGACAGGAGTCAGCTTTCTCCATCACGTTAGGAAGGACTATGGCTGGGTCAGGCTGGTGTACTCTGGGAGGGAAAGGGATCAGAGGGATGCATGGTGTCTTGGGCAGCCTGTGGGCGATTATGCTGGGGTTTTCTGGTCACTGCTCTGAGCAAGAGCAGCAGAGAGCATGAGGGGATGGGGCAGAGCATGGAGGATCTGCACCAGGTAGATAAGCGTACAGGTTTGCTACTTCAGGGCTGCAGCTCGTCATGATGCCAAGGAGAGACATTCTTCCTGGCAGGAAGGTACATGGCTGGGTCAGGTGCTGTGTGGAGTGACAGTCCCCAGCACACCCTCTCTGGTCTGCTGTGGGCAGGCCAGGCACATGCAGCACAGCAGTGCGGAGTAGCAGTGATCTGTAGTAGGTGTTTTTTGGTAGGTCTTTTCTTAATCTGTGAATTTCTCTGTTTTTTTCTGAACTCAGGCGAGATTTTAGCATTCACAGCACCCCATGGTGAAGAGTACCCAGAACTGCTCATGCACTGAATGAGACATCACCTCCCTTTGTTCTCCCTCTCCTTGCTGCTCCTTGCACAGGATGCCCCTGGTTTTTGCTTTGGAAGAAAAAGTGTGAGCATCTCCAGGCTGCTTGTGACACTGTACGCCTCTTCCCAGTTGCTGTGACTGCTCGAGGTCCTCATAGTTCACCTCAGGTGATCAAAGTTAGAAGCAGAGACAGGACACCATGCCTGTATTTCCTTGTGGTGCTGGGAGTGGTGCTGGGACCAGGGGTCTCCAGCATGGCCTAGAGATTTCACAGCTGCCACTGGCTCTCTTTCTGCCCTATGCAGGTGAGAAGTGGTTCCCACAGCTCTGTCACTCATGCCACAGTGCAGACCTGTAACCCCTCTGCCTGCCAGCCCTGTTGGGAGCCCCCCACACTGTTGGCTACAGTGGCCTGTTCCTTCCACCTGCCTCTGTTCTCCTTCCTGCGCCTTGGGCACCCCATGAGCAGGAAAGAAGCTCTCAAGCAAGAGCCCTTTATTGTGGCTGGTGAGAAGTGGGGCAATGAACATGTGCACAATAACCTGGGCAAGCAGCAAGCTTGGGCTTTTGGCAGGGAAGTTTCATAGCTGGCTTGTGACAGGAACCTGTCCCAGCTCGGGGCCACACTGCCTTGACTTCCTCACCGGGTGTCTGCCCCATGTGCCTGCCCTGAACACGTACTGAGCTGTGCTGGGAGCAGCGTCTCAATGGCTACTGGTGTGGTTTGAATGGCATGGAGGGGCTGGGAGCTGGCTGCCCTATGTGCTGTGGGCAAGGCACCTGGTTCTGTAGGAGCAGGGAGCTACTGGCAATGCCACTGGGAGAGGTGGGATGGGTGACACGGGACCTGCAGGTTGAGGACCCGAATCAGGGTGGCTCCCTGGGAGAGGCATCAGCCTAAGGACTGGATGGCAGGCAAATGCAGCACTCATCCATCCCCTATTGCACTCAGCAGAGATGGCCATGGGCTGGCAGTCATTGCTCAGTGTGCTGCTGTGCCCCCTTGATGAAGGTGTTGATTGTGAACACCAGTACCATTACCCCATGTATCTTCTGGATGGTTTGTCTCTCCCTCTCCATCCTTCACCTACAGCATCTCTCCCCACTCCCACTCACAGTACCTATCCAGCCACATCAGGCAGCCCCTTGCCAAGGGACCCTGTGAGATGCAGAGGGTAAGACCTGAACTGGGACATTCACTCATCTGCTTTGGCCTTGGCATCTCACAACCCTCCTGCAGCAGAGGCCCGACCTTCCCCGGGAAACTGGGGCAGGGGGAGGACACTCAGCATGGGGGACAGGGCTCAAGTGGGTGGAAGGCTGCATTCCCATCCTGCCTGCCTCATGTCTTGGGCTGTCCAGGCTTTTATCCAGGATTTGGGCAGGGCATGAGAGCAAGGGCAAGAGAAACAAGCCGGTGCATCCTCCCTCGGGCAGTGGGAGAGCCCATAGGGGCGGAAGTCTCTGTTTGTTTAAGGTGCAAACAAGTGCTGTTAATCTCCTGCCTGTTTGTATTTCTTTAGAGCCCCCGAGTGCGGGGGTGGGGGGGAGCGGAGATGGGGGTCTCCCCTTTGTGCGGGGGCAGGGTCAGGCTCTTGGAAGTGGAGGTGAGAAAACACAGAGGGGCAGCTGGAACCTGCTTTGGGAGGGAAAGATTTTTTTCGGCTATTTATGATAATTAGTGGGAAACGTTCGTCAAGCGTTTCAGATGATTCTGTAATGAAGTTGGGCCGAATGTTTCCGCTTTGTTCCCCTGGAACCATTAAAAATCCCCCTTCTTTGGCTGCCTTAATGCAATGCTGAAAAGGCACAATGGTATAAAAGTGGCTCTGGGCAGGGCAGCACGCCTCCTGCCCCGCCAGATAGAGCCCCTTAGAGCCCAGATTTTCTGGGTTATAAACCTCAGCGCTCTCAATGTTCACGAAAAAGCTGCCGTGGATCCTGTACCCCGGGCTCCTTCGCATCCCTGATGTGGGTGGGTGCATGTGAGTGCCAGCCAGCCAGCACCATTGAGCATGATGTGCTCAGGGGGAGCGACAGCCGGCACAGACACACTGGAGTGAGAAAGAGCAGGCACAGCCATCCCTCTGCTGTTATAGAAAAGCTACTTTCAGCCCCTGGTTGCCCTGGGAATTTGCTGGGGTGAAATGCTGTGCTGAGAGAGGACCAGTGTCTGTGCAGGGGGAAAAGGGAGTCCAGCCTAAAGGGAAGTCCTTCTGAGTCAGTGCTGTTCTGGGCCATATCCTGCCCTGCCTGCTGAGCCAGGCTGCACTCAGGCACCAGCAGAGAGCGAGGGACACCTGAAATCTAGCCATGACCCTCGGGCTGAATCATTAGCAGTCTACAGGAGCTGGCTCAGTCTCCTCTTGCTTTTAGCAGTGGAAGCCTTTTCCAGCATATGTGATGAAAAGAAAATCCACATGCCTGATCTCACACATCTATCAGCACTATTTCCCCAGGGATGATGTGTAAAGCTAATGGGAGCACTCCTGCTAAAGCTTAGATAAAAAGAGAAAATGGCAAGAACTTTCAGCATCCTGGTGGGATCTGAATGTGATGGATTTTGGTGTCCCCATCAATATTCTCATGTGGACTACAGTTAATGAGCTCAGTGTCCTAGGCTGGGATATGGGACTGCAACTGATGGGGGGAGCTGCTCCTGTCCTGCTCCACCTTTGGGCACCTGGTGTGGGCACCTGGCAGCAGCACAGTCCTGCAGTGCTGCAAGGGCAGAAGAGAGCCATGCCTGCTGGTCAGGCACCTTCACTCCCAACCACACCTGGTGTCTTTTAGGCAGTGACTGCTAATTGGGATCACATCATCCTTAATGCCCACCCTCTGCCCCATGGCTGGAACCAACATGCCCCACTAAGGCACTAAATCATCAAGCTGTGGAGGAGAGATTAAGGACTGGGAACACAGCTCCCCAGGAGCTGCCCCATCCCTCCGCCTCTCCTGCCCTGGCCATCATCAAGAAGTCATATCAGACCCTTCCCTCCTTTCAGTAGGGAAAAAAATTGCAGACAAATTTCTGCCAGAGGAATGTTGGAGGTCTCCTGTGCAGTCAGATAAAGACACCTGTCACTTCCACCCATCCTCAGCACTGGCTCATGCTGGGAGCATGGCTGGGGAGCTCCATGCTCTCCACAGGGCTGGTGACTCCAGACAGTGTAGAAATGGACTGGGAGGGCTCCTCGGAGGAGCAGGAGGGCTTTCCTTTTCCCTGAGATAATGCATAGCCCACAGTGGCAGGGTGACACAATGAGCCCTGCTGGGAATAAGCTTAAGTCCTTACCTCTGGTTTCTGTTAACAGCGGGTCCTTAAAAACCACTTGAATTGTGATGCCTTTGCCAGTCCCCATGTCTGTACCACCAACCTTTTTGGGAAAAATCTCCAGATACACAGTAAATTTTCAGCGGGAGCTGAGGTAGAGCTACTGGCACTGGGTTGCAGTATTTGGCTGGAGTATGTTCCTGGGCAAGAGTGATGGGTACCGGGTGAAATGCAGTGCACTGTCTCAGAGATTGGGACATTGCTGTGGGTTGCTCCCTGCATCATGCTTTAAGTCTCCACACTGAGGCAAATTGCTCTCTTGGCAAATTTTGCAGTGAAAAACCAGCAACCTTGATGTATGAAAGTGATGATATTAAGCCTCACAGAACATGGCAAGCCCGTGGCTTCCTGAGCAGCACAGCAGCTCCAGCCAAGATGCAGTGTGTTTGATGGACTACATAGCTCTGGTACCACCCTCATCCCTGTCAGCACATCTCCACCCCTTCACTCTGTTCCCCACCCCCCCAGGTTCAACGATTGCTTTCCAGTGAATTATTTACGTAAGTTCCCAGCAGTGGCTGGAGACAAAAACTCAGGTACAGAGCAGCAGCAAGCTCCTGACCTTTCCCACCACCGGACAAACTGAGCCAGCAGCACGAGGCAGGCGCACAAAGGCACTGCGCCGGCCGGAGCGCTGACCCCGCCGTGCCACAGCTACCTGCTGCTCTGCCACAATGGCCCCGCGGCCCCGGCCGGCCTGCCGGGGTGATGAAAAAGGGTCTGAGATAATAATGAGCCTGACTACCACTGCTCTCTTCAGAGAACCGAGTCAACTCGGGAAGAAAGAAAAAAAAGGAAGGAAAAAAAAAAGAAAACCCCCTCTTGGATAATAAAGAAGTAACAAATGAAGACTGAAAGCCTATAGAAGGCGTCTTAACCCAGCGAAGAAAAAAAATGTCAACATCTGTGGAGCTGTCTGCAAAAACAGACCAAGCCCCTAATGAATACCCTCTAGAAAAGACATTCACTCGAGGAAAGGCAAAAGGCTACATTTTTCTATGGAGGTATAAAGATTTTGATGAATCTGCCCTTTCCCTTTCCAGTGCAGTTGAACCAAGCACTAATGTTCATCTTCAGCTGTATTAAAGAGTACAGAGGGGGGCAGAGGGGAGAAGAGTCTTGATCTGAAAGCTTATGGGGAGCATGGACTTAGGGAGCCTGGATAGATGTCTGAGCACTAAAGCAAGGAAGAAAAGCAACAGGCATTAGAGAAAATACTGTTTAACAAGAGTTTCTTTAGTCAACCCATTTGAGGAGAGATTGGTGTGCCATAAATGTAATCCTCTTAGTGCTGACTTAAACATGTTTGTACAAAACAGGGAAATATAATATGAATGTAATAGTCACGTTTGCTAAAATGCTTAATAAAAAGACAAAAGTCCTTTATTTTGATCTTCAGCTCTGGTGCAGGCTTGGGGCACAGCAGATGTTTTCTCAGAAGTCTGTTTGGGGAAAAAAAAAAAAAAGAAAGAAATTGAGAAGATGGTTGTGTCCTGGCTGGCTGAGTCACATGGCACTGCAGCATCTTCCTGGGCTTCGCTGCTGGAGAAGCCAGCCTTGCCTAATGAGCCCCTGGGCTTTCTAGCGTGCTGGGCGAGCTGCCAGGGGTTCAAACCTAAAAACACTTGATGAGGAGCAGTTGGTAAACATGGCATGTGGGAAGGTACAGGCAATTTTCTTTGCTGTGCCCAGAAGCTTTGCTGGGGGAAACAGAGCTAAGCAACAGTCTCCAACTGGAAAGGGTGCCAACAGAGTTTAGGTCCTGGGTTGTCAGACTCAGATCTAACTGAAGCTGCTGTGGAGGGATTGTAACAGTTATCCTCAGCTGCATCCTACCTTGTGCTACAGACACAGTGGGAAAACCAATGGGTAGAGTTGCTGTAATCACAATGCTAACATCTCTGTTAATCACAGATCAACTTTAAAGACATGGATGAAATGTTGCAGGTTTTTTCTCTTTTTTTTCTTTCCTATAGAATATTCATAGAAAATGCTAAACTGAAATGGCAATATTTAGTTTTGACATTGTTTGATAACCTTTCAATTAATGCTGATGCTGTACAGCCACACTGACTAATGTTAAACACAGGTTTATCTTGGGCATTCTTGGTACTTCACACTGTGAAATACCAGCAACATGGGCAGAAAATATGGTGATAAAGTGAGGTCACTTTTCCAGGTCTAATGGTCAAACACTGCTATTCCACAGTAAATTTCAGACCTTTCTTATGACTTTGGCCAAACAGGAGTGCTGTAGTATGGGGTGGCTCACATGGTGGGGCAGGAAAAGGCATCTCCAAAAGTGCGCTTGAGGTTGGGTGCACTGTGGTCCCCTTGGCTCTCGCATGGCCAGGGAGCTGTTGATAGGACTAAAATAATGTGTTTTTCTCTGTGTTTCTCCAACAGGCATCCTATTGCCCCAAGAAGCTATGGTTCCCCTTTAGGCCAGCTTGGGTGGGTGCTGGCACTTGGTGTTTGGTGGTCTTCAGGACTTGGGCCAAATCTTGGGCCAATGCCAGGGTTTGTGCTGCAAGTTTGGGTGCCTGGTCATGCCAGGGTGCCCCTACAATGACACTTCCTGGAGATGGAAGGGTGACATGGGGACAGGGCTGCTTGCTTTCTGTTGCAGCAAATGTCAGTGCAAACTAGGTAAAGCTTATTTCCTGAAGAAAATTTCCACTCTAGTAAGAAAAGACATGCCCCAGTGGTTTTGGAAGCACATCAGATGTTTTCTGGTATGATCCACAATGTGTACAGCGAATGCAAGGCATTTTCTGTGGAGAGCAGATATTTTCCACAATAACAACATATTTTTGTTAAAAACCCCCAAACAATCTGGTCTCCCAATTAAAAAGAAAGAAAAAAGGCTTTGTAAGCAGATATTTTCTGACTGCCAGGGTCCTGTGCTTGGGCACTGCAGCAGCAAGCAGGGATGGAGCAGCTCCTCCAGCTGCAGAACAGCGGAGGGGAGCCCAGGGGTCAGAGGTGAGTTGGGTTGCTACCCATGCCTCCCTTCTGTTAGTGTGTGGAGGTTTGATGCCATGGGATTCAGTTCCCTGACTCATCACCCTCTTTGACACTCTTCACCAGGTGGGAAGGATGACAGGCCATGTGTTCTCCCCAGGCACCTGCTTGGTAAAGTCTGCAGGGCCACTAAGACAAGTGGCAGCTCCAAGGAGAAACCAGGGGCATTTGGAGCCAGACAGGGGACATGCCTGTAATGCAGTTCATCCAGACCTCTGCAGCCAGATGGTAATGGCTGGTAAGCTCTGGTGCTGGTCTTGTGCAGTCAGTCCTGGTTTGGGTGTGAAATGATGAAAAAAACTTAAAACAGTCAACTTGCTGTCTGCAGAGAATGGATACATTTTTGGTAGTGGGAAAATAGCAAACGGGTTAATCACATTTTTACGAGGCTGCTTCCTTGGCTAAGGGAATATGAAACGTGGTGAGTTTTCCACAGGGCAAGGAAGCTCTTAGTGCTCAGGGCTACTCCCTTGAGTAACAGTGCCCTTGTTCTGCTTCAGGCAGCAAACCCCCCGTGTCACATCTTCCCAGGTTCTATGGGAAGCAGCAGAAGTGCCAGAGCAAGGCAGAGTGAAGGGCATCAGCACAGAGTTAGCAGTTACTTGCCGTGTCCCTGTCACCCCTTGCATCCCGGGTCTGAACTTCTCAGGCAGAGGGCAGGGTGTGCAGGCCCATGTCAGGGAGCAGGGGAACTGAGCACCGGTGTGCTAGGGCTGGGACAGATAAATGCAAAGGGCTGAAAGGCACGGCAGCCCTAGGGGCAAGGGTACCATCTCCTTGGTGCCTCCTCCTGCTTCCTCCCACACCTGCTTTGTTTCTCTATTGCCTCACTGGTGTCAGCAGAGCCTCCAAACCCTGCTATGTTTCCTTCCGGCACACCTGGTTCCCAAGCCTCGTGTGCTAATGGCACATTTCTTCACCAGCACTGTCGTTACTGTAACGGGAACAACGCAGTTTACAGCCCAATAAACCCCAGGTCCTTCTGTGCAGGCTCCCCTTACGTGTTGCTAATGCTTACAAGATGTGCAGCGCTGCGGGACAGCCCCGGGAACCAACGCCCAGCGAACGGCTCGTGTTTTACATTGCTCCGCAGCCGCAGGCTTTGCTAATTAATCCCAGGGACGCGCCTTTTGCTGTCGGCAGCCCCAAGGGCGCTGGGCGCCAGTGCCCTCCGTGGCTCCCGCTCCCGTCTCCGCGGCGGAAAACAAGGCTCCCAACCCCTGCAATGGGGCGGGCGCCCCTGCTGCAGCCCACCCTCGGTCCCTGCCTTCGTTCGCAGCTTGGGGATGTTTTATAGCCCAGTGCCGGCCGCGGCTCGGCGGGATGCCCGGGCACCGGGGGAAGCACGGCATTGTTTCGCAGCGGCGTTGTGATCACACACTGCGGCTAACGTGATTTACATCCCATATTCGACCTCTGGCGACTTCAAAGCTTGGACGAGAGAGGGATTAAGAGGAGGAGCTGGGGCCAGGGGAGCCGAGGGGGAGCTTGGCTCACCTTTGAGCTCCCGTCATCCCCTCCCCACTGGACCCGGGATAATCATCTCCCTTTGTGCTGCCGGGGAAAGCTGGGGTGCAAACACAGGGACCTTGTCAATATTGGTTTTTGAGAAGACTTTTTTCTATTCTCCCATGTCTGGAGTTTTTGTACCAAAATCCCCCTGGGGCTGCCCAGTCTTCCCCTGGGAAATCGTGATCCCAGGGGTCCCTGCTAACACCAACCATTGATTGAAATTTCACACCCACCTGTTTGCACACAAGATTTAATTTCGTTGATTCTTCATGCCCTTTTCCTGCTTAATCGTCAACCTATTGACCTTAATATTAAAAGGGGCTAAGGGCTAGGGAGAGAGAGACTACATTTCTGTAAGAGAACAAAAGCTGCCAGAGAATAAAGTAGGCACAGCCAGCCCTGAGCTAATGAGCCCCTGCTGCATGCAGGAGCAGGAGGCTCTGTGTGCTGCCTTTGGCTGGTGCCGTGTTCCCTTCCTGTGCAACAGAACACGTTCCACTGCCTGTCCCTTTCCACAATGCCCTTTACAGGACCCACAAGTTTAAGGTCAGGAGGGATAGGAGACCACCCAAGCTGAGTCTGGGCACCTACCAGCCTGCTGTGTTTTGCTTTTGCCCTGGCCTATTTAATGGAAGATGCCAGGAGGGAGTAAACTTCACTCCAGTGAGGCAGCAAAAGTAGCATCAGTGGACAGAAGTCAGGAGCATCCTGCACACCTGCATAGCATGTGCTGATCTGTGCCTTATCCCAGTGCTCTGGTGTGACTGTTAAACACACATCAGAGCAACTCTGTGCTGCAGCCTGCATCCCAGGATAATGCTGCCAGCATGCCCTGTGAGCTGGGGCTGCGCACCTCTGGCCTCGCCTGTGAACTAGAAGGTGAATGGGCTTGCTTGGCCCCAGGGCTGCCAGTTACTGGAGCAGTCCTGAGGCATGTGTCTGTCACCACACAGTGGTCAGGCAGCCTCTCCTTCTCTGAGGGTCCCGCTGCTCTCATGCTTGCTATTCCTCACAGCACAGAAGGGGAAAGGGTGGGAGAAAAGGCTTTAGGTGTCAATCAAAGTTGGAGCAGGGGAAACACAGCCTTCCACAGCTTAATGGAAGGGAGGATGGGACTGTCCATTCCCACTGGCTAGGCTGGCAGGACGCACAGAAACCCATGGGATGTCGGGCTGTGCCAGGACTATGGCAGGAGGGGCCAGGTGCACAGGTAAATGCAGGACACAGCTCACGGACCCACGCGTGGTGTGTGCACACCCATGGGCACTGGCACGTGGCTGGTCCTTGCTGGAGGCATGTGTCCAGCCCAGGGGTGAGAGCCTGAGCAGCAGCTTTGGATGGGAGTTACCAGCCAGCCCAGACCCCAAGGATTTCTGCCCACCTTCCCTGCTTCCCCGTCTTTCATGGTGTACGGGTTTTGGTGGTTTCTACACTTGCGGATGTAATCTGCCTTCAGGAAAACCAAAAGGGAAAAGGAGCTCTATTTTTCTCCTACTCTGCCTTTGCTGACATGAAACCGGAGCTGTGTGGGAGCGGGTGAGCATGTGGCTGTGTCACACGTGTGTGTGGCGAGCCACCTGTCCCGCACCCTGGCCAGGGCCGTGCCTGGGGGAGCTGTGGGTGCGGGTGCATGCGCGCCCTCCCCAGGGGGACTGGTTTGGTCTGCAGAATGCGGTTGTGTTTATTTAATATCTAACGTCCCTTCTGTCTTCAGTGCTGACATTAATTGCCAGACAATGAGCAATGGAGCCCAGATGTTCCCTGGCGGTGGCGTCCCTTCCTTCACCAGTGCTATGTGGGTGTTAAAAAATCCAAGAGGGAGTTGTGTTTTGGCCACTCTTGTTCCAGGGACATTATGGGAGCATGTGGGTGGCTTACAGGTCAACTAACCCAGTCGGAATGCCCACACATGGGCAGTTTCTGCCCTAGCCCCTCTGTGCCAGGAGCTGGGCATGGGCAACATGGGCACTAGGGAGCAGAGGCTGTGCAAAGTGTGGGAAGTGAAAGCCACTTGCAGACATCCTGATCTCCAGGACCTCCCCAAGCACCTTCCTGCCCTGACTGCAGAAAAAAGCTTTCACTGGCTGTGCCCAGCTGCCATGCTGCTGGCATGCTCCCTTGCCAGACAGATTGGCACTGCAGCCTGTCATTTAGTAAATACCCTCACTCATGAAACAAGAAACAGACATGGCCTTATCGGAGAGCCACAGTGTCACTGGGGCCCCCACACATCCAGCTGAGCACTGTGCACTGGGTCTGCAGCTGCACGGGGGCTCTGAGTGTCCCTGGGATTTGTCCTTCAGAGGTGGGGAATGATCAGTTGGATAGTGCTGACGGGTTTGTGAAGGCTGAAACAGCTGGAATGGGCACAGGAAGGCAGCATCCCCTCTCTGTCCTCTGCCATCAGTAAGGGAAGATTGTCAGGTGGTGTGGTGCTAGGTAGCCCAATTTCTTGCTCTGCCAGGGGCTTAGTATGCACCCACCACCAGGGATTAGCCATTATTCTTTGACTGGGAATGAATAATTAGAACACAGGGCACTGGAGACTAATGTGTGGGATGGTGTTATTCTTAGAAATTATGTCCCCCATGGTGGCATCACTTCCTAAAGGGACGCGCGTGACAAGAAGCATAACCAGCAGATCGGCCTGACCAGCAAATAACCCCTTGCACGGTTTCCATATTGCCTTTTTAAACAGGAAGGGAACATGATACAAATGCTATGCGAATTATGATCTGAAAAGTTTTCCTGGCAGGTTGTCACATGAGTTGTTAGTGTCATTCTTTGACATGCACACTCAAAGCCTTTCTGAACCACTGACTTAACCCTCTCACCCCCCCCATGAGGGCTGCCAGATGGAGCTTTTCTTCCCCATCTTTTGGGTCATCCCCTTTCTCAGGTACTCCAAGATAAGATTTCACACCAATGCCTGAGTCAAGGCTCCCCCAGCTGCTGAAGTTTGGATGCAGCTTGAGGGTTGGTGAGCCAGACTAGGCAGGGAGACATGATGCCCACTACAGCTATCCCTTCACCCTGGGGCTGCCAGGCTGGGAAGTGGTTAAATAATCCTCCTGTGCACCACCACCTCCTTGTTTCCAGAGCATTGAGGCATCCCCTCCACCGGAGACCACCCCCAGGCCATGCTGGGAGCCTGTGGGGACCTGCTTGATGCATCAGGGCTGTGCGTGTGGGTGGGGGTCCTTGCCTGCGCGTGTGCTCATCTCCTTCTGGGCTGCCTTGGCTACAACTTTGCACAGAGCCCAGCTGCACTCTGGCCAGGGAACATCCGCTGTGGAAATCTGGGAGGAGCTGACAATCCCCAAAGATTGGCTGCACACCCAGCCAAGCAAGAGCTGCTGGCTTCCAGCCTAATTCATTGCAAATGTGCTTCCATGTGGTTCCAATCTGGAGCCCCTGCTCCCCTCCCCATGCTGCCCCCCAGGGTTTGACAGGAGCTGGGAGCAGCCACACAGGACAGAGCTAGGAGCAACCCCAATTCTGGCCTAGGCATGTGGGAGCCTCCTTGGCTCCCTGACCCTGTGTCCCCCAGCCAGTTCTCTCCTGAGAGGCACAGGGAACCTCCACGCCACCATGCAATGAGAGCAGCTCACACCAAATTTCTGCTGGGGACATGATGCCTGGAATGGTCCTCGCTAGCCCACACCCTGTGGAAGGGCTGACATCACTCCTCTGGCCCTTAGCCATCTTCCCATTGGGGTTTCCTTTTCAGCTGCCACTGGGATATTGGCGGGTGGCACTGGGCTGGCAGCCAGCAGTGCCCAGCATCCTTATTCACCCTCCCAGCTGTTGTTCAGGTCTGTGCCTGTCCTTGGGTACAGGTGGGCTCCCATGGCACAGCACCCCTGTCCTGTCAGGGTGACAGGGTTTGGGGCAGGAGACAGATAGGCCAGGTCTCATTGGCTGCAGCCAAGGCTGCTGGCAGTGCTGCCTCCCTGCCCCTGCTCTGTCCCACCTTTGCTGTGCTGCACCCGTCGGGTCTGGGCATTGCCAGGGACACTGTGTCACCCCCACACATCCCTCACACAATGGCTCCAGCAGGGATGTTCCAGGGCAACAATGGGCTCCTGAGATCCCCTGCCCCTGCAGTTCCTTACTGGACTTTGTTTCCCCAGATTTGTCTTCCCCAGAAGCAGGGCAGTTCTCTCAGCCCCTCAGGATGGGTGCTGTGGGACTCAGGACAAGGGAGATCTCTGTCTACACCCTCATACACAGTCTCAGCACCAGCACTTCCAGGCAGGTCTTCCCCTTGTTCCATGCATGCACCTGGGTTTAACATCTCAAACTAGTGCAAACACCATAAATTCACTTCAGATCTTCCACCTGAGGGTCTTTCCCCATGTTTTGGGGTTCTTGCCTATGTCCTGCAATGGCCCTCCAGGGCCGCCAAGCAACTCTAAGCTCAATTTAAAACAATTCTGGACTCAAACACATTCCCCCCCCAAGTTCATACATTTGAAAGGAGATTTCATCAAAGCTTCAGAATATTCAATAAAAAATTGCTCATTAAGCAAAGTTGCAGGTCCTCTCCTCTCCTCTGTTTATAGCAGGATTAAAAATGCCTGGCACAAGTTAACCCTCAGAGCATTGAAATAAAATGGCATAAAATGAGTTCAGTTCTCCTCAGGTTTCAGGAGAAGTAGGGTGAAGCATGTGGGGGAGCGAGTGGGGCCAGGGCCAGCACCTGGAATAACATCTTTGGTGTCAGTGCAGGAGCAGAAAAGGAAATGAGCAGTCAGGGAACTGGGAGCAGCACAGTGGTGGCCAGGCAGACTGGGCTGTGTTGGTTGCCCCATCACCCCTTGCCAAATTCAGAGCCCCCTCACAGGCAGTGTTGTGCTACCGGCACTTCAGGGCAGCTGCATTTCAGCCATGGGCAGCATGGCCCTCCAGGCAGCCTGCAGTGCCCATGGCACTGGGAAGAGTAACCTGGACATGTGGCTGCCATGGTGGAGATGAGGAGATGTCATTCTGTCACTTTTTGCCTCTAGCCATCAGGGTGGAGATAAAAGAGAAATCTCCTTGGCAAGTGTTTTTTGACCCTGGGGAATAAGCAGCTCAACGGAAATGCAGCCGTAGAAGTGAGGACTGGGGTGGCTGTGGGAGTACAGGGACTATCCCTGCAAAGGCCTTTGCCACATGCTGTCACAAGAAGGTCATGTTGGGATGAGCTTGGCCAGACCTTGCAAAGAATGCACTGCCTGAGAAGCCCCAATTCCACAAGGCTGGGTGCTCTCCCTCCACAAAAACCCAGGTTAATCCCTTTGAGGGGTCTCAGGGCTGCCATCAGCCTTGCAGGGGCAGTGTTGGGGTCTGCATTGGGGCGGTGGGGGAAAGCTGATGCCTGATGCCCTGCAAGGTGTGCAGCCCTCACTGTGTTGGAGTGCTGCTCCCCTGGTGCAGCCAGGCATTATGCTTGTCCTTTTAAGATCAGAAAGGTTTTGGGGCTGACATTAGCTTTGGTACGTGTAGGAAAGTGTACAGCAGGGTAATTAAAGTGTAAGAGCAAAGCTGGGTTTGCCTTTAATGGCTTGCAGCTGCAAATATTTTCATCTTCCCAAGTCCACTTGTAAGCTGTCTAGCTGTATTTCTCATCCTGGCCAATTAGATTCCCATGTGTGCTGCAGGAGTGAAAATATAGAAAGTGAATAATCCTCCAGTTCTGCTCCTTGCTGAAGAGGCCTTTGAAACTCTGGCTGCTGGGGTTCCCTTCCTTCCCAGCCCCATCACCACCCCAGCCAGCCCTCTCCACGCCAGCCCTGGCTCCCCTCTCTGCAACCAAACTTCAGCAAATCTGTTTGGGCATCACCATGATTCATCCTCAAGCTTTTCTGATCAAAGCTGGGGGCTGTTTCCCCTCCCTCACATCTTTTTGCTGAGTTTTACAGTCATTTTCCCTTTTGGATGCTGGTTTTCTGCCAAAAGTTTCACTCAAAAATCAAAAGGGGCAATCCATTAATACCAGGCAGCTGTAACAAGTACACTATTGTGTTGTCTCTTCCAAGGTACCCAGGATTTTTAATAAACTGTGGGGTGTGGGGAGCTGGTTGCCTGCAAGAAAGGGGGGCAAAGGGGGAGGAAGAGGGAGCTGGCAGAAACTGCGGTACCATAAAATGAAGCCCAGCAGTGCTGAGCCCATGGCACGCTCGGCACTGCATGGTGGTGGGAACAGTGAAGGAGGCACTCAGCAATTTCCCGGCTCACTTCCAGCTCCAGGATCAGGTATCAGTCGGGAAACACCTCTCGCTTTGATCTCTGTGGGCTGATGAGGCTCTTTGCCAGGACCCACGCAGTGGAAACAGGCTCACTGCCCTGGCTGCCCTGCACTAGGCGCCTGTGGCTGCTGGGGCAGCTTGCTCCAGGGCACCCATGCACCAGCTGGGAGGCCAGTAGGGAGCCTTGAGAATTGGGAAGCCAGTAGGGAGCCTTGAGAAGTGCAATGGGGTGTAAACCTGAAATAGTCCATGGCCATGAAGAGCCCAGACCCTGGTTCACCTGAGCTTTGGGTCTGTCTGGGAAATGTCCGAGATATTCCCAGCCCAGCTGGGGAAGGTCCCCAGGACCTGTCTCATTCCCCATGGGGGACATCAGCCAGCACCTAGTGGGGCCGCATAAAAATTGCCTTGAGTGGTCAGAAGTCATGTGTGATGCCCCCCAAGCCCCCAGCAACCTTGGCCAAGCTTCCAGAGCCAGGTGGGCAGAGCAAACCCCAGCCAGGACTGCCACAGCAGCCAATTCAGTTGAGCAGCCCTTGCTGCAAATCATTGAGGAACCTGCCCTCTGCTCCTGTGGGGTGCAGGGAGCACCCTACAGCAAGGCGAGCTGAAGGCCAGTTTCTGCACCAAAGTTTGTGAGCAGCAGGGCAGAGGGGCCAACCTCTGCCTCTGCCTCTCTGGGCTTGCCATCACAAGTCAAGGTGAGGATGGGCTGGGAGCAGATGGGACCTGTTCTGCTGGTGAAAGAGCGTTTATGCTATTTATGCTAAGCGGTGGGAATGCTTCTCAAGCATTTCGGATGGCTCTGTAATGAGGCCGGCCTAAATATGCCAGCATTGTTTGTACCGGACAATTAAAAGCTCCCCCTTGCCACATGAACGGTGTCTCTGGTGGCGGAAGGGCCCGGGAAGGCGCGGGCGAGGGCAGCCACAAAGCCCGCCTTTTGTTCCATGCTCCTTTGAACCCGCTCAAAGCCCCCGTTTCAAGGGGTGGCTTTTGTTTCCTTTTCAGCGGGCCTGAACCCAGAGCCGCCTGTTGTTTAGCAACACAGAAATGTGACCTTAATTGACTCCGCTCTCGAATGCACTGTGTAAATCACTTCTGGCACCCAGGGGAGTGCGTGACGTGCCCCCGTCCCTCCCCAGACCCAGTACACCGAGGGAGCATCCTCCCTCCGGCCGCTCCAGGTCCCTGGCAGAGCAGACCCCAGCTCTGCGCATCCCTGCGTCGCAGGCTGGAGGAGGAGCGGGATGGGAAGTAGAGCTGAGAATGCTCCTGTCTCCATGGCAGAGGGTTTCCCATTTTCATGGGAAAGTTGATAAAACCGTTTCCCTCTGCTCTTCAAACCCCCTTTGCAGCCAGTGCCTCCTGCTCGAGTTTATGGTCCAGCTGGGCTGGTAAGCCTCTTCACCTTGTCTTCCCCGGGACTCACTGGGTTAAAGCGTATTGCAAGATAAATGAAATGAGGATGATGAAAATGATCAAGTGATGAAAAGGTAACAACTTCTCCCGTGAATGTCTGACACACACTTAGCCAGACGACTTATTTGTAGGCTACCAGGGGGCTGATACATTAACAGATATAATTTGCGGTCTCCCGAGGAGAGGTTAAGGGCTGGGAGCACGGCTCCCTGGGAGCTGCCCCGGCTCTCCACCTCGCCTGCCCTGGCCTTAATCAAGCGATCATCTCAGCCTGCGCCTCGATGGCCCCCTCTCTCCTTTCAATGGGGGAAAATTTGCAGACAAATTCCTGCCAGCGGGACATTGGAGCTCTCCTGCGTGGTGGGATAAAGATACCTGTCACCTCCACCCGGCCCCGCCACCGGCTCACGCTGGGAGTGTCGTTCAAGGAGCACCATGCTGATACCCTTATTTGATTACGCCTCTTCATGCCTTCCTCTGTGCGGGAAGAGCTATTCAACAGCGGCACCGCTGCGCTCCCAGCACGGGCTGGCCCGGCTGCTGGCCTTTTGTTAGCCCCGCTGGCGGCACGCCGGGCATCAGGGCTGCACGGGTAGGGCCCCATGCCACCGCCTTGGGACAGGGCTCTTCCCAATACTTTGCAACAGGGTTTTGGCGAGGCTGTTGATTTTTAACCAGAAAAATGCAAAAATGAGAGGAAAATGGGACTTAAATAGAAATATGAATGGTTCCATGAGGCGAGGGCTCTGTTCCCCCTTCTGCTTCATCATGGTATTGGCATGATGAAGATACAGCTGCCTATTAGCTTTGTCCACTGGGAGAGCCCAGGGGCATGTTATTGGGATCAGCCCCAGGTGTTGCTGGCTGCTAGGTGATCCGGCTTCTCTGTGGCCTCAGGAGTTTTTGGTCAACTTTGTGAGCTTTTAGAGACAGGCTCAATTGTCCCTCTGCTCAGGAGTTGGAAACTCAGCATCTGGAGATCTCTCAAGCACAAAGGGTTGCAATCTCAATGGAAACACCATTTTGCAAGTTCCCTGGCCAGAACCACCCACCCATGTCACACCGATTGTTCCTGAATAATTCTACCTGTACACTGCTTTGTCCCAAGCGGTGGCCAACTCACCATCTGAGGAGATGTGCCCTCTGGAGCCCAAGCAGAGATCACCCAATGCTGTCCCAGCCCTAAGTCCCTCTGCCATCTCCACGAGTTTCTTATACCTTTAAGTTAAGATACGATATGTTGCTCCAGGTGATGCTGAGATGTGAGTCCCCAGCCAGCCCTGCAGCATCTGGGCGGAGGGCAGCCTGGGTTCCTGCCTCTCCTGGAGTTAATCACCCGGACTGCTGGATATGTGAAGCAATTGGCTCTTGTTTTGCTTTTCCCTGCTAGATTAAAGAGCTCTTAAGTATCTGGTTTGTTATTTCTGCCAGGATACTTGTGCACCAAGGTCCTTGTGACTGTAATCAAGCCGACTCTTGATCTTCTTCCTGATAAACTAAGTAGGCTGAGCGTCCTGTCTGCCTCCATCGGAAACGTCCTCAGCTCTTGTCTCGATCTCCCGGGGTTTCTCTGCAGGGTATCCAGCTTGGGCACAGACAGCTTTGGCGATGGCCTCGAGCGTGTGAGGACTGGACCTGCTCATGCAAAGTCACTCCCCGGTGTCAGCTCCTCCAAAACAGCCCTTAAATCTTGCAAAGTCAGAGGTGGAAGGGACAGGGTGGCTGCACAAATCTCCCTGCCTGCGCAGCTGCAAATCCCACCACGAAACCTGCAAACTTTGGGCACCTGCCCCTTCTCCCCTTCCCTACACCGGTTTGCTCTGAGTATTATCCCCCCTCAAAGCTCCCTTCAGCTGACTGCTGCTGGTTTCTTTACCTTAGTAGCTGATCGGCCCACACATGGCTGACTGCAGAGTGGTGACCTGGGTAGCCACAGTTCTGTGCGGAAGACATCTGGGACCTTGGACACAAGATGTCACCTGCAAGAGCCCACACCTTTGAGCCAGAGCCACAGTGCAAGTAGCGCCTGTGGTCTTTGCTGGCTCCACAGTCACTGTGCAGAGAAGTGTCTGATGAGCCAAACCACCACTATGTTTGTAAAGATAAAATTACACTCTGGTACTTAATTAAAGTAACCTTCAATGTCTTACTTTTGACCAAAATACCCCCATATTGCAGGTGTTTCGCAGATTTGGGCTAGCTCTTGTTATCAGGCAACTCCTGCCCTGCAGGGAACACTTCCCAGTCCCCGGTGCCGAGCTGGCCCTGCCACCCGTGCACGCTCGCTGCCTGTGCCGAAAAGTGGCATTTGCTGGACTCAGGTCACTGCCCCCCAGCAAAGGGGCTTTCGGCCGAGCCCCAGCAGCATGTCCTGCCACCGGCACCTCCTGAAAGGGACCTTCCGCTGCAGCCCCGGCCCATTGTCCAGGGGGATAATTGGAGGGAGAAGTGAAATGGGGCTGTAATGAATTCTGCTGCTATTCAGCAGGGCCGAGAGGCAGAAAGCTCACTGCTCCTGCCAAAGTGCTGAGGCTGCTACTTCCATTCTGCGGCCAGAGGAGAGGTCTCCAGAGGGCAACTCGCTATTGAGAAGGCTCCGGGGTTGAAACAACACCCAGCATCTGAAGTTTTACTCTTTCTGTGCGAATGTGCTCCAACGTGGCCGTGCACAAGGTCCTTCCCTGTATGCTTGGCAGGGCTGCAGCCAAGCTGTTGGTGCTTCCTGGCTCACACCGCTAGCAAGGTGCCAGGGTGTCCCCATGCCCATCACTGACTTGTGCTGACACCAGCCTCAGCTTTGCTGCCCTTCTCTCCCTGCTGCCCTTCTCCCCACGCTGCCCTCAGAGGTTCTGCCAGGCCACATCCTCATTCTTTCATCCCTGGGGTCCCAAGCAAAATTCCCTCAGTCACAGTGACCCCAGAGACCAATATCTGACCCACCCCACCACCCAGAAACACAAGCACATTTTCGGCAGATTCCAACCAGGGACTGCTTTGCCCCTCTTCCCATGATTTTGTGAGGGATGGTGCAGCCCAGGAAAGGAGCTCAGCTTGGGGGCGGATGGAAAAATCTCTGCTGCTCTTTCCAGGCGCCCCGAGGCTGCGAAGGGCCGGATGGTGAAGCGCCTGTGTGGTCCCTCCCGCGCAGGCAGAGCCCTGTGGAGGGCAGCTCCTCTCCCACATGCTCCCCCCGGTAGCTGGCCACCTCCAGACATCTTGCATTGCTCTGCTCAGCCCTGCTGCAGCTGCTGTTGAGCTCCTGCTGGGGTCTCACATTTGGGGTGGGGTTCCGTCTTCTCAAAAGCCTCCCAGCAGCATCTGGCTGGAGGCAGGGACACTGGCAGGAGCAGTTCCCTGGGATGTTAGGCTGACTCAGGCACACAGCCTGAGTCCATGGTGCCTCAGGCCCCAGGGAAAGCTTGCTGCCAATTTACTTGAGCTGCAGAGGGATTGGTGCCAGAAGAGCTGGCAGCCTGCACAGGCATCGGCCTTCTGCACATGAAGCCTGGAGTGGATGCAGGGGTGCCCAGCTGCCTCTGCGGTGCAGAGAGGCACACGGGGGCTGTGAGCCGGTTTCACAGGGCAGATTCCAGGGATGCTGGCATTGCCCCTGCCCTGAAGTACACCAGTCTTATTTTACATGCAGAAGCTCTTTAAGCAAATGCATAAGTAAATCCCTTACTCTTCTTGCCCATCGGGATGACACGTTTTCAGGGCTTAGAAAGGGAATTTAGGGCTTTTGTCTCCAGCCCAGCAAACCAGGTGGGCGTGCAATCAGCAATCCCCTGGCAATTACAGCCATGACAATTGTCTACAACAGTGCCATAAGCAAGCGGGAGGGGGAACCCAGAGCACAGCATCCTGGCCAGGAAGAGAAGACAAACAGAACTTTGTCCCAAGGTTTAGAGCAGGCTCTGCAGGCATCCCTAGAGCTCAGTGCTATTCTTCCCCAGCCCATGATGCTCTCATAACACCTGGCTCAGCAGAGCTTAGCAGGCTGTCACAAGCCCCAAGGAGAGCCCTCCTGACCTCCCTCGGAAATGACTCCAGCAAGAAATAAATTGGCTCCTGTTTACTTTGAGGGGTGTCTCGTCAAGCTTTAACACAGGAGGGACAGCTCTGAGCTGTGAAATGTGGCTGACAGTGGAGCCATGGCTAGAACAGTCCACAGCTGCCAGAATGAGCATGAGGCCAGATGGGGCCGAGCCTCCCCTGTGCAGGATGGAGGACCACAGACAGTCCATCCCTTCAGTCCTTTTCCTGTTTTTTTTCCTACGGTTGATGGCTAACCAGTCCCAACTACTGCATGCTCCTCCAGACTGGCAAAATATTCTGCAAGAAAGTAATGTCTGTATCAAATACAAAGAGCAAAGAGCGTTTCTTTTCAGCTCGGGAACTCTGCGCCTGCATGAATTCATGTTTCAAT
>JAOXXN010000137.1:13782481-13795182 GCA_026770055.1 Myrmophylax atrothorax
ACCCCGTCCTGTCCTGGTGTGGGCAGCCTGGAAAGGCCAGCTGGCTACCCAGTTGCAGCTGCAGCAGAGGTGCTGGCAGTGTTACATGAGCCCCACTGCGCCTGGCAGCCATCAGATAGGTACCTGCGGGAGGGAGCTTGCTATCTACCTTTCCCATGGGAATATGATGCAGCCAGGATAACCCCCAGACCTTGCTGGGACTCTGCCAGTGCCATTAAAGTGTTGACATCTGCTGATAACCCTGACATGATGCTGGTTTTATTGAGACAAGATTAGCCACTCACACTACGCCGGAAGGCTGGGCACACACCATGACTGGCCGGCCCTTGTCAGAAAGGTCTCCAGAGCCTTTTCGAACTCTGGTCTTTTTTAATTTACACAAATCTAACTAATTTTGCCCTAAAAATAATAGCATGGGAGCGAATATGAGAAGCAGATGAACAAAAGTCCCTGAGCTTTTGTCCAGCCTTGCCACGTCTGCTATGCGTTAGCTGGCAGCACAGGGTGGCCCTGGTCACATCAGCTGTCAGTGCAAGGCTGATGGAGTAGAGCTGGTACCCACAGTGGGGCTGATCCCCTGCCTGCAGCCGTTCCTGTGGCATTGCCTCACAGGCTGTCAGCGAGCCTTTCATTGCAGCCCATTCTGACATCAGCCTTTCCAAAACACCTGAGCTCTTTGCAGTCCCTGTGCTCGTAACACTTGGAAGTGACAGCAGCTTCTGGTTCCAATTAACCCAGGGGCAGTTTGGGGACTATCTGGTTGCACAGCAGTGGAGCAGAGAGGAGAAAAGACCTTTCCGAGAAGCGATGGTGTGTGGGTGAGTAGCTTCTGAAAAAAAGCAGACGGTTTCTCTCTTTCCTTCCTCCTTCTTTTCCTTGACTTATTTTTTCTCTGAATTCCATGAAACAGACAACCCAACAGCACATTTTTCACCATCAAAGCTTTGCTGAAGGGAATTCTCCACTGCTATTTTGTTTCTTCTTGATGTTCACAGATTGTAAAGCAAAGGGCCTCTGGAGAAGAGGGAGATCTCTCCCAGGGTGATAGCAGAGGACTGGCCCAACCTCTTTGGTGCATGACAGTCTGCTCAGTGGCTGGCAGCCAGGGGAAATGAACACATATCTGCCTTGGGATGCTGGATACTAAATGTGGCACCACAGCTGCCTGCTGCTGGTATGGGAATCTGGGACACACACAGGTCTGCCAAGGTCCATAACCTCTGTCTTGGACACCTGCACAAGGCTAAGAGCCATGAGCAGAAGCTGCTAGCAGCAGGGGGAAGCAGGCACTAGTTCTCGGACTGGCCCCACTAACTCAGTTTGCTGATGCTCTCCTGGGAGGAGACACGCTCACAGGTCAGCAAAGGCAGGTTCCACCTGCAGCCTTCCTCCCACAGCCTTCCCACGGTCACACTGCAGCCAGACATCCCCAATCTTGTATCTCTAGGAGAAACAGGGAGGAAGGAAGCCATAATCCCTTGAAATCCCAGCCCACAGTGTGTCAATCCTTTAAATTACTCTCATTGACATTTTCAATACCTTTTGGAAGTAATGTGGCTAAAGGAGGAGATGTAAATGGAAAATAAACTTGAAAAGCTGACAGGGCTAGAGGGTTCTGTCTTGTTAACCTGAAATCTGCTTTTTTAAGACACCACTTTTAGACCTGGCAATATTAGTTGTTAGTTGATTGCTGCCCTCTGCAATGCATGGCAGTGCTGACATGCTGTGGGAAAAATGCTGTTTGAAAAGGCAGAGTGAGGATTCACGCAGGAGCTGCAGCACAGGGAGGGACAGGAGTAAGGACAGTAGCCAGTTGTGCTTAGAGGGTTGGAGGAGGATAATGGTGTTTCCGATTTTCTTTCGCCAATGCTTTGGAAACAAAAATGAAGCATTTTCTTGCAAAATGTATTTTCCCAGCCAGGAAAGTGAGATGTGGAGCCACCATGGGGCTGGGAGCTGCTGCTCAGTCCCCTGGAGTTGGTGGGCAGCTGGACAACATGCTTGCTACATGTGCACAGCTGAGTCAGAGGAGTTAAACTTTAGAAGGAAATGGCAAAACTGTGGGCAATACAAATGGGACTGAAATGATCACTGGGACCAGGAGTGTCTAGAGCAACTCCCAGCAGGAAAGGCAGCAGACAAAATAACCTGGAACCTGAGCCACACATGAGAGGGATGATCTGGCATGGGCTGGTGAGGGATGGGCATCCACTGCACCATGTCTCCATGGCCTCGCTTACCACTGCTCACACAGGGGCACAAGCTTGTTCCTTACTGTGAGGTGGAGAGGAGGCGCTGGAGCCAGAGGTGAGAGCAGCCAGCCCCATGGGGTTTGGCACTGGGTATGTGTCACACTTGTCACCTCTGACATCAGCTCTATGTCTTGAAGATGTCCTTTGTGTAAGGAAAAGCCACGTACAGGCTCCAGACCTGGGTGGTGAATGGCAGCAACCCTGCACGGGGATGTGAATGGCACTGAAGGGATGGTGTGCAGCAATGCCACCCTGCGCTGTGATGCTGCCAGTAGTGCAGAGCTGCAGCACTGAGCTGGGTCTGTCCCCGCGTCCTGGGCATCCAGAGAGCTGCTGACCCAAATTTGGCAGGGTTTGTGTGAAATCAGGCCATCTCTGAAGGTGCTTCAGCCTCGCTCTCCACGTGTCATAGGGACGCCTGGTGAAAGCAAGGGTAACGCTCACTTTCTCCCTACCCAGACCTCGGGAACCCATCCAGCCCCGCCGCTGAACCGGGCAGAGGTCCGTGTGGTGAGGACAGACGTGGGGCTCGCTCGCAGTCCGACAGTTCCCGACGGGGCAGGAGCCAACTCAGTCAAAGAGCTGCTGGTTTTCACACCCCGTCAGCCTGATGAACGGCCCCGCTCCCCCGGCGCTCAGCGCCTGCAAGGGTCAATTACAGCGATTACTTCAAGGAGTCAAACCGGCCGCAGGCAGCGCTGGAGAAAATCTTTGTTTCGTGTTGGGCTTTGTCAAAGGGAAGGAAAGAAGTGCCTGGGCATGCGGCGGGGGGTGTGTGAAAGAGCCTCTGCTGTACAAAAAGTCAAAAGTCGAGGGGTGGCTGGGTGTTTGGCGGGGAGGAAGGCTCCCCGAGACAGTTGCCCTGTTCTGCTAGCACCACTGAGCAGCCCTCGGGGCTCGGGCAGCCGTCAGCACACTTGGTCACTCAAGAAGGGCCTTTAAGCAGCCCAGAGACTGTAGACGGAAGAGAACAAGGCAGGTAGTGGTGAAGACAGCCTTTAAAAGTGAACATGAAGCCTTGGCAAGTTAAAAGTAAAGTGACAATAAAGGAGATTTAAAAGTTTGGGGGAAAACTTGTTGAAGGTATTAAAAACTCAATATAAGCACATTTGCATACATGCCAGGAGCAGGAAACTAGCCAGAAAGCTGATGCTGGTTGTGCATGATGGAGGAATGAACACAGCACCCAGGGAAGACAAAACCTTAGCAGAAAAGCTGAGGGGTGGCTTGAAGAGCAGGGAGGATGCTCAGGCAGTGCCTCTGCGGCAGCCTTCCTGTGGGGCTGTGCTGGGGACCTGTCCCACACCAGGGGCCTGGTGAAGACATCTTCCAACAAAGCAAGGAGCTGTGGGGTGGCACATGTGTGGGACGAGGCAATGCCAGCCCAGCCAGTGTTGGTACCCAGGTGCTCCTGCCAGCCTAGGGCAGAGGGTGGGGAAGGAAATACAAGCTGCATTCAGAGAGGCTCAGAGGATATCATAGGCAATTTGGGAGAAGTCATCTATAATAGTCTAGGTCAATGCAACACTCAGGGAAGGCTCAACAGTACCTTGCAGGGGGAAGCCAGGTCACCAAATACAGGGAGCAGTGTGATGTGGCGGTCATGGAGCAGTGACACTTCCAAAATGCTTTTTTGCCTTGGCACCTCTCCAAAAGCCTCTGAATGTCCAGTGCATCAGAGGGACATTTGCCTTGCATGGGAAAAACAACTGGTTAAAAGATTTACGGAGAGCAAATGTAAAGCTGACTGCTGAGCAGTAGCTCACAGTATTAAACTTCAGGCTGGTAAAATGGCAGATGAAATTCAGTGCTGATAAAGGCTTGATAAAAACGAGCAGCCCTCATTAGCCATGCAAAACACTGACCTCCACTTCAACAATGCTGGGAGAGAGTCAGGACAGCAAATATTATGTACGATGAGGGAAGAAGAGAGAACAACCAAATAGATCCTCTTTTGGAGTTGTATGTACAGCTTTTTATTCTCAAAAAGAACATGAGGGCAACAAAGGAGTGTGAAGAAAGTTCTTAAAGATTCTTGGGAGTGGAGTTTGGAGACATGGTGAAAAAAGATCAGAAAAGATCAGATGTCATGGTCACATAAGCTTGGAAAAGCTGAAGGAAAGTGATAAGGCGTCAGAGTGGGAGATGGAGGGAGAAGTAGCATCAAACTGACAACATATGTGAAAATATGTTGAGAACATGTCCAAAACAAGGAGGTGGAAGCTATTGCCTTCACCAGGCACTGCTCAGCTGTGAAATCCCCTGCCACTGGTGTGGTGGCAGCCAAAAGAGCATGAAGTGGTGAAAGCTACACCCACTGATGCTGTGAATCAGACTGATATACCAACTGCAAACAGCAGGAATGGAGCTTGCCCACACCTGAGCTGCTCTGCTCCCTCCAGCCCCTGCCACCTTCACAGCAGGGGCCTGGGCTCCTGCAGAAACAGGAGTATTTCAGCACCTGGTGCACTGCAAGTTAGCAATTCTTGGCCTGGAAAAGGGATGAAGGAACTAGGATACCAGACCATAGGCTGAGCTGAACACACAGAGGCATGTTCTGAGATGCAAAGAATCAGGCAGGAAGCTGTGCCCTGATGCTTTGTTTTTCATGTACCACACTCTGGTTCTGAGCTGCCAGGCAGAAATGTTGCCCTGCCCACCACTGCTGCCTCCACCGCACAGCTCCTTCACCTCTCCCTGGCTTTTATGAGCAAGGATTGACCAAGATTTCCTCTGTCAGATTGACAAATATCTTGAGTCAGGAAGAAAAAGAAGCTGAACCTGCCTCTGCATTACACACTGGGGCTGTCATAGGATCATAGAATCAATGGCTTGCATTGGAAGGGACCTTGAAGATCATCTAGTTCCAACTCCCCTGCCACAGACAGAGATGCCACCCACTAGATCAGGTTGCTGAAAGCCCCATGCAGCCTACTCTTGAACATTTCCAGGGATGGGGAAGGTGTCTGGGCTGCGGCTGCTGGATGCCTGGTGCTCCTGCAATGAGAGTGAGGCAGCAGGGCAGCAGGGCTCATTTGTCAGGGCAATGCCTGGCCTTTGGCAAGCAGGCGTTTTTTTTGCTGTCTGTCTGGCCAGCCCTGTTGTGAGCCTGGAGCAGTGGCAAGAGAGCTCAGCATCTTCTGCAAATCTACCAGCATCTAACCCCTGCCAACGCCCAGTCGAGGGCATCCCCCTGGGCTCCTCCTGCCCATAGCAGGCAGTCTGGCCAGCACCAGCGCCCGTGCCCGGCACCCTGCCACCGCCCCAGCTGCTGCTGTCCTGCACGCGAGGGCCGGGGGCAGAGGCCCGGCCGCCAGCATTGCTCGCCCTCTGGGGCGCGGGCCTGGGGTGGGATTTGCGGAGATTATGCCGGAGGAATTACAAAGGAGCAGACTTTCCCACAGATGCTTCAATCGCTGCTCTGAGAAAGTGTGTGAGCTGAGGCAGGCCGCCTGCCTCACGGTGCTTTGGGGAGCACACAGGAACAGCACACATGGTTTTTAATAATTAAGTAACTTTAATTGTCCTGGGAAAACAGCACTTGCCTTGGGGCAGTCTGCGTAAACTCATAATTAATGTTACCGGGAGAGATTACGGGAAGGAGAACTGAGAAATGATTCACTTTTGCTTTTTAAGCCTCTCCGTGTTAAAGCTGTATTATCCCCTGGTTTAAAGCCTCATTTAGCTGTGAAGAAAGCCAGTGTGCTCGCAGGGGGAGGTGGGAGGAGGAAGGCAAAGCACCCTGACAAATTACAAACAGCCGCACCAGGCTCTGTCACCAGCCCTGGTGGGATGGGAGCCGGCAGCCAGCACAGCTGGGAGCATCCTGGGTGTGCTGAGCAGCACCGTGGTGGAGAGCCCAGAGGAGCAAATGATGCTCATGATCAGCCTGGCCCGAGGCTGACATGTGTGTGTAATTCCCACGTGCACCTTCTTGCTTGAAGGCTTCAAAGGCAGCTGCCAGCACAGTACCAGGACAAAGACTGATCTCTCCCAGTTCCATCCCCGTAGTGCACCAGAGGGCTAAATCCCAGAGAGCCTGAATTTGGCAAAGTGAGACCTCCTCCTTGGAGTCAGAGGGTGATAAGCCCTTTGTAAATCAGATTTAGTCCAAATAAATAAAATTGGTCTTTAGCACCCTAAACTTGGCTGTGCTCCTCGGCTACAACCTGTTCCCAAGCCTCCAGAGACCATTGCTTTCCTTTGACAGCATGGTGTCGATCTCAGCTGCGCAGAGAACAAGTGCTCCTCAGGGGCATGCCTGGCATGGGCGGCCGAAGTCCCTGTTTTGGGGAATGTCTCAAGCAAGCTGAGCCCCCTGAAGCCCCCAGCCCTTCTCCCCAGGCAGCTGCCTGCCTCTCCAGGGCTGCTGAGCCAGTGTGGATTCATTCAGCTCAGCAGCAATGCTACAAGCCAGCACAGCCCCACAGGGAGCCCAGTCAACAGGCTTTGCCGGTGTGGCACAAAGAGGTGGGCAGTGAGGGAGGGATGCAAATCCTTCCTGGTGTGTGCGGTGCCTGGGATCCATGGCACTTGCTGGCACATTTCATCCACTTTAAAACCAACAACCTATTGGACTGGAGCGTCTCTTTTCTTTCTTTTTTTCCTTTTCTGATTTTTTTCCCTTCCGCCCAAAGCAAATCACTGGATTCACACAGGACGTAAGGTATTTTACTCTATAGAAATCCTTTTTTCAGGCAACTATGTCAAGAATGTTTTCATACTTTGGGCTGGATGGGAAAAAAAAGGGCTTAATCCCCTGAGATGGTTATTTCTCTTAAAACAGACATGCAAATGCTGGACTTGTCAAACCTTAAAATGTTTTCTTTATTCAGGGAATTACTGCCTGCCTGCTGAGCCCGGGTAATGCTGACAGGCTAAGCTCGGGGCCTTGGCAGCAGAGCATGCAGAGTGTGGGAAAGGGCGGCTGAGGCACGCGCCAGATAAGATCATACAATAAATGATACAGCCCTCCGGAGCACACGGCCACTTTCATATGCAAACAGCCCTCCTGGTACACACACACGCACGCACACACACGCACACACGCGCACACATACATGCACACGCACACACACGTGCACACGCACACATGCACACATACACATGCACACACATGCACACACACGCGCGCACACACACACACACACACACGCACACACACACACACACACGCTTCGCAGGCAGGATGCAGCACGCCCGAGAAGACGCACCTGCACACACATGCACATGGCCACACAGCTGGCAGGATGCAGGGGGATGCAGGGGGATGTAAGACAGTTTTTGCTTAGCCCAATGAGTATCCCAGGTGCTGGAGGAGGAGGGCTCTTCCCAATGATCCATAGTTTGGCCAGGCAGATTCCCTAATCGTCCTGTCATGCCTCAGTGGCTGCATTTTGGTGCTGCTGGTGCCTAGGTTCCTGCTGCAGCTGGGGGATGGTGGCTTGCAGACCCTACTGGAGCCCTGCAAAGGGAAAGTTATTATTTAAGCACTTTGCTAGCTCTTTCTTCCATCTGTGGGGTAAAACCTGGAAATGGGACTCAAATGGTTCAGAAGGTGGCAAAGGTGATCCAAAATGCACAGGAATTTTTGTTACATTCTTTTAGCTAGTGTGTTGTTTTGGACCTAAGTAAGACTCTTTGGTGCACATGCCCGGGGCTGGGCAAAGAAGGCACATGTTCTGCCCTCTGACAGGGATTAATTTCTAAACAGAAGCAAAGAGTGTGACCCCACTGATGGGAGCGGTGGGACCAGCAGTGCCACGTTCCTGCTGCCCCTAGAAGTGGCGCCAGTCTCCCCCCAGGCAGCCACAGATCCCTCATTTGAGCCATTTTTGCTTTCTTTGGAGTGTGAAAACCTGATTCAGCCAGGGCACAGGGGGGTGGGAGGCTGGTGTGAACCTTCCTCAAGTCTTAAGCGTGGCACCTGCACATTTGCTTTAATAACCTGGTGCCTGGCGATCCGCAGTAGGCAGCAAGAGCTGCTGTCATGGGTCACTGTGCTGGTGGGTCACACAGCCAGTCACAGTTAATGATGCATGCTCTGAGTGGTGCCGAGGTAGGAGCAACGGCTGCTGAGCTACTGAGAGCTCAACGAAAGCCACTGTGGGAGAAAGACTCGACAGAAGCAGCATTTGGAGCCAAAACAGGCTCCCTTGGGGAGTGAAGTGTCACCTGAGAGCAGTGCTGGCACCAGCCCAGGGCCCCATGGGCTGCCAACAACCATGGTCACTCTTTCCTGTCCCCTCATGGCAGCGTGTCCTGCTCTGATGGCACCACCCGCTGGCGATGGGTCCTGCTGGGACATGTTTTGCAGGGTGCACCACTAAATTAAACTCAGTGCAGCTCCTCCTAACCTGATTTTAGCTTTCGACACGGTTATGGTTGTATTTTTAGGGCAAGCAGGAGCCTGAGTGCGGGGGCAGAAGGCGGCTGAGCACACGAGGGATGGCAAAATAGGTGGCCGGTGATGGATGGCTGCCCTGTGCACCTCCAGCACCCCGCACACTCTCAAATCACAGCTCCTCACTCGTCGCTGCTCTCAAGGTAGCTGGAGAAGGGGGAGAGGGAGGGCAGGGGGGTCCTGGCATCTTACTCCCAGCTTAATACGGTGCATTCACACAGATAATCTGTCAAGGAAAAAATGAGCCAACAAGCTATCTATTCTTGTCTGTGCTATTTTCCCATGTCAGAAACAGGCTGGGCTGAAAAATGTAGGTTTCCTCTTTCATCTTGCCTTTCAGAGCCCCTGAACAAGATGCCTTTCTTTGCCAGCACTCGCCGAGGAGATCTTGCCCTGAAGAGCAGAAAAAGGGGCTTTCTTTTCCTTAGTTGTTTTGGTTTTGGTTTTGGTTTTTTTTTCAGTATCTGTGCCCAGGCCATGCCAGTGGCAAGGATGTGGAATACCTTTCATTTTCCTTGGGAAGTGAGGGTGTCATGCTGGTCCCCTCCTTGATCTCCCACTGTTCTTATTGTCTCCACTAAGCTGAATGGGGGGTGACAACAAACATTTCCCTTCCACTACTGGGTCATTTTATTTTTAACTTGAAAAGAAGTGGCTGCAGAGGCAAAAATAACATTCCTCCAGGTTGGAGGCCCCAGTGAAGGAGATACAAGTGATGAAATGTTGCTGCATCCTCCCTTCAGCCCTGTGAGACCAACACATCAGTGCTGGACACTCAGCAACACCCATCCTTTCATGAGTGCTGCCATCCTGCTGTGCCTCTCCCCTCCATCCCCCTTCCTCATCCCAGCCGGCTCTGGCAGGGATGCATGTGTTGGAGCCTCCTCTCCCCATTGTCCATGGGGTAGCAGAGAGCATGAGACTTGGGTAGAGGATCCCCACACCTCATCCTAAGTGGGTGGTGGCAGTCTTTGCCCTCCTCTGTATGGGTATCTTGGACTCACATGCCCTTTTTATACTGTTGCTTTGGTCTAATAAAAACAAGAAATGTGTTTTTATAGGCTTTGTGGTCTGTCTTTCATTAATCACATTTCTCTGCATACTTGCTAGTTTGTTCTACTTCAGTGACTGGCAGTGGCCACCAGCTCTCCAGCCACATGGGCTGTTCTGCTGGTGCTGGGCTGTGTTTGTTGATTTATGGAAGTGGTTTTCAAAAAATAATATTTGAAATGTCCAGGTAACAGCCAAGTGCAGGGAGAGGACGTATCAGCAGCACTTGTATAGCAGCAATCCAGCTATCTGGTTTCTTATAAAAGCAAACACTTTAAAGAGTTTCAGGCAGTTCTGCTTCCCTTGCTATTTTGAGTGGGACTGAAAATTGTGGTCCTCTTGGCCATAGTTTCCCTGACTCGGGGATCACACATGGCAAGCAAATAAACCCTTTCTGAGACCCAGTTAGTGGTGTCACTGGAAGCCTTCATTATTTGTTATTTTTGATGCACCTTTTTGTAAAAAGAGGTAGATGCTCTTCCCTCCTCCCAGTGCAGGAAAATGGAAATTTAGGCTGTATCCCCAGGACTTGGAGAAGCCTGTCAGCTCCAAATCTCGGTTCTGGAGACTAGATGCCCCTGCAGCCAATAGTGACACATAATCTCGCTCAACCTTTTTTCCCCTCAGCTTTTCTTGGGGGTTTTGTGAAGATGAGCAGAAAGAGGAGACAGAGCTCTGAAAACAAGCAGTTCATCCCTGGGGCATGTCTAAGCAGCACCCAGTCACCCTGGGTGTTTGGTTCCTGTCACCTGTAATGAGGACAGGGGAAGGAGCCTCCTGCAGGGAACGATGCAGAAGAGATCACCAAAAGCTCGGGCTGCCTCAAGCTGCGGCACCAGTCCCTGCACTGCTGAGCTTTGTTGGTCCCTGAATGTGGGGCCAGCACCCACACCCACCAGAGTGTTGTCAGAAAAGCTACAGGGCAGGGGATATGGTGCTCTGCCAAAATATATCTGAGGCAGGGCTGCTGGAAAGAACCGCAGGGAAATGGGGGGCAGACAGAGCAGCCAGCTAATTGGGAGGAGTGAAAATACATAGGTAAGATAAAAGAGAATGTTTGCATTGTCTGAAATCTCCAGGCCATCCCAGCTTTGCCTCCAGCTGTTTGGTGAAAAGCCCTTTCCAGCCTTTGAGAAGGTCATGGTTAGTCTGGAATCAAACAAAATGAGCAAGCGAAGGCGAGGGAGGAAGACATGAAACCAGCTCCTTTGCCTTTTGGGAGGACTGGGAAACTTGTAAATGCAATTGCTGGTGGTAATGGTGTAGCACTGGGATTGCCACAGCTTTTGCATGACAGTACCAAGAGAGACCCCACCTAAGGCTGGAGCTGCTCCAGTCTCTGGAGGAAAGAACCTATGGCCTGAATACACAAAACAGGAGTGGAAACAGGCAAGAGATGACTTTCCCACAGGCAGAGTGGGGCAGAGCTTGAACCACTGTCACCTCAGTAGGGCCATGGCCACAGCTGCCTTGCCCTGGGGCAGGCTCAGGGTTCAGTCATGTAAACTTGTGGAGACCTGAGCAAGAGCGGGATGAGCCCGAGGAGTCCTTGGGAGCTCAGCGTGCCATTGTCTATGGGAGCCTGGCAGGGCTTTGAGACAGGGCAGTGGGGCAGAAACATCTGGACAGCATGGTGTCACTGCCAGCTCACTCAAGTCTTTGTCTCTGCTGCTGAGCAGAGTATCTTGGACCACTGCAGTCCTTCTTAAACCTCACCCTGGGAGTTTCCCCCAGGACAAAGCAAGGAGTGACAGGCAAAGGCAGGACTATCCCCAGCCTCTGCCTTCTTCCCACCAACCTAGGCCATGGTGGGACTGGGATGTGCCTGTCCTTGCTTTGGGCTCCTGAAGAAAAGGAGCTGAGGTGCTCCATGGGAATGAGCATCACAGCTTCCACAGGGTTGGGAAACTGATGTTATCACAAGGGAGGGTTTACCTCAGCAGAGAGGTGACAAGCAGCCCCCACCAACCCAGTCCCACAGCCATTGCTGCAGACCCTCTGCCAGCTCTGTGGGATGGAGGCCCTGGTAGAGTCAAGCTGGGAACCACCTGGACTAATCCAGCAGATGGGGCCAATGCTGGTCACACCACCACCAGCCTCAGTGTCCACCCAGATCCTTCACCTGGCAGGAACCAGCTACACCTCTCACTTCTCAACACAGAGGTCTTTTGCTGAGCAAGGGCAGAGGCTCCACAGTCTCCTGACTGCAAGGCACAGCTGAGAGCAACTGGACTGCCAAAGCCGTGGGAGATACTCACCTGGCCCTCCTGGGAATCTGAAAAGTGTTCCCATAGTCTTAGAAACTCAGAACCCAAGCCTTACCCAGTGTAGGGGATGAGGCTCTGAAGTCAGCACAAATTCAGCAAAAATAGCCCACACACATGAACAAAAGCTCACATGAGGGCAAACCTTGCCTTTAGAGAGGGTCTCACCCTGGTCAGATGGTCCTTCACTGCCCTTCCAGGGAGCATGTGGGAAGACCCTTTCCTTCCTGAACCAGGAGTTCATTTGAAACCTCACCCAGTGCTCTGCCAGGCTGCCCCAGCACCCACTAGTGACTGGGACACTGCCAACCCTCCACACCCTCTGCCTGGCTCCCCAGGCAAGCTGGCCAGCCTGGCTGGGTAGTGAGGCTGGCGTCTGGCAGGAGCAACTGTGCTGCTCTCCAGGCTCCCAGGCTTCCTCCAAGCACCACTGGCCACCCGCTTGGGGGAGTGCTGAGGGACACAAGCGGTGGTGGGACAGTGGGGGAGATGCCCGTGCCCAGGCTGGGAAAAGCCGGGCAGGCAAAGGGGAGCCAAAACCCCGGGGAAAGCTTTGGATCAGCGCCTGCTGCCCCTGAGAGTTAAGCAGCTCTCACAAAGCTCCCTGAGCCCAGGCTGGCTCTGCCCCCTCCACTGCCTTCTCTCTCTGCGGGCAGGGCTGGTGCCAACGTCGGAACCTGCTAATCAGTAGCTACAGCAGCCGCAGCCTCCCTCAAGCCTCCCAGCCTCCCT
>JAOXXN010000137.1:13795282-13812440 GCA_026770055.1 Myrmophylax atrothorax
GCAAAACCCCCGGAGGAAAGCTTTGCTCAGCGCCTGCCTCCAAAGGGTTAAGCATCTTGCACAAACCACCCCGGAGCCCAGGTCTGCTCTGCCCCCTCCATCTCCTTCACCCTCCGAGGGCCGGGCTGGTGCCAAAGTCGGAACCTGCTAATCAGCAGCTCCCAGCAGCGGCAGCCCTCCGTCTGCCTTGACTCCCGGCCAAGCGCGGCCGAGCCTGCCGGCGCAGGAATGTGTGAGAGCCATGTGTCACTTCTCCAGACTGTGGGAAAGTGCTGCTCCAGTGAACTCACAGCAGCTGCCCTGCCCCAGCCCCAGCCCCAGCCCTGGCCCTGGCCCCGGAACAGGAGCTGGGCTGGCCGCCCTGGGACGCCGATGCACTTCAGCTCTGCTCGCCTTGGCGTGGGTCCCCTGCCAGCCCCCAGCCCCGTGGGTGACAAAGAACATCTGAGCCCCCAGCGCCTGCCACAGCCGCTATGGGTGGAAAAGGAAGGGCTGCTGACCTGTTTTCCCTTTAGAAACAGCTGTTTCTCCCCACCTTTATGAGACGTTTTTGGGTTTTTTCCTAAATGAAGGGTTTGGGGTGCTGAGAACAGGAGCAGCCTGAGGAGCCAGGAGCTGCCCCCATGCTGCACTCGCACCACCTGGCACTTGTAGAAGACTCTTCGTCTTCAAAGGCCTGGGCAGACAATGGCCCCATTCAGGCTGTGCGGTGCCTGGAGCCAGCCAGGGCCCCGGCTGTGGTCAGCTCACCTGGTGTGGGCTTGGCTTCAGCACTGGACATGCCTGCTCCTGTCTGCAAGGGAAGGCAGGAGTTGCAGGGTGCTGGGGGTGATGCTCCTGAATGTATACCCCAGCTTCTGGAGGAGCGGCAAGCCCCTTCCTCCTCTCTAACATCCTCTTTGCCCACCACAGCCCTTTCAGGCATTGCAGTGACTGTCAGCATGGTATCTTCTGGAGGAGCTTGGCACTGGAGCCCCAGCATGGCCCTTGGCTCTGTGTGGAGGGGTTGGCTGCCTCACTGCAGGAGCCCCCATGCCGGCAGCTCTAAACTCACACAAAAGCAAGACCAAGCTGAATAGAGGGTGGGGAACAGCCTGTCCCCTTTTTCCCCCCAGCCCCCTGCCAAGGGATTAATTGCTAACCCAGGGAGCAGGAGAGCCAGGCTGGGGCTTGGCAGGAGGGCAGCAATCCACTGAAGCAGCATGTTCAATGGCTGGCTGGTGCCCCCGTGCCTGCTGTCAGCCCTTACCCCGGCTTCCTGCTTGCTTTGCTGGCCCCTGTCGACCAGGCTCTACAGCCAGCTACCTATTTCTGCCCTCATTTTCATCTCTGTCTCGTAAGCCTGCCATGGGCTCTCATTAAAGCTGCTTGCTGGGGACTCATTAACTTGGCAGGCTCAGTGAACTCTGATCAATTAATAAAGCTCCTCAGCTCCTCTACTCTCTGCTTTTCTGCAGCGTTGCCCTGCTCTCCTAATCCTGTCTGTATCCCAGACCAGGTAGAACAAAGACGACGGTTCTGGGCTTGCAGTGTGTCCTGGAGGTGTTCAGTGAGCCCCAGGGCCATCTCTGCCATAGCTCCAGGCCCAGGTTAACACCAGTAACTGGGTACTCTCCCTGTTCTCAGAGAGCAGGGTTGGTGAGAACCATTTCCACAGGAAGCCACAGCTACCATCAGGGTGGCAAAGGTATTTACAATGTCATGAGCGGGGTAGGATGGCTGCAGTCTGAAATTGTGCTATCAATGTGCCCTTAGCCCCTGCTAGCACAGCTGGTTACAGTGCTCCTTGCTGGGTCCAGTGCTGACCTTGTCCCTGAAGACCCCAAACGACATCTCTCACCTGATAAGAGTGGTGCTTAGAAGCAGAGCCAGCTCACCAGGCCCCACGGTGTCTAGGACAGGCTGGTTGGCCAACAGCCACTCTTGGACACCCAATTCACCTGAGATTTGATTCCATAACTCTTGCTATATTTAGTCCAATATTAAGATGGGTCCATTGCAAATGATAGCTTTAAGGAGTGAGAAGAGAGCTGCTCCTTTTTCATAAAAGAAATTACTTGGATGCCCTGCAGCCTGTGGAAAGCTGGAATATCCCTGATAGTGCCTTACTCTTGACTTCTTCATGACTCCAGTCAGCATCTTGTGCACCCCTTGCAATTTCAGAAAGGTTTGGAGATTGATGCTGACTACCTGGTCAGAGCTACACAATTTCACGACAGGCAGAAGCAAAGCTCAGACTTTCACCCCCTTCTAAATCTTTTGTCCAAACCTAAACAAACCAAAACTCTAATAAAATGAACTTAGAGTCTTTCCTGGGTTGCATCTATGCAAATTGGGAATCTGCTGCTGACAGACAAACAGACAGGCTGATATTAGTGGGTACAGAGTGAGGCCATGGAGTGCTAGAGACCATGGGCCAAGACAAACATGGGATGTGAATGCTCCAAGGCTCTCAGAAAACTCTGATCCAGGAGCTGACTAGACAGGGTGGCTCAGGCTTATCTCTGCAAACCGAGGACAGCAGTGTGGCCTCTCTGGCCTTTGACTGTGGGTGAGCTCCAGCACAGTGAGAAAATCTGGGGCTTCAGCACCCAACTGGCACCTTATTCACTGCCTGGCCACAACTGTGATGGCTCACACCCTTTCACACTGCAAGGACAATGTCTGATGTGTCATCTGCTGCAGTGACAGGCTGTGTCTGCCCTTGGAGCACAGGCAGACCCTGCTTGCAAGTTGGGCTTGCAAGTTGAGCTGCTTGGAAGAGCTCCTGCAACCCTTCTCTGGTTTGGGTTTTGTTACACTTTCCAAATACGTCAGTCAAATATTCAAGAAGGATCAGCCAAACCTTGCCATGGCTTACAAGCTAAGTTCCAAATGAGCCTTGGCCATACTGACACTCTGCAGAGGTCTGATTGCACTGGCAGGAAGAAAAAACATGGAGTGTGAGTTTTAATGAGCCCTTTGCTATGGCAGCACGTCATCTCCGTAGTGCTGGTCCAGGTCCCTTTTAAAGGCAAGTTTGGCTCCCCTTGTCACTCTGCTCTTCCCCAGTGAGTCACTGGATCACGTATCATACATGTACATAAGTGCTAATGACCATGCTTATGACCTGGGTTTATTTGCTGGGCAACATTTGACTCTTGTAGTGGGAAAAATGAATTAGGTTGCTTAAACCTCCCCTGTGTTCATGGAGGAGCCCAAGAGCACACAGGGTCACCAATGAACCAGCAATGACCAGCTCTGCCTGGCCTAGCGGGGCAGAGCCATCTCATGGGAAAGGTAATGGCTGTGTCCTTGTATCTGTGGAAAGCAGCCTGCAGTGTCAGCTGAAGGCTCAGAAATTAGGGGCAAGGAGAAGGCAGAGGATGAGTAGTTTGCCATTTCATAATTCAGGAGTTTTGGGGGCTAGAGGTTGTTGAGACCTCTAAAGATGAAATAACAACTTTCCAAAATTCCTTCTCAGGGGCATCTAAGTTCTTTCTTAGCAGTGACACCCAACCTCTATCAGCAAACTAAGCAGTGCACTGTGCAAGCACGGGCTGAGCTACAGCACAGGTATATGGTGGAACTGCTGGCTACCCCAATCCCACTGCTCTCCAGTCCCAGTGTTGGGGTGCATGCCAGGGTGCTCCCAGATACCTCCTTTGTGTGTGGGGCTGGGGCTCCCCACTTGCTGCTGGAGGTGCCACTGTGAAGCCTGACCTGGCTGCCAAAGGCACAACTGCAGCAGCATGGAGCACATCTCCACAGCTCCCTCCTTTTCAGCCAGCTGGGAGGCAGCCGGCTTGGCAGGCAGGTCAACAAAAATACCGACAAGGAATTGCCAGCAGGCCGAGAGGTCTGACAGCTTCCCCTCTGCTCTGACCTTAGCTGCTGAGCACTTGTGGGGCCCATCAGGATACCGTTTCTCCTCACTGCTGATCCCTGCTTAGCGGGCACATTGCTGGGATGGCAGAGCCACCCTGACCTCTCAACACCCAACACGGCCCACGGCTCAAATTCAGGGCACCTGCTGCCAGAAGGCAGCTCAGGAAACCTGGCCAAGGGGCTGTGGCAGATTAAGCCCCTGGCAGTGGGCTCAAACCCTCTGAGAGCAGATCCTATACTGCCATGTGCAGCATGTGGAGTACAAGGACAGCAGGTCCCACAGCCCCTTGGCTATCACAAACTCACAAATAAACAGGAGTCCAGTGAGACACTCAAGGATGCTCAGCTGGGTATGGGGGTCCTGTACCCAGGGGCAGGTGCCACCTTGCCCTGCAGCCTACATGCTGGGTTGCTGTCTTCAACCGGCAGGTCTTGTCCCCACACCAGCACAAAGGGGCTGTTGTTGTCCCCCAACACCACAGGTTTTCCCAGTGTCAGCACTATGACACCGTGAGCCACCTGACACCACTGGTCCTGGGAGAGGTCTGGGGATCACCATCACTCTCCCATCACGACAAGGGAAGAGCAGGATGCTGTCACAAGCATCACAGGTCCTGGGAACTCTTGCCACTTTGGAAAAGGAGGAACTTTGGCTGAACTGGTCAAAAAGAACAATTTTAGCCAGAAGTTTTGATTTTTAAAAATATTTCCAACTCTAGTTTCTAATTCAAATTTGAAAGGAAAGAACCCCAAAATGTTGTCTTTAAAAAAAAAATTTGGTTTTATTCAAATACTATACAGTGTGATGGAAAACAAAGGCTCTTTTGTGCTTGAAATTTTTATCCTAAAACCAAATGCTTTCTGTAACAATTATATTTTTAATAAAAAAAAATTCAACAAAAAATAGTTCTTTCATGCTAAACTTTTTTTTGGTCAATCTTTGGTCCTGCCTTTGATCTAACTCCATCCAGGACAGGAAAAAACTGCAATGGTAAGAGGGACAGCAAGTGCAGGAGTTGGGGTGTGGAAGGAAAGCCAGGACAGCCGAGCCAGAGCTTGGCTACCTTCAACCAGATACCTCCAGGGGAAGGCAGGGGAGGAGGAAGACTTTAATAATGGGCTCTCTGGAGCATTTCCAGTTTGCAAATTACCACTGCTTTATTAGGCTCTAACTCAATCTGCTCCAGGACATTGCTTGCAAAAGCCTGTTTGAGGAAGAGAGGTGGGAAGCGCCCTGGCACGGGGGCTCGTGCATGGTCTGAGGTGGCACATTCTGAATGGTCCTACCCTGGCTGGGGTCCACACCCTCTTCCCTGCCTTTTGCAAAATGTGACCCCAGGGTTGCTGGAGTTCCCTGACTGTGTTAAATGCCCTTGTGGCATGATAAATCCCACTTCCAACGACAAGAACCTGTATATTATATGAACATACGTGTGTGTGTGTGTGTGTGCGTGTGTGTGTGTGTGTCTGTGTCTGTGTCTGTGTGTGTGTCTGTGTGTGTGTCTGTGTGTCTGTGTATCTGTGTGTGTGTGTACTAGGTTTGCTGGAAATCTAGGTATTTTTGACAGCCTGAGCTGTGGTGGCTGGGTGAGGGGCAGAGGAATCTGCCCCATCCCATCCCATCCCAGGCAGGGAGAGTGCCTGAGCCTGCTCTGCTCTGGGACAGAGAAGAGGCTGAAAGGACTGTGAAGCCTGTAGCGCCATCAGAGCTGCCCGTGTTCACAGCACAGCCCAGCACCAGCTCAGCAGTGCAGACGGCCCCTTTTCCGCTTCCCGAGGGATAAGGTAAAAACCTTCCAGGTTCCCCTCCCAGGCCTGCTGGGTGGAATAGGGTTTTCCAGTGCTGTGGATCTGGGATCACATCCCCAGCAGGGAGGTCTGGCTTGTGCAGACACACACGCACACATAGCCTGCAGCCCTGTGGCGGAGACCTTGTGCCAGTGGGGAGTGTGCTACTGGGGTCTGCAACACCTCAGCCTCCCAAAAACTGCCTCCTTCCTGTAGGAGCTGAAAAAGTAGTCCCTAACTAAAGCATGGCAAATCTGATTTTTGGCTGAAAGCCCATGAGATTGCCCAAGTGAGAGTCTGGCTCAAAACCAGTTCTCACTGTCACCCAGAAGCATGTCACCCATGAAAGGCGTATGCTTGGACATTGCCATACCAGGAGATGCCCTTTTCCTATAAGCTTGATTCCCTGGTTTACAACTGGATGATTTTCATCCAAGGAGAGAAAAAAGGAAGTGAAATCCTACAAGGGGACTAATAAAAAGCACAAGACTTAAACTCCTGCTCCAAAAACCTAAAAAAGGGTCAGCCTTGGCTTTTTCTCCCCATACATGGCAAAGAGTTCCTGCACCTTCTGAGTTCACTTTTAAGAATGAAACGCTCTGGCAAACAGGGTGAAAGGAGAGGGTGGAGAAGAGGGAATGAAGAGGATGAATGGGACGGATCAACCCTGTTCTTATCTGATGGCTGCTGAGTGAGGCATGATGAATTCCCCAGCAACAGGTCTGTTTTGTCAGGAGGCCTCTTATCTGATGGCACAAGCCCAGTGGTCTGGCCGTGGCCATTAATCACCCATCAGCAGCTCTCCAAAGAGAAAAGTTTTCCCCCTAATTTTCCCTCTTGGCCCCAGGCCCTGCTCCCAAAAGGTGCAGGAAGAAACTTCCATCCAGGCAAAGCCCCCTTTCCCCTCCCCCCGCCCCTCGTGCCCTAGGACGGGTTGGAACAGTAGGGTAGTGGGGCACTCCAGACTTAGGGATGGCCCCTTTTGCCTCACCTCTGCCAGCCCAGCTGAAGCTGCAGAGCCTCTGGCACAGCATCACTGACACCAAGGGCTTGGAGCAAGTTTGTAGGCCAGTTTGGCTCTCTCACCAAATCAGAAGCCTGGCACCCCCTTGCCTGTGCTCCCTAATCCCCAGCCTGCTGCTCCGTCCGTCTTGCACAGCTGCTGCCGGCTGCTGGGATCCGCACAGGGCTCTCACCTCACTCCGTTTTCACATGATGCTTGTCTGCAGTGCTCTGGGAGTCGAGCTCTGGGAATCCCCTTTTTATTTCACAGCCTGTCTTTTATGGGTTAGCTGGGACTCAGGAGTGCAGATGGTCTCCACCCCAGGGTGTCAGGATACAGGAGCAGCTGCAGCTTTGCAGCTATGAGAAGCAACTTTAATGCAAAGCAAATTCTTGGAGCAAAGGGAGAAGATGCAAATGTGCACATGTCATCTTTCAATGTATGTGGGCATATCAGAGCCCTAACACCAGGGTGGCCCAAAAAGGTGGGGGGTTGCCTCATGATCAAAGATGTCCCTCTGCCTGTGTGACAGCCCCTCACAGCACCTGGACCATGCACAGCCCTGGACCCCATGGGGACACCAGTGGACTGCAACCCTGTAGGCCTCCAAACTGCTCTGGCCATGAGGCAGTCCCCACGGGTCACCATGTTGGCAGACTGGAGGAAAATGCTGGTTATCAGCTTAAACATGGACAAAGATCAAATTCAGGCAGGGGTAACCAGTGTCTGAGGCATTCAGACATGAGGGTGGTGTTTGAGAGGCATCAGAGACGGGGGAGCCCAGGGGACAGGGAAGACCAGGATGCTTGGTTCCATCTGGTCACAGGCATCTGAGCTAGACCGAGAGTGACTGGAGTCCAGCTTTTCTGAACTGGAGGAGTCACTGATCCACTGAGACACCTTCATGCAGCATGCAGCTGTTCCTGTAAAACCTTCCATAGGCTTGGAGCATTCAGAGGTGAGGTTGTGTGTAGGAGGTAGATGGGTCTGTCTTTGGGGTCAAGCTGCCTGGAAGCAAAGTATAAGGGCTCCTGCTCCAGTGTTCTGCAGGATGCAACAGGTGTCTGCCTTGGCCCTGGCCACAGAGGGACTGCAGGCTGGAAAATTTCCATCAGGACAAGAAAGGAGGGGGTTGGTGTCAGGAGCTGTCAGGGCTGGGCCGATGTATTCTTACCTCCCTCTGCAGCCATGCCAGGACTGCCAGAGAAGCTGTCTGCGTGCTTCAGGTCTGGTGCCGTCCACATTTGGGTGACATTTGTCCCTTGGTCATGCTTTCCCCATGCCCAGATGGTGAAAAGTCCTTGCTGTTCCCGTGTCAGCTGAGGCACGGGACAGGGGTTGCCAACTCGGTGGCTGACTCTGAAGCCAGGCAGGTGGGGGAATGCAGGCAGGTGTTTGCCATGTGTGACTCTCATTTCAGGGAGCTGAGCACATTCCCTCTTCCTGAGAGAGATTAAACCTTGCTGTCTCCTTTTGTAAAGGGCCCAAACAGGGTGCTTCTGCTTTCTTTTCCCTTTTCTTTGCAATCTCACATGGGACTGCTGTAGCAGTGGACCACTCTGAGATGGGATTGTCACCATTAATGGTGGTTTACTGGCATAAAATCCACCCTGGAAAAGTAACAGTCTTCCACCCAGGGTCTGGCTGGAGGTGAGGTCCATGGTGGCAGTCTGTTTGCTCAGCTTCTGGAGTGTCCTGGGCTGTGCCAGTGAGGCCAGCACCAGGCCCCACCATGCCATGCCAACTTGATGTCACAGGGAGGACAAAAAGCTGTGAATGGCAGTGAGTAATGGAAAGCAGTTGTCCCTTGTAATGCCTGGCCATAAAATGTCAGATAGATGTAAAAGTTATTAATACATCACAGAGCAAATAATTACAGTGCAGCACTATCTCCTTGCTTCAGGAGAGCTGGTGACCTCCCTAGGCATTTCTCAGCCCCGGGTAGATGAGTGAAGAGCATCCTGAGGGTGAGACCTAAATGTGTGCCAACTCCCTTTGCTGGCAGCTGCTGTTCTGCTGTCCATGGGAGTTTGGGTGGGTGCTGACGCTTGCAGGGGGTCTCAGACCCGTTCAGTGCATTGCTGAGTCTCATGGCTTAGGTATCTGAGTGTGTGGCTGTGTTGAAGGATGGTCTGTGCCCTGGGGTGTGATTAGATAGATGAGAGCCAAGGGCAGACACACGCCCAGTTGTGCAGACCATGGGAAGTAGCAGCTGAGGAGACAGCCCATAAGGTTATAGGGGGAGTATGTTCCAATGCTAGGGTATTTCTCAACACGTGGGAGGAACAGCCTTCTCTCAGATGTACAGTGGAGCACCATGGATGAGGGTGTTACGTACCTCCCAGGGATTGCATATTGAAGGAGGAAGAGGAAGAGACCAGAAGATCCCCATTCCAGCCACCGCTATGCAAATGGCGTGGGCACAGCCGTCTGGACAAGGACTTAGGAGACACAGCATTACCTCAGTACCAAACCAATGCAGCACTCCCAAAGCAGGGGGCTGTGTGGATGCTCAGGAGCAACATCCAGAGCAGGGGTCTGTAGAGGACCAGCACTGACAGAGGGGCTTGGTACACTGACCTCAGTGCCAAGAAATTACCCTCCAGTCACTTGCCATTGTGATGGGATGTCAGAAATTTCCCATATGTATATAGGTATGTATGTGTCACAGAATCACAGGATATTCTGAATTGGAAGGGATCCACAAGGATCATTGAGTCCAACTCTTAAGTAATACAGGGATGGAAACCAAAACCTTGGTGTTATTTTATATATATATAGACACACACACGCTCCTACATCTGTACATGGCTGTAGCAGTTAAAGCAGACCCCAAATCCTTATAGAACATTCCTGAGAAAGCTCTCACTTCTGCAGTGCCAAGACTTCAGAACATGGTCTCAGGGCTCCAAAGGTACAACTCGAGGGTGAAACACAAGCCTGGCATGGAATTCCTGCAGGAGGGTTTCACAGAAGGGCAAGATGCAGAGGAGAAGGAGGACTCAGAACAGGTGCAGGCAGTCTTGCAATGCTTACCCGCATCTACAAATACACCAGTGGAAATAGTGAGAGGAGCAGAGATCAACGATGCAATAAATCTTTTAAAAGAAACAATAAGACCAGGACAGCTGGCTTAAAAAGGAGCATGTTCCCTTGGCTACCAGTGACTTTAGGAATGAAAAAAGTGGAGTGAGTGAGGGAAAACATAGAGGCAGGGTAAAAACAATGATTCCAGAGAAAGTAAAATCCTGGGATACTGAGAAAGATTCCAGGCCAAACTGTGTGCTTTTCAAAAGACTTGGAGGAGAGTTAGTCTCTGTCCAGAACACCATGTGAGGAAAAGAAATGCCAGAAATTGTCATGCTTGAGCAAAACACTGAAAAAAGAACAAAGAATATGTGAAATTTTGGGTGTACCAAGGAGGGATGGGATGAGAGGGTGTCGAGTGATCAAGTGTGGAGGAAAACCATATTAGCTCTTCTGTGTGCTTTATAGTGGATGTTTCTTTCCAAAACTCATGATTTTTGTGACTAATCTTCAGCCCTCAGTGCCTCAGTCAGAGAAGCACCCCACTACTCTGATAACCAATGCCCTCCATGGCTCACTGGTGTCTTGGGCTGAGTTCACTTAATAAAAATCTATTTCTGCCTCTTTCCCCCTAGGAATTTGCTACTTTTTAGTTTCTTTGCCTTACCCTCTTGATCTGGTATTGTGAGACTGTAGCAGAGTTTCCTGTGCTCCCCCTGAGTCTTCCCTTGTCCTACTCATAGCCCCTTTCCAAAGAAAAATGAGAAGCAGCTTCCCCTCAGCCTGCCCCTGTTTATGCCCCCAGCTTGTTCTCTTGGCTACATTTCTGTTGAGGAACATGCTGGAATGCTAAAGCCATGGTAATGAGTAACACACTTCTTCAATGGGATGATGCTTTCTGAATGCACTGTGTTTTACAGCTACCATAAATAATGAAATCAGTATTTGTAAACTATACTTTAAGGAATCCATTCTTTTCCAGAGATTTCAAAAGCATGTCCTTTTCCAGATTGAGAAGTTTGCCAGTTCATCTATTTTTAGAAATTTTCACTCTACTGATGTGGTCAAGACAGTCCTTAAACAGAAAAGGGTGGCTGCATGCCTTGAAGGTATAAACAGCTAGACATGTGATGGGAAATGCTTCAGAGGTGAGCTCTGCAGACTCCTAGACATCAAAGCTGTTGGGTGGTGAAACTGTAGGGACAAATCAGTGTGCAGGATGGGGAGACAGCCACTGAAAAACATCTTAGAATTGACTTTTCTTGGAGATGTGAAGAGTCCTTAAAATAGTCTCATGTCCCAGGAAATGAGATAGATCCTGCAGCGTGGCCTCAGCCAGCAACACACTTCCTTGGAAAACTTAACGTGTATAAACATAAAAGTGGAAGGAAAAAGAGAAAAAAAACCCCAAGCAAACCAGGTTGTCTATGAGGCTCCTCTGGGCTGTGCATCTCTGCCAGCCCCACTAACTCCCTTAGATGGCTTCTCTTGCATTCTCCCATCCTAATCCCTCAGTCACAACAGAGCCTTGAAGGCTGTCCAGGGAGCAGGGACTATCCTGCTCAGAGCAGGAGAGAGCCTCACAGATGTAATAAAGGCAAACAGATCCACACCTGAAGACCTCCCAATATTTTAGATCTCCCAAACTTGGTAAGGTCATGGATAGAGCTGACTGTGATCCTGCCCTTTCCCCTACAAACTGGTTGTCTCCTTGCTTCCAGTTCAGCACAGCATGATCTTGGGGAGCTGCTGGGACTTAAAAAGCTTTTCGAGGCCTCTATTCCTAACTTGTTATGCATAAAACAAATATTTACTGCATTTAACTTTTTGAGGATGCTGTTCTGTCCTAAGTGATCAATTTACTTCCTGTGTGAGTGCTTTTTTCTATTTAAAAGATGTTGATTCTTTTGCTTAAAATATATGTATATATTCATTTGGGTACTAGATAACAAAACTGGGTCATGCCTTGCTGCTGTTTTCTCATTTTGATTAAGATAATGGACTGCAAGTATTTCTCTATGTATTTAATTTAAAAGTTCATGCCTTTGTCTTTCACTTTCCAGGCCCCAACTGGGACTTTCTGTTCACCATATAAAACACCAGCCACACAGAAGGGGAGTGTCTCCCACTCCATAGTGAGACCTTGCCTCATGTGAGATGCACTGGTCAACCCCCACAAGAAGGGGGCTTCCTATGTAATTTCAGATCCCCTGTTGTCCACAGATAGTGTCCTCTCTTCATCTGCAACTCTTCTTAGGTGCTCCCAAGAAAGATGATAAACACCTCAGGTTGCACAAAGCCAGTTCCACTTTTGGAATGATGTCCCCTCTGACTCTTGCAGATACTTAAATTTCCTTTTGACCTTCTCTCCACTAAGCTGTGTCCCTTTTGCCTCTCATTACAAGACTTGCCTGGCCAGGCCCTTTGACCTCTCATGTCCCCACATCCTTTTCCAGGTGCCAGTCCCAGCACAGATTACTGAATCCTTGCAGCTCTCCCATTCTGCTTGTTCTTTCTCCAGACTCCATAAGCCTGAGCTGGGTCTTTGGCCCAAGATGACTGTCAAGTCTTCCTTCAAGCCATAACTTTCCCAGGTACCCCTGGCCTCCAGGGCTGACTCTACATTTGTTGGGAACCTGTTAGGATTGGCTGTGACCCTGCAGCCAGGTATGACCCTTTTCCTGGCTGGACAGGATGAGGTGTACACCATGGGGCAGCCCCTCCTACTGTGCTTTCACACACCTGGAAGACCAAGCAGTGGTGCTCAACACCTTGCAGGTGAAGATAACCCTGCACCGTGGACACCAGGCTTCTGCAGCAGCATCCTGCCAGCCCAGGCATGGGCACAGCTCACCCAGGGTTTCCATCTTCCCTTGCAGAAGTCACCCCAGCTCTGCTCCAAGCTTCCCAACCGGGATGGGAGGCAGCAACACACAAACACCTCCTTCTCAAATCTGGCTTTTTCAAACCACAAGACTCTCATCAAACCTGGCCCTGCTCCAAGGTTCACACAGGCAGTGGTGGGGTGGGAGGAGGAGGGAAGCAGAGAGCAATCCATAACCTTTGTAGCACTCTTGAGAACAGCTGTCTGGCAAATGTCAAGCACTGTCTAGGGCTATTTTGGGCACTTTATTTTTAAAAAATATGCTTTAAGGTGGGGGAAGGGTGAAAAGGGTGTTTTCTCATTGCCAGCATCTTAAAAAATAAAACCCCAGGGAGAAAAATTCAAGAACACCCCTTGGTCATGTGACTGATGCCATATCCCTTTGGAGCGTCCTTGGAGACTCTCAGACAGGCAGGACATTGGAGAAAGACCTTGACTTTTCTTGGAGGCCTCCAGAAGGAGCTCAAGTCCCTTGGGATCCAGGGTGAGGATGTGGAGGGGGCTCACGCTGTGGACATGCCTGTACCATCACTGAAAGGGGGACCAGTACCCCATGCTGGTCAGCTCCCCAGGAGGTCTTCCAGATAAGAAACCACTGGCTTTTAAATGTCTCTCCTAAGGACTCACATAAATATAGTCTTAATTATCGATGTTTTCCACTGCTGTCTCATGGGCCCGACCCTCCAAGTCCTGAAGAGCCCTCAGACTCCTTCACCTCAAGCAGAGCCAAGACCCAGGACCAAATTATTACACAAGGAGGAGCAAAGCATCTAAGAGATCCTCACCTGAAAGATATATGGCATATAACTGGAATATCCAACAGGAAAGCATTCCTATTGACTGAAGGGATGTTCTTCCAAGAATGTTGCAGAAAGTCAGTGTGTTTGTCTTTGCAAACTTCTGGTTAGTATGGAGAATAAGGTTGTTCTCATGTGTAATAGTTGGAGTCAGTCCCTCCACAATATGCCTCTTTATCAGAGGCAAAAGTACCATGAAAGAAGGATAAACAACCTCTCAATATTTTTTACTATAAAATGTTACTTGGTGTGTTAAGTGTTTTCAGACTGGTTGGGCCTGATTCGTTTTCGGATTAAACTAGGATCAAACTCCCTGCTGGGATCTCACAGCCATCAGTGGCAGCACCAGGAAGAAGCTCTCTTGGTAGCCCAAAACCAGCAGTGACAGTACCCATCTAACAGAGGGACAAAGGAGTGGAGGGCTACAAACTAGTTATCACATCACACTTCCCATCAGAGAAAATTGCTGGCATGAATAATCCGAGACAGTTTTGTGAGCATCTGGAAGTTAGCACAGAGATGAGTAATACCTGATATGGTTTTGTCAAGAATGAGACATGTTAGGCCAATTTAATTTCCTTCAGCAGCGGGGTATAATGAGCCCACAGATGGTGAAGCAGTGGTGGCTGTGGGATGGGGGTGCTGTGCCTGCCCTGCTGTCGGGTGGCAAGGAGTGAGGCCAGGCAGGGTGTGCAGGATGGGTGCAAAGGGAGAGAGGGGACAGTACTGTGAGAGCAGCTCTCAGACTCACTGTGGGGCTGGCAAGTCGCTGGTGAGCACTCCCATTAACAGCCATCGTGGAGAGACAGAGAGAGTATTTATTAAATTTGTATGCCACGAAAAGCCGAGGCCACAGACAGAAAAAGGATTGTAGCAAACTGGAGGAATGGGAAGAAAAGCTGGGAGAAGGCTGAAGGAGGGGAGTGCTGGGGTGTGCTCCTGCAAGGACAGGGCAGGGGAAGATGTTCCCTGGGCTGCTGCAGCCTGCCGCCACCTCTGCTGCAGCCTGGAGCTAAGGAGGGAACCCCAGAAGGTCAGGAGGGAGCTCCATGCTGCTGACCATGCAAATGCAGACAGGAGAGGTCCATGTATAGCCTGACGGAGCCCACAGTGTGACAGTCACCTGTGGGGACCCACCTCATATGGGCTGGAGTGGACCAGAGCAGTTCTGGTGTACTTGATGTGCCATGTAATTTATACACTTCTAATTCACAGTGCAGTGGTCTCAGCCATTTTTTTATTAAATTGAATTGGTTTAACAGGAGAAGCTGTCAGCACCAGCTGAGTGGCCTCCCATATGGATTGGTAGCACAGGCAGGGAATAAACCAGCAGCAACCCAAACTCTCCTGCACTAGTCCCGGCAAGCTTGTCCCACTGCAGCAAGGGAAGGCATGCCTGGGATCAAAAGCTGGTACCCAGCTGCAGCCAGCTGCTTTCTGCCAGTGTTGCGATAAGGTATGACTTAAAACAAGCTATTAGAAGGTCACAGTGAAAAATGGAACAAGCGAACGACTCCCTGCACCCCCTGCCTGCAATGGGAAGAGGATGCTGAAAGGGAGAGGAGGCTGCAGAAAAGCTGGGCACCCCACAGTTGAGAACCAGCGGAGCTGTGGGGCAACTGCCAGCCTGGGTAGGGATGGCTTTCACATACAGTAGCACCAAACAGAAATGGAAAAGGGTTAACTTATGTGTTTGTCAGCCTGTAGAGCCAGTATGTAATCAGCCCCCTCAGATCCTGTTTTTCCATGGTCTCAGAAGAATGTAAACCTTTTTAAACAAAACCCAAACTTTTTAGTAAAGGGGGAAAAAAAGAGCAAAAACATAAAGCAGTCTTAACTGTTATTTGTGGCAAACCCCAGCAATCCTCAAATTCAACAAGAGAGAAAACCTGGTGGGGAGACACTGAGACCTGCTGACACTTGAGCCCTCTGGTGGGACTTAATCCCCTTATTGCCACCCAGAGAGGATGCGACATACCAAAACTGTCCTCCCACAGTCTCAGGGCAGGGGCCAGCCACATCCTGAGCCACTGTGGCCCCCCAAGGGCTCGTGCCGAGTGCTGGGAGCAGGACTCCAGCTCGGCGACAGGCTGGGGTCAGTGGGGGAGGCTGGGGCAGGGCAGGAATTTGCTGGCGGGTGCTGGCTGCCTGGCTGGTCCCCCAGTGGCGAGGCCATGTGGTTTCCCTGTGCAGGGAAATAAAAGGAAGGCTTTGAAAGTTGGCGTGTGACGGAGCGTCCCCCTGGGGAGCAGGGCAGCAGCGAGCACGTGCGTGTGCGAGCGGCCCTGGCTGGTCGCCACGCTCCTTCCGTTTATTTACGGTGGTTTATCAGGGGCTGCGGGCTGCGATAAAGCTTATGAAAATAAAAGGCATCTCCAGCAGGCCGGGGCAAGAGCAGGCCCTGCTGTTTCTTTCCCACACTGATTAAGATCTGGGTAGGCTTCGGTGCTCCAGATCTCTGATGAAAGCAGCAGGACCGGCAGCACTTCCCTTCCTGGCCCCCACTCAGGGCCAGAGGCAGTGAGAGGTCAGCATGCTGCACACTGTGCACCACACAGCACACACTGCACTTCACATGGGGCACTGCACCAGGCACTCTGGGCATCACGCCATGCCACATCACACACCGGGCACCAGACACCACACCAGGCACTCTGGGCACCATGCCATGCCACACTGGACACCAGGCACACTGGGCACCACACCAGGCACTCCAGACACTCTGCAGTGGGCATCCCACACTGGGCACTGCACCACCCACCATGCACAGTGCTGTGCAAGCCAGGCACTGCACACTGTGCACCACACTGTGCACCCCAGGCACTGTGCACCCTAAAACAGACACCACCCTGATTCCCTGTGCTCCCACACTCTTCTGTTGGAACCCAGGGAAGGAGATGCAGCCTTTCCTTTTGAAGGAGTCCATGCATGTAGGGCAGCACCTGGGTAAGGCACCTGGCTGGGATACAGCTGGGGCAAGACCAGGCCTGCCCCCTGTGGGGGCAGCATGTTCACTGCCCTCACCAGAAGACATCCCCATCCCCAGGATGCTGGCCAAGGTCATGTCCCTTTTCCACCAATTGTTTGGTGGTGGCCGGGACATGGCTTCCTCCTGGTCACGAGTCTGAGTCTCACCCTGGCGTGAGTGCTGGGGCTGGCGCCTCAATCCCTGCTGGGCACGGGTACTTCCAGGGCAGGCAGGCTCCAGGGAACAGTCTTCTGTAAGCAGTACCTCCAGAATTCAGTGGACTGCATTGCCAGGGCAGAACACTTAGGCAGACAAGGAACAAAACACAGGGAGTATGGGCCAGAAAAGAGGAGCCTGATCGGATTGCCACTGGGGTTAAGAGGAATTTGGGCAATGGCAGTAATGGAAGGTTCTGTCCCCCAAGTGCTGCAGGGCTTGGAAATGTTCAGTTATGTGTGGGTTTTGTGGGGTATGGTTTTATAGCCCCTTTTCACCTCCAGCACACTCTGGAAGAGGTGCTGGGAACTGAGGCACTTAAAAGCACCTCATGAAGAAACCTCAAACCACACAAATCGTGCTTGGTCTGGGGTTTTCTCACAAGCTTGGAGCGCTGGCTGGGTCCTCAAAGGAGCCGTGACTCCCTGAATGAGGCTGGCTCACAGCTTGTGGTTTTATGAGAAACGCAGCTCCTCCTCCCTACCACCTTCTCCCCTCTAATGGACTGTTTCCCTGTGTGGAAAAATCAGGTGGATGCTCAGAGGCAAACTTTGCTTCAGGTGGTACAGGATCCCTACATGGACCCTCCCGGTGCCCCAGCAGCACCC
>JAOXXN010000137.1:13812540-13831157 GCA_026770055.1 Myrmophylax atrothorax
CCTGCCCAGACCCCCCGGCACCCCGGCAGTCCCCTCCGCTGCCACCCTCTGCAAACCAAACAGCGGGGAGGGCTCTTTCCTTTCTTACAGTGAGTGTCAAGATTTATGGGGTGCTGGCACCACATCAAAAGCAAATTCAGTCATTTACAGTAAAATCAAAGCAAGCAGAACAATGAATATGAAGTGAGTTTAAAACACCTTGTTACAGGAACAAATTGTGCAGCTGACATCAAAATAATGGAATTTATGTCCCTGCTGGTTGAAGCCACATTATTTGTAGTGACATTTGTCTAAGCATGAGGTCTGGGAGAGGTGCTTCATGCTGCTATTGAGATATTTTGGAGTCAGGTAGCAGCCTCACACATTGGAGCAGCAGGCAGAAGGTGGCCAGGGGAGGGCTGCCCATGGAGCCCAGGGCTCAGGATATAGCCCCTGTCAACTGTCTCCCATCCTCAGGCGTGGGATGATGTGCGGAACCCCCTACACCTCCAGAGGTGGGTGATGTGCTGCCTGTGTGGTCTGTACAGGACTTGCCCCAGATGGAAAGCGTGGATGTGTTTCTGCTGCTGGCACCTGCCCAGGAGATGCTGCTTGCTCCATAATGAATTCAATGTGCCCTGTAGCCCCACAGCCACATATCAGGTGTGACAGGCCCCTCATGCTGCATGCTCCTTAACCGAGGTGACTGCCAGTCAGGCAGGCATCGCCAGCTCCATGGGTGGGAGCTGGAGTTTCATCCCACCCCTGAACTCCTTTGTTTTCTCAGCACTTTTGGGCAGTATGTCCTTCTTCCTTGCCTGCCTAGCCCTGCCTGTGCTCATACACCTTGCAGTTGCCTGACTCTGGGATGTTCCAACACATGACACAGCTCAAAAATTCCACCTATTCCTTCCACCTACCCCCAGCACAGAAACAACCCCACTGCCACCCCCAGGCATGGATTGAGCTTCCCGGGGTCTTGAGACAATCCCTCCCTGTCCCCTGCCCGTGGCCCTGTGCCAGGCTGGCAACCCCTTGTGTGAGATTGGCCACGCTTGTGAAAGCAGGCGATGCATCCCAGTCCAGCAGCTCTGCCAGCGTGCAGCATGGCTGGGCTTGTTTTGAAAATATATTGTGAAGCACTTCATTGCTATGGAGACTTACTTTATGGACAAATAAATATTTGGATGTCTTTCATTTTACCTTAAAAGTCTGTCCCTTCTCCCACCTCTAGCATAATTTCAACTCTCTGTATGGTTTTGTATTGCAGGGTCTCTCTCCTCCTTCAGCCTTCCTCATTCCCCTCTCCTGCCCATGCTAGTCATTTCTGCATGTCTTTCATCACCCCTCAGCCTTCTCCTCTTCCTCAGCCTACAGCTCAGTGTCATGGGGCCCCTCCAGCATGAGAGAGAAAGAGGCTCCCACCCATCTTCATTTTTGAGCATTTATGTATTTAGCAAGAATCAAAATTATTTTATCCTCTTAATTTTTGGGATTTACATCCCAACAGCAACACAGCAGCTGTCTTCAGCTTTTCTGGTCCCAGTGCTGTCTCCTTGGTTGTACTCCACTTGCCACACCCTATGTTTCCATCAGGATGGTCCATCCCGTCACAGTTGCTTCTCTCAGTGGCCCCCATGTTTCTTTTGGGATTTTTTGGGGGGGTTCAGGAGATTTGCCTGAAGATTTTGCTTGTGCAAAGCAAAATCTTCACCTAGGTCTCCTGAAATCCTCCAAACAAGTAATTAAAAATAGCAATTGCCAAAGCAATCCACCAATTCACCAAGCAGAGGAAAGAGAGGCAGGATACAAATGAGCCTCATTCATTAATAAATCCTAGCAGCTGTGGAAAGTTTGAGGCAAGTGAGAGCACCCAGACAGAAAATTAAAAAAATAATAAAGTCCTCAGTGTGGGGGCATTGGCATCAGGTCAGTTTTACTTCTCTAGGCACCTCGTAAAGAGACATTCCAGGACACTAACTCATAAGGGAAAGCTGCAGGGGTCAAGGAGAACAGTGGAAAGCTAACCATGGTAACTCAAGTACACTGGAAAGGCAGCAGAAAACCAGCAAGGAGTTGGCTTTTTTTCTTTCCCCCCTCTTTTTTCCTCTCTCAATTTTTGGGCAAGCAGAGCCTGAGGTTTGGAAAGTCATGGTGGGCATGGTGGGACAGCCAAGCAGAGCCTCAGTGAAGAGCCCAGTCTGTTGGAATGGTTGGGGATGGGAACCTGAAGCACAGGCAGTTTCCAAAGCCAGGAGCAGAAACTGCTTGCTGTCCTCTCCCCCACACTGACTGCCCCAGCAGCACCACTCCTGCCTGTCTGGGGATGTGCAATAGCCTGAGGCTGTATGCTAAAATGCACAATATGCTTCAGTGTTAACTGTAAATCTAAATGGTGATGCTTTGGTATAATGAGGGCAAAAGCTGACAATTATTCTTAAATATTTTGTATTTTTTTTTGTGCCCCCAGGCTGGTGTTAAAGCTCTTACCCCTGGAGCCCACTCCCTGCTTTCCCACTGCCTCCCCTCTGGAAGGTGGGGAAAACATGGAGCCTGGGGTGGAGGGAGCTGCTCACCTGCAGCATCTCTGTGTGGAACCAGAGATGCTCACATCTGTGCAGGGGGATGTGCGTGTACTGCCCTGCAAGGGAAGCTGTGTACTGTGCCTTTGGGGGCCTGGCACCATGCCCAGGGGCTTGCTGGCCTCTCTCTCCTCTTTTACAGCCTTCCAGGTGGAAAGAGCAAGGGCAAAAAGTAGTCTTGCCTGCCCTGGGCAATCATGCTCGCAATGAAATCTCAGCCTGCAAGTGCTCTTCGTAGCTCTTTAAAGTAGGCAAATGCATATATGTCAAGAAGTTCCCAGGGAAGGGATGGGACGAAGGGAGGAGGCCTGGATGCATGTTTGTTCCATGGCTGGGCAGCACACCCTCGGAGTGAGCAGCTAGGGCAGGGGGAGATCCAGGCTCATTGTGCTGTCAGACCGGAGAGCCTCTTGCCGGGCTCCAGCCACTGCATAAACCCCTCCTGACAAGTCCTGGGCTGGAAACATCCCTCAACCATGGCTGTCTTTCAGGCAGCTGGACCAGGATGCACAGCTCTTGGCCAGACTCCGGGGGAGGGACACCATGGGAACATGGGGATAATTATTGCAGAGGAGTGTGAGGGCTTCCTGGTCCTTGTGCGGTGGCCTGAAGCAATCAGGAGTCCCAGTCCCACACCCTCACCCTGCCACAGCTCACCGGAGGCTTTGGCCCCTGGCTGTGCTGCCACGCCTCTGGTCTGTTGGTAAATTCACTTAGTTGTTTGCATTGCTACATTGCCTGGGATCCCGGGATCCCACGGTGCGAGTGCTGGCCAGACAGCCCTGCCTGCCCTGCCTGCCTGGAGACACAGCACTCTCCCTGAGGCAGGCAGGGACCACTCATGGGGTCTCACTGGGCTCCCAGGGCAGCGTGCTGAGCCCTGCTGCTCGCACAGTTTGCTGAATGAGTCCCCTCGGTTTGCCTGCTGGTGACGAGCAAGTGTGGAAGCAGCTGCATTGAATACTTCATCAGTAAACCGTGAGTTTCCCTGGCTTTCCAGAGTCCAGCCTGGAGGGCACTTTCACAGCCAAGCTATAAACCTTGCAACACCAGGGGTTTCTAATGGAAACATTGACATAACCTGTAGCTGACAGAGCAACAGCTCCGTTCACATTAAGCCTGCGTTTTCATCCCTAATCCTCTACCTCCTGGCCTGTCTCAGAAACAGACCCGTGCAGGTGGCTGAGCATCCCGAGGGACACGGTGGGCGGCTGGGCTGGGCGGGTTGCAGAGCTTCGGCTGCTCCCTGCCGTGCCAGCCCCAACCTGCCGCACTGCAGCCAAGGGGCCGGTGGCTGGGGGAGCCCCTCTGCTGCAGCACGATGGTCCTCTGCCACCAAAAAGGCAAAAGAAAAAGGCTGAGTGGTTCAGTTGGTTGTAAAAATTAATGAGTTCAGATACAGACTTGCTTTATTCCGGTCCAGCTGCGTAACCACGGCGATCGTGTCCGGCACACTAGACAGTTACATCAGCTCCACACCCCTGTACAATAAGACTCTGTTTGATCTCAGAAACAAGATCAGACTCCTGGGCTTTGCACATCCTGCTTCCTACATATGTAAAATCATTTTATTACCAGCCAGGAGAGTTCATCTAAGCCGTTCTTGCTGTGCAGCTGATGTGGAGAGAACATGCCTCTGTCTGCACTTCTTTTACCAGATGGAGATCTACAGAGAGATTGCAGAGCTGCCACTCCTCTAAGTTTGCTTTGTTGTTGTTGTTGTTTTTAGAATTCATCATCTTAAATTGGAAACTCGGGGGCAGAACCTTAGTCCTCGTGTGTTTGTGCAGTCCCAGCACAGTGGGAGGTGTGTATGGCTCAGCTCTCCTGAATATAAGTGATAAGTAAGCAGCCATGTGTTTTCGCTTGGCCTTACCCCCTTTTGTCCTATCTGCCCAGGAGAGGAAGTTCTTATAAAAAGTCTGCTCTGCCCTTCAAATGTCTGTTCAAATCCCCCTCTGTCAGGTCCATGAGACACCAGCGGTGTGACAAGGCACTGACTGCCCTTTAACCATGGCTATTCCAGTCCCACTGGTGCTGTTTTGCTGCTGGCCCCATGTATCCTGCTGCAGCACACAGGTGCTGGCTGTTGTGCTGGGGGGTACAGCACTCGTGTGCAGGGACCACTGGGTTTCAGGATGTGTCTGCAGCACTGCTGCACATCACTGCATCCCAGGATGCCTCTGCAGCACTGGTACGCAGGGAGCGCTCCAGGGCTCATCCAAATGACAGCACATTCCCCAAGAAAATACACTTTTCAGCCCAGCCATCCTCTGCTGCCGATGTCTGCAGGGCTGCATAGCCTGAGCTCAGTGACTCACTGCACACAGGTCATCCTGCAGCTGCCAGATGGTAACTCTTATTTACTGCTCGCTTGTGGTTGGATTTAAAGCAGCACAGGCAAAGGGAGGGGAAGTCCCCTCCTTCCCATCTCAGCTCTGCAGAGTCATCTAGTCTAACTGGAGCAACTACTCTTAAGTGCATCTAAGGGCCTTGCTTTACCCCGAGCTTCTAGCTCAGCTCTCCTCATTTTGTTATATTTCCAGTCCCAAAGACTTCTGTGTGCTTACAGCTTCGGATAAAGCTCTTTGAGACCTAGCCCAGGTCATATACCCTGTAGTCCTGAAAGTCTAACACCAGGACAGGTCTGTTCAGCAGCAGCAATGAAAATTTCTGTACCCACCATCCTGTTTGGAAAGGAGAAACAGGTAACTCAGTATACTACCCACCGTAGTAGCTAGCTACCAGCATGGGCATCCCCATCCCATACAACCCTCACCCACCTCCTTGGCAGCTTGTGAGTGCTAACCTGCTGGGATCAGGCATGACAAAAGGTGCTGATGAATCTTTTTTGCTGAAAGACATTGCTAGCACATATGCCAGACCAGATTAAAGTTCAGCTTTTTTTTATGTGTACCCTGAAGAGCTTTGCAGATCAAGTCATGCACTTGGACCACTGGGCCACTCTTCTGACTCACATAGGATGGCAGTCTCCTGTACTTCCATGAGTCAGAGGGATCTCATCCTCTCCTGAGGTCTTTCCCTCCAAGACTTGGTTTGAAGAAACTGAGGCTGGCACGTGTGCAGTGAGAGCTGCTGGCAGGAGAGGAGACTGTGGGAAGCTCTGGCCATCAGGGTGGACCACTACTGACCCAGCTGCTTTCATGCTCTTAATTGTGTATTTATCCCATTCCCACTAGGATAATTGCCAAAGGTTTTGCATGTAGCAATGACTTCCTCCTCCCTGGGGTGCTCCCCAGCTCTTCCAGAAATATTCCAGGCAATTTTCTGCTGTGTCTCTCCCCATCCTCTGCAGACCTTACTTTTTTTTAAGCACATTTTCACCTCAGCTCAGGACCACATGTGTGTTTTTACAAGCAAAGCAAACCAAAAAAACCCCAACAGCCTCTCCATCCATCCCATCTCAATGCTGGAGTGCCTGCCATTTCCAGTGGCTTTTCCTGTTGTTGGTTTGTAATTACCTTGGGATGCCATTCCCCACATTGCTCCAGCTACTGGGATTTAAGGCCCTGCAAAGAGCAGAGCTGCCGGATCTCTAAACCCTCCCAGGTTTACAGCCAGCATCGTTCTCATCAATCATCTACTGTCAGATGGGGAATTTGAGCAAACCCAATTCTAATCGGAATATGGCAGGGAGGCCTTCCCTGTCCCACCCTGCCCTGTTTGAGACCCATGCTCGAATAAACAAAATCTGAAAGGGCCAAGGCAGCTCAAAAGGAAACTAAACGATCCCATCTGTGAGCCTTGGCGAATATCTCCTCCAGGAGGGGGGTGTGGGGGAGAGAAAACAAATTGAAGGTCTTTTTTTTCACTCAGAAGGAAATACCATTGCATTCAAACATTGCTACTGCTCCAAATGTCATTCCAGAGCCCAGACCCAGGATCCTCCTCAGACAGGTCTCTTACCCGGAGTAGTGGCAGGATCCTTTGGGAGAGATTGTCATTTGCACAGATAATTAACAGTAAGGCCGTAGTGAACATAGGTGAACTGAGCTTGGGGTTGAAGATGTGGATCAGGGACCAAAAGCAGATAATATGTGTAAAAATCATATTCCATAATGATAAATGTGTTTTACAAGGCAGTAAAACAACATCCCTGCTTGCACTGGAGAACCCCAGCTTGCCATGTTCCTGTCCATGACACACAGGCACTGAACTCTGGTTGCTCAGCTGGTCGTGGTGCTCACAGATCAGTGAGTGGCAGCTGGCTAGGGACCTGGGAAAAGGCAGGTCCTGGGGTAGCAGCCGGGAACAGCAGCATCTGACTTAGGCAGCCAGCCTGAAAAGGTTGTCTGTGCCCAGGTTTAGAGAGTCAGAGGATAATCCAGGAGCATCCAAACATTCAATATCCTTTCCCCATTCCTGAAGCCTGCCTAGCCTTCCAGTTTTCCAGTTTTCAGGGCTGTGGAATGGCCTATTAGCTGTGTCCACTATGACCCCAAGATTTCCCAGACACCCTCTCTGCCTTCTGGCCCCAAACTCAAAGGGGGCCTAAGCACTTGATAAGGGACATTGCAATTGTACTGGCAGCCCCAGTGCATGACAAAAGCACTGGCATCACAAAGCAGCTTTATCTCACCAGGTTCCCATCCCTATTCCCCAGTCTCAAAGGCTGCGACTGTGAGTAAGGGCATTTTGCATCTTCAAAGGGCAGGAGCAGTTTCAGTCTCAGCCCCGAGTGTCCTGGGAGACCCCAGTAATCCTGCCCCGAGGGAGTCTGAAATGCAGGTCTGGGCTGTGGAGCAGGAGCCACTCGTGCCAAAGGCAGCTGGGCAGACCCAGGGGATGTGCTTGAGAAATGCTCTGTGCATCAGCAACAACTACTAGCAAACCCTACTTGGTTAGTCAGAGAAACAGCTCACCAGAAACAGACTCAGAAGGCAAAATATTCCAATGCTTTTGACTAATGATTGGCCTTTAAACATGAGTTAATATTTAATTGAGAATTAGCTTTCAAGCATGCCAGTGAGAGTGAGGAATAAATGTTTAAGACAATGTTAATTGCAGTGGAGATGGTGAGCTGAGGCAGGGAGAGGGGACCAGCAGGTTATGAAGGGCTCAGGATGAGGACTAAGGACTTTCTGATCCTCAGAAGGATTTGGCTCCAGCAGAGGGCTGCTGTGGTTAAACACCAAGGAGGTCCTGGGAGACTGTCACAGGAAAGATCTTGTCACCTTCTGGTGCTCACACTGCAAAAATGTGCTGAAGTGTTGGCAAGTGCCAAGAGAGTCACAAAAATTACTTGAAAAAAATTAGCTTTCCAGAGTGAGACTTGCTAAACAAATTTTGCACAGAAAAATGAGCATTTGGTTAAATTTCTTAAAGTCATGATAGGAAGAAGAAATAGAAGAATATTGAATTTAGCACAGAATGTTATAAAAAGACTCAAAACCATGAAAGGGAATCAGGGCATATTTAATAGCAAACCAGGCATTTATCTTTAAGGGATAGGGTTAGAAACCACTGTAACAAGCCAGAAAAAGGAGAAACACTTGCTCAATACAAGGATAGATGCTTTTCTAGCTCTTCCTGGGGTCAGTTTAGGCATTTCTGGGCAAAATGTGATGCCTGTGAAATGCAGACCTGAACAAGTCCCGTCAGCTCCTGCTTCTGTAAGCAATACAGAAGCTCATAGACTCAGGCAGAAAGTGAGAGCAGTGACATCCAGGGGCAGAGTGGGTGGATAATGGGCACTAGTCCTGAGCCCCCCTGAAGCAGCTGAGGTTGAAGTAAATGAGCATGAGGGTGTAACTCCAGTGGGCATGTGTCCCTGGGGAGGGACTGGCAGTTCACTTGATGCCAGGGTCTTTCCACCCTGCTGGAAGTGCCATCCCTTCAGCTCACCACCAGGCACACACCTGGCCCTGACTTGCCCGGCGAGCCTGGTGGCTCCCTGTCCCCTTTACAAGCACTGTAAGGCGGAGGGGGATGCTCTTTCTGCACCTCTTCCTCTGCTTGTTAGCTAATGTGAATTAAATCCCTTTTATCTTCACACTCATTTTCTAAGGATAACAATCCCTTTTTGTGTGCACCCACTTTAACTGTTCCCAAACTGAGCTGTAATTGCTGATAGTAATTAAGTTAATACATATTTATAGCCATGTAGAGTTATAGAAGGTCTCCCGTAGTTTTATTTGAGGCATTTTCTTTAACCTGCTATAAAATCATCAACAAGTTGTTCAGTGTTAATTGCCTCCAATGCCGATCTCATCCCCTGGCCTCCGGACAAGGCAAGGCAGCAGATGGCTGCCCTGGACAGCTTTCTCCCTGCTCCCACCCTGGCTTTATTGTGAGGCAGAAATGACCGTCACCTGTCTTTCCAACAAGTCTTGCTCCAATTTTGGCAAGTTCATCTCTATGGACAACTTTCCAAGCCATTTGCCCAAACAGCCTTGCAAGGGTTTACATGCTCACATCCATGTATGCCATGAGGATGGAGGAGTGGGACCCTGGGAGAGCAGAGATCCAGCAGGATGAGGCCTTGGCCTCTCCCTGCGGCTCTGTCGAGCACCATGGCAGCAACACCTCCCTTGTCAGATTTTCACTTGCTTGCATTTGTGTTTTTGTGCTTGCCAAGAGCCCCAAACCACTCAGCAAACAGCGTGTGTGGTGAGAGATCACCGCATGTAATCTCCGGGCGAATTCCCCATTATACAGTAGACTAATTAACTCCGGGTACAGGGTCAGCATGAGCTATCGGCTCCAGGAATGTTCTCCCCAAAGGGAAGTAAACATCGCTGCAAGAGCAGGGAGCCCCTTTCTATGGCAGTGAATCCTGATAAAGAGCTTCACTCCATTCTCTTGCTGCTGGCTCCAGCTTAGTATTTTTAAATCTGATTCTCCCTGTGCTAATCTGGAGGGTCCATTCAGCCCAAAGCTCAACATCAGAGTCTATTTGCAAAGTGTGCAGCTGTGTCAATTTGCAAAGACAAAGGAAAGCTCCTCTGTCAACAGGTCGGGGAGCTCAGGTAGCACGAGCGAATTGGGGGCAAGAAGTCAAAGTGGTTTCACAAACCATCAGACCATGCTTAAATCCCATCCAGCCTGAGAGGCCAGGGCAATGCAAGGGATAAAAGGAGCGCAGAGGAGTGGGCTGAAAGGCCAGGGCTGCGAGGCCGCCAATTAGTGCTATTAAAGAAAGATAATTAGATCTGCTCCATGGAAACCCCAGAGGATGCAGAATGCAATTTCCATTTAGGTTTATTTTAATAAAAGTTAGAAATGTCAGGAGATGCCAAAATTGCACTGTTGGCAATATGAGCAGGACTCTCAGTGTGGGGTGGAGGGGCTATAGGGCAGCAGGAGGGGATTGCAGCCCTCCCAGGACATAGGCAACTGTCTGCTCAATATTTGTGCCCAAGGCATGGATGTTGAAAATCTTGAAACACTTCCAGATAAAGAAGTCCAACCTCTTTTTGAGGCTCTGCTTCTCCAGCAACTTTTCTTCTTAGGAATTACTCTAAACAAGGGCAGAAGCCGTGGTGATGCTTACTGGTCATGTGCTCTGAGCTGAGAGCAGGGCTGAGAGCAGCCATTCCCAGGGCACCCAGGATGGAGTTGTGAGGAAGGCAGGAGGCATCCTGGTGTCCTCTGAAAGAGCACAAAGAAAGTAAGTCCTGGGGAGGAAATAGGACTTCTCACCTAGACCCTTAATCTCAGTGCCATCAGGTCAGGGAAAACCTTATCCCTAGTTCACAAAGATGAAAAGAGAGTCTAAGGGAAGTCAAGTCTAAGATTTCTGAAGTCAGCCTGTGGTTTAGGATGTGGTTTAGCCCAGGCTGGGCACTCCTTAGCCTTTGGCAATTGAGGACCATGGCACTGCAAAGCACTTGGGGCTGCTGTCAGTAGACCAGCCAGCGTTTGAACAGAGCATGGCAATATCTCTGTGGGCATTCATAACCTTCAGAGAGTTAATGAGAAAAGAGGGTCAGTTTGAGAGAAGTTCCAGTGTGAGAGAAGGTCCCAAGTCTCCTCATTTCTAATAACTCGAAATAACTTCCTGTGATTCAGAGATCTAGAAAATAAAGTGTTTGAGCATATCCATTTTGCCACTGAAACCTTTCCTATCTGAAAAACTTCCACTGGAAATACAGGCAGCTTCAGTCCTTCTTTGAATTTTTAAGACAAAAAGTAGGACTCTGGCTCAGAAGGATTTTGCCAAAACTGTAACTTTGCCTGCAGGTTGACACTACGCGTGGGAAACAGGAAATTCAAAGAGAAACAGCTGTGAGGCTGAAACAGCCAACCAGGGTTGATTTTGGTATCAGTCATGTGCTGCTCTCACTCACAGCAGCTGGCCCTCCCTGTGCCTGTGGAGCAGAGAGCGAGTGTAACTTCAACAAGTCCCGTTTGGAGGAGATTTAGATATTGTCCATTAGGTAAATATGCAATAATAAACACAATTAAATAGCATTAGTGGATACACTTAGTGAAATATACATCACACATGCTCTAGATGTATCTCTAGTGAGCAGGGAAAACAGGTAGACACTCATGTTTGTATTATTTCATGATACAAGGTCCAAAATTATATTCTGCCCAGCTACTTATTCCTTCTGACACAAACTGCCAGGGCACATATATAAAGATGTATAAAATTTGACTAGATACTACATTTTTCTCATATAGGTAAGCATATTTATTTTGATAATGTCTGGCAATATAACACCTGTAACATTAATAAACACTGTCATCCCTTTCAAATACTTTTTATACCTACTGTACATTTTTATTTTGAGATGATAAATCACATGTATAAACCTTATTAATCATTAAAGCAGGCCCTTAAAACACTGTTGAAAAGATTTTCCAACTCAAACACCTTTTAAGAAGCAATGACATCATGTCTGTCGGGACATTGTTATGCAGTGAAGATTGTGAGACATTTTCCCCCCATAAAGTTGCTGTAATAAAGTTTGTCACTGCAGTCATTAAATCTATGCTCTTACCTTCTTCCTTGCTCTGGGGCTGCCCATTGTTGGGGAGAAAGAGAAAACATGTCATGGTGAAAAATTTGGGGATCTAATCATAAAGCCTTCCACAAAGCAAAATACCACTGATTTCAACAAGGGTTGTAATTTACCGGTCTGTCTTATATTAACTCCTGGGGTATTTGGCTCTTCTTGAGCAGATAGAACAAGCACATAGAGAAAGAGGACGGAAAGACTCCAAATTCTACCTTGAAATGGAAGAAAACTGAGTAAATTATATTGTTTCTTGCAACTGCGTATCCTGGGGGGAACTGATCCTTACTGGAAGTATTCACTTTGCATCTCCTGACCTAGCTGAACATAGCAAAGGTTTGTTTAACTAGGCTTAAAGAGAGCAAAAGATGCAGGTGATGAGTTTTATCAGCTGGAGGCTGCATATGCTTGCATGGTAGCAGTTTCTGAGTGAGCTGAAAGCCATGATAAAAGATGGCGTTTGGCATCTCTTCCTCCTATTTCAGGAGTTGAACTCTGTGCTGCTTTGAAGAGCCCCCAGATAGTACTGCAAGTCCTGTCCCAGCAGCTCCACACGAGCAGGTCTCATGCAGCTGTGCTGATGGTACTTTTGTGGTCTGTGAAATCAAAGCCTCAGAGCTGCCATCAGTGCCTGTGACTAAGACCTGCTTGGGCGCCTCCTCCCTCATTGTGCCCAGAGGAAGAGAAGCACATGTGCAAATGAGTCTGTTCGGTTTGGCTGCTTCCAGAAAGGCCTCTCCTGGCAGATGGTCCCTGCGGGAAGGGTGACACTGTGAAGTGTGTCATGTCCTGCAAGTGGGGTCACGTGTCTGGCAGTGCAATGAGCAGAGCACCTTGCAGAGCAGTTTCAGCCTCAATGTCTCAAAGGTGAAGGCTAGAAGAGCCTCCTGCATGCACCCACAAAAATTCAGCTGAATTCAAATCTGTCAGTTGGCAGAAGACAGCTCCAAATGGCACAAAGATGTGCCTGCTGTTGGCTGGTCCTGGTGGTGACTGAAATGGAGCTGAACTTGTCTGATCCCCAGCTTCCCAACTGCACTCCCAAATTAGCTCACATTAAAATGCCTAAACTAAGCTCTGACCTAGCCTGGCAATCCCTGCAGGAGGTTTCATTCCCAAAGGCTACCCTGGCCAACTTTAAGCCAGTTCCCAGAGACCCACCTGCCTGATGCTGATTAGAAGCTCGGATGCCCTGTGCCCCAGTGGAGAGCTGTGCCCCTGCTTCCGTGCCACTGCACTGCCTGTGGTGATTCCAGTGGTGTGCCTCCAGGGATGGTGGCACCTCCTGCCTAGAAACCTGCATTCCTGGCCATCTTCCTTCTTGCCTGAAAAGTAGTCAGAGTCCAGACCTCTCACCAACTGAACAATTAAGCTATTAAGTAACTCAGTTAATAAATTCAGAATTTGCCCTAATACGTTTCTAATGACCTTGTCTAATAAATTCAAAGCAATTTGGGAAGAATGCTTGTTGCTATATTTTAAAGGCAAAAGTGATTTATATTTGCCGAGAGAACAAAGACAGCTGCATGTGATTTATTACTATCAGTCACTGTATCTTTCATCTCTTTAATTATTTTCTCTACAGGCAGCTTCAAAAGTGCTCTCGAAGGCCGAATGGTGAGCGCCTTTCAAGTTCAGATACTTACAGCTTCAGTCTGAACTGCTGATTTTTGCCTTCACATCTGTAGCTTCAAGTATTAATCATGGAAGCTGCAATTTAGTTTGCTTAGGTTGGACTTAGTGCAACAAATGATTTTGCATGCTTGGTACCCTACCAGAGCCAAATGCCTGAAAGCTCTAAGGCTTTTGTCTATCAGTGATATTTTCCAGCGTGAAAGCCAGCAACAACTACCAGCATCCATATGCTGGCTGAGTCTATAACAAGTTTTAACTTTTGTTGTCAGACTATAGGCAGGAGGTTTGGTAACAAGTCTGAAAGCTGCTCTGGTTTTATTGGGCAAAAAGACCAACTTTTCCATCCTTCCCAGAGAGGGGGACCTTACTTGGCACTCACCCTGCAGCCAAAGGGAGAAGATGAACTAAGTGTTGGAAAGCCTGAAGCCAGGACAGGAGAAACACAATTACATGAAGAAATTAATCTTATTTCCAGAGGGAAAAAGGCAGGAAATACCACTTAAAAGTCCCTCCTTCTGTCAGGAATGTGGGGGGGATTTCCAGAGGAGCCACATGGATTTCGGCTCACACATTCCAGAAAGATGGGGGAGCCACATTCATCTGTCACTCATGTCCTTTGGAAAGCCCACCCTAGAGCAGCAGGAAGGTGATTTATATCCTTGCTCTCTTACATTCCCTGGGACTTCCTAAGATTTGAGAAAATTGGATTTAATCTTTGTCCAGGTTCCAGACCCTGGTCAGGGCTCAAAATGTGGGAATATTTTCCACCAAGACTGTCTTCAAATAGCTATTTCCAGGTAGCCCTCAAAACAGACTTGGCTGGGATTCAGACAGGAAAAACAATTTCTGCAAGATTTTCTGTCTGGTTTTACAAGCCCTAGAGGTCTGGAGAATACTGATGAATCACCGAAAACCTTGATAAGTGCTTGCGTGACTCATGAACAGGCTGGACATTGGGGATGTAGGACAACACATGGCTTGGTCCTTGCAGAGGAGCCAAAGCTGCCTGTCCTGAATGGCCTTGGTTCCCATCACAGGCACTGGGGAAGGAGCAGTTCCAGCCTATCCGGGTCTGTGTGGCCTGGAAAAATGTTTGTTTTCTAGAGCTCCCTATGTGCAGTGTTGCAATGGCAGCCTTGCACATGCTGCCCTACGTGACATGGTCCTGGCCGCTGGCGTCTCGCTTGGTTTGAATGCTCTGTGCTGAACAAAACACTCAATAATAAACAAGGAGCTTCCAAGGGGTTTCTTCTTCCCAAATCCCTCCAGTCCCCACTCTGCTCAGGCATACATCTCTGTTTGAGTCTCTACAGTCAGAGGAAACTCTTAGCAGCATTTTTTGGGGTCAGTTTTTCATGACTGAGACCTAGTCATGCAAACAAAGATTTAATTTTTTCTTCTGACCAAAACAACATTAAGGAGAAAATTCTTTCCCATGACTAAAGCCAGGCGGGAATTTTTCAACAGAATGTCAAAGCAGAAAGTTTCAGGGAAGGGGTCAGCTTGGGGCAATTTTACATGTACATTTTCTTTTTGCTCTTAAAATGGGAAAAAGCCCACGTCTAGTATTTAATGATTGTAGATGGTCTTTACCAAGGCAAGAGTCCCTCCCATTCTTACTGCTAGGTAGAACCAGTGCTAGCACCAGCTGGGATTGTATTTGACAGCATTGACTGGCTTACGTCCTAGTTTCCACCATGAATGGGATGAGGTGCCCAATCATCATGATTATTCACAGCCAGCTGAAGCTCAACTGTCCTGTACCAAATGCCTCAGAGCTCTGCAGGTGTTTAAAAACTGAGTATTATCACCCATCCAAGGGCCAAGATGCACTAGCGCCAGGACCTTGATTTTATCTTTGATCTGAAAGGCAATGAGTAACAACCAGGGGCACAGCATCTCCTCAGAGGAGTGTGTTAAGGACTGTGTTCATCTGCCTGACTTCTACCCTTGCATGTCCCCCTCCTAAAGTGATGGGAATGCAGAGAGAGGGACCATTTCTTCTGTATGGCAGTGAAGGGTGAGGACCCATTCCAGGCAACAAAGAGCAATACCTTGCCTCAACAACAGAGACCTCTACTCTGTTCATTCCCATTATTTCAGGGGATACTAAAAGCAATAATGTGGTATTTAATTAAGTTACCACCAATCAAGCTTTGAAGAGTCAAGCTTAGAATAGCTCAGAACATTGCTCTTACCATTTTCTGCCATGATGTTGTAGCCCAGAGGCTGGCAGAGGGAGCCCAAGCTGCTGCACTGCAGGGAAGTGCAACCCCTCCAAAAGCAGTTCCAAAGCCCACCTATCCCTCTGACTGCACAAATAAAATGCAACAACAATAGAAATGGAATTCATTAAAGTAAAATAGACATGATTTTATCCTGTTGGCCTAACCTTGGTTCCTTGTACACAGAAACCTTCCATTTGTGGGCCTGGACATTAACAGATGAGTTATTAACTAGCCATGGCTAATTATAGATAGCTGCATCACCTTCTTAAAAGGGAGGCATTGTCAAGGGCAGCTAGGGCCAAAGTTGAGGTCTCATGGAGTTAATCTTATTGTAAAAACCACTCAATAGAAAATATTTTTTTACCTTCAGTTTCCACTGAAAAATCAATTTTATGGTAATTTGAACAGTTTCCTAAAGTGTTTGCAAAACAACTATCAAAGCAGGGTGGAGGTAAAACAGGTTAGTCTGTCTTCATTGTCTGAGCTGGCACTGAACAGTGTGCATTGGTGAGAAGGAAATCATTAAGCCTTTAAACTTCCTTTCATTTAGATGATATACAATATTGTTAATGAACACAGTTATGGGCATTTGCGTTCCCCAGCTGTATGACTTTTTACTTAGTACCACACTTTTAATCTTCCCACAGACCTACAGAATTGTTATCCCTGAAAGGAAGCGAGACCTCCCTCACTGATGAAGATTTAGTTTGCTAATGTGTTTTGATGAGGCAGGAAGACAGCATGGAGGAACTAAAGGAATAATAAAATAAACATTTCTACCCACAGAAAGAGGAACCTGCTCTCCCCTGGCTGGTTCATGGGTGTGTGTCGTGCCTTGGGGCCACACTAGAGTCTGGGGTCCTCCTAAAAATGCTCAGCAGGAAGGGTAGAGCAGGGTTTGAATGGTGTAAATGGAGGGAGGGGGCTAAGTTCTGAGGTGGTGGAAGCCAGTGTTGCTGCCTGGCCCCTGAGCCAGTGCTGCTTCAGCAGTGAGAGTGAGGACCTCTCCAGAAAATCTCCAAAAGAAGACATTTGTGACATTAACTAAGGCTTTCTAATTAGATGGAGAAAACAAATCTGCTCCACCCCAGGCAGCTGCAGCTCCAGCCAGCATGTTGCTTATTAGCTCAAATTATTATTATTATTTAAAACACTCGACTTTCTTGTTCAAAAAGTAAAAAGGGATTAGTGGGATCTCTCAGACAGCTCTCCTCAGACTAACCTTCAACATCTCAGACAAAGCCTTGACCAGAACAGAGACTTTCTCAGGGCATGGACAAAATAGACCCCAAACCACTGCAATAAAAAGTCAAAGGCAATCCTTGACGCAGCACTCAGCTCTGTTTGCTGACTTTTCCCAATGTATACAATAAAAATCGGCCCAAATATGTCACTGCTGCCAATTACCCAGGGCAACAGCCAGACCCTGGAGCTGGTAAATCAATGGAGACGCTAGGGAAAGCTGCTTTCCCCAAACCTGAAGGAAGTGGAAGACCATAAATGTGAGAAGCACACCAGGAAGGATTAGGGGCTGCAGAACAAAGCGTGCTGGGAGGGCTCCAAGCAAGTGGGTCCCCAATGCCCATCACCCATCTTGGCTTGGACTTTACCCAGAGCAGCACAAACCCTGTCCCTGGGGAGGCTGCACCCCAGCCCACTCCCCTGGGGAGACCAGAGAAAAGGGGGATGACTCATCAACCAAATGAGGATGCCAGGAAACCCCCATAGGAACTCCGAGCTTAAATAGTGAGGGAATGGGGCTGGCTGGAATATCAAAACAACCTTTCCCCTAGGCTGCAAAGCCCCAGGTTCTGTGGGAGGGGGCAACAAGGGATGGGATTTGATTAAAAATTATTTGATTGGCAAATCAAAGCTGCCTGGGACTTGGTAGACAACAAGCCACAGCTTTTGTGGGAAGAGCTCTCTTTAACCTGAAAGTATTTTCCTGGTTAAGCAAACTGCATCACATACATCCCCATCTCTGCCAGCTCTGCTCACGGACTGAAGCTCTTCCTAGTTTTGATGGCTGAAGCGCTGAAATAAGTGGAATTGAGTAATTTCTATGGAAATGCTGAACAACAGTTGGTATTTTTAATCAGCCAGGCCCACCACATGTGACTGTGCAAATGCACTGTGCAAATGCAGTCCTGGGTTTGCACCTCTTGGGATACAGCCCGAGTTTGGAAAATGGCTGAGCCTTTGCCAAGGTGGTTTCCCTACCCGTTCTTCAGTTCTTATGGGGAAAAGCTGTGCCTCTCAAAGGGCCCATAAAAGACTGCAGTGGTCTGAGTCAGAAGGATTTTGAGAAGTGAGATGTTCCACCACTCACCTTCTGGGCTTTGCAGCCGTGCATGGTGTGTAATGGTCCAGAGAAAATCAATTGGACACTGCATTTGAGAGATAAGAGTTGGGATTTTATTCCAAATAACCTGGTGACCCCAATCAATCTCTGTCCCCAAACCTTCTGAAAGTTTGATACTCTAGCTTGAAATTAAGCCTCCACAACCAAGAATTGCAGCAGATGTTCCAGTTTAAAGATGTTTATTAACTATTTATTTTTGATGAATATCATGAGATACCGGCCAATGTATTTAAAGGCAGACAACAGGTTTTGCCTGGTGGGTATATGGTCCAATTAAGATTTTGAGGTTTTTTCATCTGCTTTTTAAGTTTTCAGGGTTTTTTTTTAAGCTGGCAAAACTAAAATAAACTGTGAAATCACCCAAACTTCCCTTGTGATAGCAACTCTGGGAAAAGAACTTAAGCCAAACTATCACAGTATAAAGAAGAGATCTTGAAATGTGAAAAGATACAAGAAAACTCTGTCTCCCTTTCCTGAGATGGAGTGGGGCTGGGATGATGCTGGGTGCTGCCCTGGGTGCACTTGTTCCATGAATCAAGCCAGAAGTTGTACCTGGTAAGAACAGCTGCTCCTCAGGGCAAAGCAGGTGCTGGAGCAAAGATGAGTCTGAAGGGCAAGTATTGAACACAAAGGCTAATTTCTCAGATAAATACATTTTTTCTGATCAAAACTTAAGCTTGTTTCCTGGTCTGGGATGCCTCTAGAACAGGTGTTCCCTCTGGTCCCTCTGGCCTCCTTGTGTGCTTTAGGTCATGGTTAGCAAGGGACAAGAGAGGAATAAATGCTGTGCTTGTCAGGCAGTGCAAGGGCACACAAGGAAGATGCTCTCCAGGGGATGAACAAAAAT
>JAOXXN010000137.1:13831175-13895378 GCA_026770055.1 Myrmophylax atrothorax
TCCAGGGGATGAACAAAAACACTCTTTCCTACAACCACTGCCTTCAGATATGGTCTGGGCACTCCCTGGTGCAGCAAACTCAGGCACTAGGGTCATCTCGCACCACGGGCTGAGCTTTTGGCTCTGTACCATGAACAGCTAAACCAGAGCCCTTGAAAGCCTTTCCCTGTCTGGTGGGCAGCTCAGTCCAGAGAACCCCCATGACTCCTGCATATGCAGCAGCCACATTGTTGGCCAGGCAGGGTCCAGCCCTGAGGTCCCCAGGGAAGTTTTACCTGGTGGATATTAATCTTGGTGAGTGATGCCCATTTATGCATCATGTATGTCCGGCTCTGCCTACACCAAATCCCCTTGGGAGCTTTTGGCGGGAAGGTGTTTTTCATCACCCTGAGAGCTGTGTCCGATGGCATTGTCAAGAACAGCAGGTAGCAGTGACAGGCAGGGTCATTCCTCTGCCCAGCCCCAGCCCCTATTGTGGTGCCTTTCAGTGCAAGCTAAAGGTCAGCCTGCAGCCCTGGCTCCCAGCCTTTGCTTTTTTGTTGCAATTGTCACAAGGTAAATTAATCAGATTTACGGCATTAAGCCTTGCCGTATCTTGAGCCTTTCAGTCCCTCCTGCCCCCAAAACTTCCCTCATATGAACAGGCTCTTTGTTTATCCTTGCCCATACAATCTTCATTTGGTGATGGTGGAGTGGTAGAGGGATAAAGATTGACGGAGAGTGCTGCTGCCCACAAGTACCCCCTGACAGCAGCGCTCACCACCCAAGACACTGGTGGTTCCATCACTTCAAATATTTCTCCCAGCTAACCAGCTGGGAAAGACCCTGTTCTGACAGCTGCGGTTCCAGGAGCACATTTTTTGGGAAGAGTCGCTGCTCCTCTAATCAATAAGGCGAAAGCAATTCCGCAGCAGGGGCAAGATGCCCCCACCCTGAGCACAAAGCACAATTTATGTCTCTCCAACATACCTACAGCATATGGGACCACTTACACAGTTGTTTGCCTTGGTCAATGGGTCTGCTGAGCCTTTGGGGAGCTGGGTCTTATTTCACTTTCTGACGGGGATTTGGAAATGATCAGCCCTGCAGCCAGCACGGGGCTCCCCAGCCACGCTCCCAGCGTGAGCCAGCAGCGAGGCCGGGTGGAGGTGACAGGTATCTTTATTCCACCACCCAGGAGAGCTCCAACCTCCTGCTGGCAGGAATTTGTCTGCAAATTTTCCCCCATTGAAAGGAGTGAGATGGCTGATATGATTGCTTGATTAAGGGGCAGGCAAGGTGGAGACAGGGCTGCTTCAATACACTGTGGTCTGAGGAAATCTCCTTTTGGGAGACTACTTCTTCCCTCTATTTCTCACTCTCAGGATCACATCTACAGCTGACAGCTTTGTCAGAGAGTCTCATTTCTGCAGAGTATATGGCATGAAAGGATCTATGCATAAACCATCCATAAGGAAAAGCAATCTTTAAAGAAACAGCAATGAAATTCAGAGTTCAATAAATGCAACTGCAGTGAAACTTGCAGCCAGAGTGGGAATGGTGGGAAACAGTATCACTGACCTTATCTTCCATAGGTGCATTTGATTTCAATTTGGTTATCCTCAGGGCAACTCATAACCATGAAACATGAAATACATTAATGCATTTGTTTGGGGCAATGGCATGCAGAGAAGAGGAGGATTATACATCACATTTGGATGCTGGATTTGTCTTGATTTTTCTGCTTTAAGTTTTTTAATGTTTGCTTAAAAAAAAAAAAGCAACTTGATGGTACATAGTGGGTACATTCAAATGACCTCTCCATAATCAGAAAACTTTTGGTGTATATTTAAATTTAAAAAGGAGAAACAGATTGATATCCTAAATTCTCATCATCCATCATTCTTTGCAAAAAGGCCTCTTCCCAGAGACAGCTGGCAGGCTGACTGCTTCCCTCCCAAAATAAGCAGCGTGGGTGAGATTGCACATAATCTTTTGGCCTGGTGCTGATACATAACCCAAAGACACTTGTAACTTTTGGAGTGTGATTGGTGTCACATTGAGTAAAAAGTGAGACCTCACGGTGAGCTGAGGATCCTCCATGACACAGAGCTGATTGTGAATAAAGCCAGCAACATCACTTCCTTCCCCAGCATGGGGGCTGTCCCCCTCACAACCCCCAGCCATGCTCCTCCTCCTGCAACCCCAGCTTCATGACTCATTAAATTTGGGAGGACTTCAAATATCTGGGTCAGATCATCCTAAAAGTCAGAGTGGGAGGATAAGCCTGGAATGAGACCATACCTCTGGTGAGTGTCCTTGGTGGTGGCAGCAATTCATCCCCCGATAAGATTCAGTTGAAAGTAATTAATGGATTGATTGTAAATTAAAAATATGGTCCAGCTTTAAAGAGGAGACTGATTTGGTTTTTTATCACTCCCAGTGTCCCACTGGGAAAGCTGCTGAAACTCTCCACCTGTTTGCCCATCCAGCACACAAGCTCTACCTGCCTCCTGGAGATGAGGCGTTTGCAACATGTTTTTCGCATTTTTATATGAAAAAGCCTTAATCAGTATAACATATGTCCTAAAAGAAGAAGAAAATAGATGTGATTCATGCTTTCAGGCACACATCTATTTAAAAGTTTAGCATACATCAGCTACAATCATCATGGTGATTTCCTCAAGATTAAAAAAAAAAGAGGAGGGAAGAACAGGCACTCCCAACTGTGCCTGAATTTAAAAAATGGTGTCATTTTTTTGGCTTTGTCATTATTTTCATTTCTCTCTTCTCCCTCTCCCCTAGAAATTATTAAATCATTAAAATGATTTAAAAAATAGCAAAGCAGATGTCTGGCCTGTTTGATCTCAAGCCTGACTATGGAAGAAAAAGGAGTCAAGACTTTGATTACGGAAAAAAAATAGAAGAGAGGAAAAAAATTGTAACAAGAAAGTCATGAAGGAGAAGATTTGGCTTTGATCTCCGCTCTGCACTGGCTTCACCGTGAGGGGGGCTCTGCTGAGCAAAGCTGGGCTGTTGTGCGTCTGCTTCGTGGGATCATGGGGGCAACACTTTACACCATCTGCTCAAAGACAAACAAGTCACTCCGAGTGAGATTTCCATCCTTTGGGAATGAGAAAGCAAGGAATATACGGATTTGATGTTTGCAGAATGAAGGTATACCTCAATTCTTGGATGCTGTTTTGACTTCTACACAAGTAGCCTCCTTCAGCTGGAGGAGACTGATTAACAGGCTGCAGTCTTGGCTTGCTCAGTAGTTTTAGTTCCGTATTTGTAAACCCTCCTTTTTCCCCACTGCAGGGAATCCAGAGGGAAGGAAATGGCCATTAGAAATCAGAGCAATGGCAGCAAAGGGCATTAGCAGGCATGCAAGCCTAACCTGCTCACACTGCTCCTGGTGATTTTCAACAGTAGAAAGTATGCTGGGAACAACAAGGGGTCATTTCTCACGTACTCACTTCTAACACAGTCTCTGGGTATATTGGAGACAGACTGAGACTTTGGCCATTTACATTTTCACCAGATCTCCACTGGTTCTTTGCCTTTGTTGACTTGCCATTTAAATCATTCTTAACAGCTGCTTGAATTGCTTTCTAGCTCGAAGCAAAATGATCAGATGATAAAGATGGCCTGAGAGCAGGACAAATTACTCACATTCCTCCAGAATTTGGCAGCTCTGATAAAAATATGAAGTGGTACCATAGTATGTTCAGGATCATGATTTCCTTCAATCTCAAAGGCCCATCAATGCACTCCAGCCCTTTCCTTAGTGAGCCGGAGGGACTCCAGAGAGAGAGACAGAACATGAACTATCTCCAGGACCTGTTTTGTGTTTTTCTAAGAATCAAAGGAGACTGCAAAGAAAACAGTTCAGTCTTCCTTACCACACCTACTACTCCTGGGCTGGGCTGTGGGTTTTACTTGCTACTTGCAGTCTTCTCCCAGGTTGGTCAGGCCCACATACCCCCACTCCGAGAGCCCAGCTCAGATGTTTTGGAAGGAGAAAGAAGTCCCACAAAATGAGGAGGTGGGGAAATCTGCCCCACACAAATCCTGCCTGAATTACTGGCAGTGAGGGACTCAAGCTGTAAGCCATGTATCTTCATATGTCTTCCAGACACATTTCAGGATTAAACATTTTAAAGTCTACAAGGCTGCAAACAATGAATTCATTATTTTTGTCAGTGCTGCTCTGGGGGACTGAGGAGTCTGCTGTCTTGGACACCAACACCCAATGGAACTTGCTTCTGACAGCACACCCTCTGTGGGTGGTGACTGCAGACTAAAGAGCTGCAGGTGTCTGCATCCATGTAGGGCTCCTCAAGAGAAAATATTTTCAAACACTTGTGTGGATGCAGTTTCCAGGAGCTGTTGCTATGGTAGAGTGATTCTTCTGCAGGATCTGTATTATCCAAACTGCCCTTCAGGTGCTGGATGCAAACAGCTTCTCAACAGCTGTCCCACCAGCCAGGGCTGCCTCTGCCTGTTGGAAAATTTGCCCTTAAGAGTTTGAATGAGAACAGACCTGTCCTGAAAATCCGCCACTTGGAGTATACCAGGCATCTAATTTTCCAACTGCAAAAGTGTTTTACGTTAGCCCTGCTGATGAAAATTAATTGAAGACACATGTTCACAAGACCCAGAGGACATCTGTATAAGTATTCAGTAAGAAGATCAAGACTAACTCACACCAAGAAGCCATGTGCTTAACCAGCATCACCTGTACTGCTGACGGCAGACACTCAGGAGGTGGCCTTGGGGTGCCAGGACACCCAGCTTTCATCTTGTTCATAAGGGGAACAGCCCTGACTGTCCTTGGTTATGTTTATAGCCTTCACCTCTGTTGAGACGCAGCCACCCCAGAGCAGACAAGGGCATTTGCTGAATGGCAGGAGCAGCCACTGATTGGAGAGAGAGCCTGCATCTACTGGAACACTCAACAGGATGAGGAGAATTCAATAGCAGGCAGCTAATACAGAAGATAAGCAAAGCAGACAATAATTAAAGCTACACAGAGCTATATCAGCTGGGAAGTGTTTGCAGGCTCTATGTGGGCTGCAGTGAGAGTTTCAGAGGGATGACACATGGCAGCCTCCCTGTCTTCTCACTGTCTGCCCCAGCCACCTTCCCTGAGAAGTCAGCTACAGCCTGGAGGGTCCTAGAGCCCTGTGTCAGCTGTGGGGTGCAGATACCCTCTGTGAGGTGAGAGCCATCTAAAGGGCCCTTACAGGAGGTTAAGCAGGCACAGATGGAAAATGGTAATTTTTTAGTTTGGAAAGCTTTCCTATTGGGTGGATCCAGCACAAAGGTAGGATCCCTCCCCCCAGCTTCCCCTTTCCAAAACAAGGCAACAAACAGAACAAAACCAAGGAAAAAACCTCAATCACACCTGATCAAACAGAAAATTTAATCAATCCAAGAGAAAAGATTTTATTTCCTTTTCATGTGTTTCACTTACAGTGGTTTTTTTTGTAGTTCTTGTTGAGTTTTTTGTTTGTTTGGGTTTCTTTTAGTTCTAAGTTCATTCATTAATTCATGCCAAAATAGTGAATTCAACATGTCACAATGAAACAACAGATCAACACAATACGCAGAACTTTCTCAATTCAAAGTATGTGTTATATTCTTTTTTTACATTTATTCTCCATATTTCTTTCCTTCCAAATTACCCACTGAATGTGATCCCAGTTCATAAACAGCTCCTGCTGCTGTTAACTTGGCCATGCTGCCTTTCCACTGAACCAATGACCAAACTCATGATGTCAACCAGTGTTACTGCTGCTGAGAAAAGGGATCTTATATTTCACCCACATTTCTGACAGTATTTGGGAAGTTTGCTTACTGGCACGTCCAAAGTGAGACCAAATTTCTCAAACCTGAACATCCCAAACTGGGCTTTTGGTAGAGTTTTGGGCAGTTGAAGAGAGTGTCCTACAGCTGAGGCTGGTAGGTGCTTCCCATGAAGGGACAGAGTGGATAGAAAATATGGAGTTTGCCTCATCAAGGCTCACCAGAGTTCATCTGGAAGCCTCCTTGTGCAATCCAAAGGACCTGTCTACTTTGAGCTACTTTGCACATGAAGCAAGTGAAGTCCAAGTGTCAGTTTAAAGCACAGTTGTTCAAAGCACACAAACACAAGGCAGCATTACTCCAAGCTAGGAATCTATCCCACTGTCAAGTGTCTCCCCAGCACCTCTCCCAGGCACTGTGATCTTTCCGTGTTTCTCACCAGCCAAGAGCCAGAGCATGTGGGGGATCTTCCACTGATGGCATGTTCAACACACACTGGTGCTATGAGCAAAAGTGAGTCTAAAAATGGGGAAGGCAGGGAGGGAGCGCTGGATCCTGCAGCACTTCTTGCCCCTCACAGCAGGAGCAGCAATCCCTCCACTTGCTGTTGTGGGGAACATGTGCTGCACAGACATGGCTGAAAAATGTGGTTAGTACTCATCCAAAAACTCAGTGCAGAATGCACTGCTTTAAAAATGGGATTTTAAGAAAATAGTTTCATTGCTTGAAAAGCTCCTAGCCCCAAAACAAGAATTATTGCTGAGTTTTTGCAAAAGAAAGCAGTAAAACAAGAAAATCCCAAATGCAGGCTTTATCCAACTTCGTTTCCATAGAAAATGCTTTTCACTCTCCTGTCTGTTTTGATTTTGAAAACACCTGGTCTTGCTCACTGACAAAACTGCATCTCACAGACCACCTCTCACTTCCAAGGAAAACAGCACTGGATACTCTGCCAGGGAGTATCTTTGCACCTCTGCCTCCTGTGGATTTTGCCACTGGCCTCAAGGGAAGCAAGACCCAGCTCAGCACACCCAACGCAAGCATTTGGAACCAGTTTGCTCTGCATCCCACTCCTCACTTGTTAGGGATTAAGGATGAGAGGCTTTTAAAGCTGTGGACCGGTGTGATGAGGCAGGACTGTCTCTGGGGTGCAGGCAGGCTGGAGGCAGCTCCAGGGAAGGAGCCCATCTCCACGGTGCAGGAGAGAGACAGTGGCACTGCCCCTTCCAGCTCTGTATCCTACAACACAACACTACCCTTTTGTCCCAGGAGTTTATACTCCAGCTTCACCTTCACAGGCCTCCTCAGATTGCAGGAGGCACCTCTGCCCTGGGTCCATGGGCAGCACAGCCCCTGCTCCGGATAGGGCAGCCCTTACCTGCCAGCTGGTCTAAGGTATGACAGCCTGCATATCATGCCATAAAGCTGCTGCTTGGAGTCCTGTTTAATACCCTTACATCAACAGCTTCCTCCTGGTTCTCACAGGTGTGAGTGGTGTAAATGCAGTCCAGAGTGTGTTCTTGGCCAGAGCAGCTTCAAGTGGTCTCCCAAAGCAGAGATAAAGCCTGAACCACTTGGACCTCATAGCCTGGACCAAAGCCATGAACTGCTTTGGGAAGACCTCAATATTGATGGTTGCAACTGGGCCAAAAGTATCCTAGAAACAGTGTACTCCTGGCCCTGTCCCAAGCAGCACCTTCCCTGGGCAGGTCCAAGGGGTCTGGGGTGACATCTCTGCTGATGTTTGATGAGGTGTCAGGGGGATGCATCTCAGGCTGCATGGGAAGCACTGCTTGGGGCTCCCAGGGTGACTCTCCCCTCTACAGTGTTGGCCTCCCTTTGGGACTGGAGAGTGAAAACCTGGTCCATTTGTCCATCTCCTCCTGCTCCTTCCTCATATGCTAGTGGCCATTCTGCTGTTCAAGGTGGCATCTGAGCCTGCTTCAGAGCTGATGCAGAGGCACATGAAAGCTGAGTTATGGAGAGACTCCTGACAGGCTGGCAGCAGTCTCAGTGACTCACTAACTTATGATTTCCTCTATGGTGGTTTTCCAGCACAGCTGCTCCCGGCCGCAGCACATGGCGAGTGCTGGCAGAATGAGCACCGTGTCATTTCTCAGAAGGCCAGGCTATGTGGGCAACCTGTGCATTGCTCATGCACATCCCACAACAAACTCCAGTAATTGCCTCAGAGGATAACAGACCATAAATCTGGGCAGCCACACATGTGAGGCATGCATGGTCTGGCTCCTGGAATCAAAGCACGTGTGTTTTTGCTGTTTGCAGTGGCTGAATGTGTTTCTCATTCTGGATTCCCCTTTTCAGAGGAAACTCCCTCCATCCCCCTCACTTCTCTCATCCTCTTTACGAGAGGTCCTCAGGCACTCTTGAAACACGGGGAGAGGTTTACACCACTCCTGGGAGACATCTCACAACTTCTTCATGCCACTGACATAAGGAAGCTCACACAGACTCATTTTCTACACAGAGCTTGTAGGAGATGGATGAAGTAAATTGTAATTGTAGCTGGATTAAGGAAATTATAATTCTCTGGCTTCCTGGCCCTGTATTTTTTTCTCCACATTTGAAATCATAGCATTTTTGTTGTCCACAAATTCGACTACAAAACACCCAGACTACCTGGGTTACAGGTTTATTTGCAAACATGAAACTTAGCTCTAGGGTCACAGACCTATTTTGTGCAAACTCAAGGCTAAGGTTTGAGTGAAAGAAGAAAGAAATCTTTTTCTTTGCAACATTGTGGAGAAAAAAAAAGAAATTTAAAGAGGCTTTGACAAATAAAACCTAACCTGGCCAGTCCAGGAACCCCACAAAAAGGGCATTGTGCTCTGCTTAAGAAACAACAAGTCCAGTCTGTCAAGACTGTGTCCTACACTGCCAGTGTTCAAGAAACTTGGATTCAGGTAGCCAAATAACCTGATGATTTCATGTCTGAGAGCTGGGTAAAAACTATCTTCCTGCCTCCTTTCCCTTTCTGCTTCTTTATGAAAGGGACTCAGCAGGACAGATCCGACTGCGAACATAGTAAGAGGGAACAGAGAGTCAGAGGAGCAAGGTCAAGCACAAACCCAGCCAGTGGGACTGATCAGCAGTGGAACTGCAGCAGGGGGACCTGCTCACCCAAGAGGATGGTCAACTATGAACGTAAGGAGCAGGAGCAAGTGGGAAGAATAAGTCTGGATATTGAGATCAGCAAACAGAAGCACAAATGCATGAGGACAGCTCTGCCCTGTGGCAGAGCAGCCCAACACTGCGGTACACTGTAGTGGCCCAGGGGTCATCCCTGGGGTTGGCACTCGGAGGTGTCCAGGCTGCTGCTGTTCCTGGGAGCACAGGCAGAGCAGGATGAAAGCAGAAGGGAGCTGAGTGTGACTGCCCAAGGTGTTGCTCACATCTGCCAGCAGCAGCATGCTCCGGGAATACCACCTGTGCTGGCTGGAGGATGCCATCCTTATTTCTCCAGGACTGCTGGCTTGACATGCTATTGCATTTCCCTCTCTACCTGACATCTAGCAGTGCACACTGTTCCAGTTCATACACTTAATTTGCTGCCTGAGAGTAGAGCTCAGACTGTGCAGCATGTGTGCACATCACCTGTATGGCATCCATACAGTCTTTTATTAGCATCCTGGGAACCTGCAGTATACAAAGGTTGCCAGCATTAAGATTTCTATCCAGCCCATTGCAAAGACATTCAAGCTAAACAAGAGACCTCCCAGAGCTGCGCATTACACATGGTCAGGCTTCTCCCTGATGTGCTGGTTTTCCATAACATATCTGAGACTTCAAGCCATACTTTAAATAAAACAGCTGTTTTGACCACTTACAAGAAGGCAGGGAATGCAGCCACACTTTTCCACCCATAGAAACCACATGAAAAGCTCTACAAGCAGCTTTCCCCAGCCTTCCCACTCTCCTACATACAGGCCAATCCCAAGAAAATCTTGGCCAGAAAAAGATTTGCAGAGCTGCATGTCATAAATCCAGGGTTTCACTAACATTCACCAAAGGATTTTCCCCTCTTTTAGGAGGCTGCCAAAATAATCCTTGATGTGAAGTTAGGGAACAAAAAGGACCAGGTCTTCATAGTCAACAGTATTTCTTGTCTGTTTCTCCCTGATGAAGCCATTACCTGGATTTCCAAATGCCTCGGAGAAGGATTCCTCCTATCCCTTACTTTTCACTGTTTCTGATATTTTTCCCTTTCATTTTCAGCTTTTCTTTTTCATTTTACTGCTGTCAAGCACAGCAGAAATACTGTTTCATTTGTAGCTATAATTACCTCTCTGGTGTGGACACAAGACTGTTGATCCAGTCTAGTTTGTAGCCTGTGAAAAGTCTAGCTAGAACAGAGCTGGATGAAACCTGTGGATCATACAGGAACGATTTTAACAGTCTAAAGAGCTAAACAGAAAGCAAAGCCTTTTCTACCAGGTTTTAAGATAAAGCTACAGCTTTAACAATGGGAATCCCATTTCCATGGATGAATTTATAGGTTGTTTTAAAAATAATATAGAAAAGTAAGCACTTCCTGCCTAGAGATCCCTGGAATTAAAAGCACTCCCAGCATTGCTGTAACAACTGAGCAAATGTTGTGCTATGGAAGTGAAAATTGAGGATGGCTTGTTGGGTTTGGGACGGTCAACAGGACTAAGGTTTGGGGCTGCAGCACGACCTGCTGAGAAGTTTCTGTATCATAGCTCAAGTAGATTGGCTACACAAGACAGACCTGTAGTGCCCAAGCAACCTCCGTAAGCTTTGGGAAAAAGAACTGGGAGCACAGACAGGCTAGAGATGGACCTTCTGGGCTTGACAGAGTGACAGCACAAGTTACCTGTTCAGCTGAGCAGCAGCATGGCTCAAGGAGGTGGGCTTGATCTCTAGGGGTTTATCCCATAGCCTTGGAGGACCTTGAGATTTCCTGCAGGATGGAGCACAGGATGTGGGGTGGCTGGCAAACTTGGGCTGTGCCCTGGCTCACACCCTGGCTATTTTTCCACAGCCATTTGCAACATTTGTAGAGGACCTGAATGGGCCCACATAGCCTTGGGGACTTCATTTTGTACTGGGCAGCATGTGGGAAGGATGGCTTTTGTTCAGGCAGCTGGGCTGGCCAGGGATGTGGGTCGCACAATGAGAATGGCACGCTGCAGGCGGCTCTGCCCTCCCATGTACCAGTCAGCTCTCCCACATCAGCCTCCCTGGCCCCTGTGCAAAAAAACCATGTCACATGTGAAAAACATCCTTTGCTGCTCTAACAAGGCCATTACAGAATAGTTTATTTACTTCATTATGCACCACTTGCCTTCTCTCTGCTTTTGGGCTGCACTAGGCATTTTTCTCTCTCTGGATTAAAAAGATTTCTTTTTCTGGTAGATGCAGTAAGATTGCATCTTGTTCCTGCTCTATTATCCGTGCTTCTCATTTACCATTAAGACTGTTTATCACTTTTAATGGCCGTTCCTTTCTCTCACAACAGGATGGACAAGGAGTACTGCCATATCCTGAGCAATCAGAGACTCTCCTCTCAGAACTGTTCCTGAACTGGGGCTCCTCAATAGCTGCCACACTGTGATTGCTGTTCTGTGTCAGCTTATTTATCCCCCCTTGCCCCTTTCCCACAGCACAGCAGTGCTCTTGGTATCTCTAGTAATAGAACCAGGGCTAAAACCCTTCATTTTTTGCCCCAAACTGGTATTACACAAAGCTGATTTCATGTTTGGAGGTGAAACTCCTATTCCTCTCCTTGTATTTAAGCTCAGCTGTGAGAAAAGCCTGTAGAAGTGTGACAGCAGTCAGAGTTACATCCCCTTCAGCAAACCTGGCTCCAGTGTGGTCTCAAGCAGTGCTCAGCCCCCTGCAGTGAGCTGCTCTGCCAGGGCTGGCTTAAAGGGTAGACCAAGAAGGCGTCTACTCACCCCCAGGAAAAGCTTGGGCTGCTAAAAAGCAAGCTTGCTGAAGTAAAAATATTTATTCTCAATTTCCTGTTAAATTTGGCAGGAACAATGAATTTTTTCTTGTAGTTTTTTATTAGGAGATAGGGATTTAATGGGAAAACCCAGCAAAACATAATCTACCTCCCCAGCAAGCAGGGTAAGTCCAGGGCCACGTTTCCCTCTCACAGCTTTAACAAGGACATAGCCCTTGGCTTTACCCTTGGACGCTGTGGAGAGACCTCTGATCTGATGGCTGGAGGCACAACTTCACAAGCAACAGGACCTTAGCAACAAGCCCCTCAAAAATACCTTGAGGAATGGCATTTAGGGAAATTAATGGCTTCTGGCAAAACTGGCCACAGCACTAAGGTCACCATGTAAGTGGACTTGCCTGGCACTGCTGTGGTCCTTGCCAAGCAAGTCAGACTCCCATCCAGGCTTTTCAGACAGCAGTCCTGAGATGGCCTCTGGCTTGCAGGAGGCAAAACACAGTGGCTTCTTTTCTAGCTGGAGAAAAACCCTAGAGGGAAATACCCTGATGTTGCTTTGACAGAATTGATAAGTTATTTCTTTTCCCTACTACCCTTTAAAGCACCAGAATCAAGTTAAAATAGGAATGTGCCTGTGACCTGAGTGTGACAAGGAACACTGGGGACCTCCTCACTTAGGCTTGGTTGTAAACCTAGTGTTTTTTTTATGAAATATTACAGTGTGATTCATCACAGGGTAATTAAGCTTTAATCCAGCTGCAGATTTATCCACTCAATGGTTAAACCTGTCCTGGTTGCTAAAGATCTCCTAATAATGGGGGTACTGGTATTTTGTTCTAATTTAGACCATTTAAACCCTATATCAAGCTATTAACATGAACTGAAGGTTGGTTTGTAACATAGCTTTATATTGTTTCCCTATCAGCATTCATTTTGCATTGGGCAGCATGAAAAACATCACACTTACCATGCCACCACCTTGCAGGATGGATCAAATGAGCACAGACACTGCATATAGTCCCCCTGCCAATACATTTCACCTCAGGAAAGGTTTTGATAGTTCCCTGCCACCTCTTTTCACCCAAGCAGACCCCTCCCAAACCTTTCCCCTCAGAGCCTTTTCTCTAGGAACACAAGATTATTTGCAGTATGAGAGGGCAATGAGCTAGAGCCTCTGTATCTCCAGAGACACCCATGAGTCAGTCCTAGACCAGACACCACCCACATAGGTTTATCTCCATTTTCTATTTGGAGCCTCTCATTAAAGTCAATCACTTTTCTGCTGCCCTGAGTCTGATCTCAGAGACTCTCCCCTCACCTCCCTTTCTTCTCATCCCTACCACAGAAGCTTCTGGACTGCAGCCAAGGCCAGAAAGCTCACATTCCCCAAAGACCTCCCTGCCTCAAAGAACTCCATTTCCCTGACATGACAGCAAGCCAGGCTCCTTCCTCATATCCCTGCCCCATGAACTTTTATAGCGAGGACAGCTCTGTTACTCATCCTTTTGAGGTGATATCAACTACCCTTAAGGTGACATACCAGTGGACCTTATTTTCCAATTTTGCAGTCACTCCTCCTGGCTTAAACATAGCTGTAAACACCAGGCACAGCTGAAGGCCAGTGAGATCTGCATGTCCTGGCCCAACACCAAGTGAACCAAGAGCACAGCATGTCTATGAATGGTCACTAAGTAGGAGCTCATCCTGCTTACGCCATGCAAACACTTCTGCACTAAGGACAAGCTTGCTATTTCTTCTCAAAAGATCTTGCCTTTTATTTCAGCATGCAGAGGACGGATGCACTGACTATAGAGCCCTTTTAGCAAGCAGCTGTATGAATACTGTGGATCCTGTAGGAAATCTGTGGAGCACTAGCAGATGAACAACATGAGGGGAAAAAAGGACTTGAAAGGATTCACTTGGGAAATACACACCCATGTCTCTGGCAACTCAGGAGCTGCCAAATACAAGCTCCATCCATTACCAGGAAAGCATCTGGCTTGTGCCCAAGGGAGAACTCCTGCAGCTACCTGTGAGCTTTCCACTGCCCACTGGGGGAAGCAGTCAGGGCTTTGCACACAGCAGGCAAGACCATCACTGGGCTCTCTCCTGAATTTCCAGCTGGCATGGTCTGAGCCAACATAACCCCGTTCACCAGAGCAGCATGTCTCTGTGGGCAGTCCTGCACGGTCAGGCTGTGCCACCCCTTGCACTCCTGTCCCTGGGCTCCAGCGAGACTGTCTGTGCCCTGGGGTGCCACTGCCCATGGAGTCAGAAAGGAATTTTTCACCTTTACTTAGTTTGCTGGAAACCAATTGTGGATACAATGGAAAGTTTCATGCTGTGTAAAAAACTCCTTCCCATAAAGCAAACATCTCCAGATGGAAAGTTTTCATCCTGTCTAATGCCAGAGCTGGGAAAGCAGGTCTGCACAGCCACACCAGGAAAGAAAACCCTGCAAATTTCTGTGTCCAGGATGCAAGGGACAGGAGACAGTTATATGGGAAGCAAACAAGTGTGGTGGACAGAGACCACCCTGCAGAAGTCCCATTTACAATTGTTGCCCAGTACCCCTCAGTATGCAGTCCAAAGTGCAGGTCCTGGTCTGTGCGACCTGCATGGGCTGATAATGTTCCTCCATTTGAAAGGATCCCCCCTTTTCAACTCCATCGATTTTGTTTATTTAATGGCTTCAAAGACACTTTTACTAACGGGCTAAATCTTACCTGGCGAACAAGATAACCATCACTGTGCACCAAAGCCTGCAGCAAAGTCAATATTGACGGAGCTGCCCTGACTGCATCCTGCCTGGCTGGGACTCCCAGGTGTGCAGCAAAGTTCTCCTCCAGGAACTGCTCAGGTGGGGACCAGCAGCGATTAAAAACAGGAGCTGCAGAGCATGTTAGACAGGAATAGTAACAACAACATGGGTTTCACAGTTCCTCAGACACAAGCAGTTCTGTTGGCTACGAACAAATACGAAAAGCTGTGCATGTAAATCACTTTCAGACCATTATTGATTTTAATAATCAGACGCAAATGGAGAGAGCCATCCAGTAATTATTCCCATGTTACAAGAAAACACACATAAGCCATAGGACACAACAACTCTGCTGATGGAAACAATTTGTAGCTTTACTTTCTGTCTCATGCTATTTTTCACTTGTTCCTCTATCCCAAACACATGTTCATCTCCTAAGTGCCCTGAGGCTTTCTATGCAGAACTCCCAGGCAGAAAGGCCAGTCCCTAGGGGTCCAGACAGTCCCACCTGTATCTGCACCTCCTCCCTCCTGCATATCATGCTTGGCTGTGGTTCACCCCTCCCTAGTCACTCCCAGCACACTGCTCACAATGGTCCAGCAGCATGCTGGAAATACTCCCCCAACAACTAGAGGCAGGAGGTTGGATGAACCCCAGCTCTCCAAAAAGGATGTTGTGTGGTGCAGGGGTCTCGTGCACAGTTGGAAAGGAAAGGCAGTATGGGGTGGTTTAAGTGAGTGATCACATACTGCAAACAGCAAGCTTCCAAAAAAGCAGCTGCTACAACAAATAGTTTACAAGAAGCTTCTGCACTGAAACAGCACTTGAGCAGTCCCAAATGATAAATACTGAAAGGAAAAGTCAGTTCAAAGAGAAACACTGGCCCTCCCACAGGAAAAAACCCTTGGAGGAAAAGAGAGATAAAGATCATAAACAATTAAAGAGCAATGGTTATTGAATATACTACCCCTGTGATTAGAGCTCCTGAATCTGTTTATCAGAACTGGGATGGGTGTAATGAGAATACTGGATAGCCAGAAGCACACAAATTGTTATGAATCATGAAGAGCCCTGTCAAAACAGAGCTTGTCTACAAATGGAAATCCTAGTGTCCCTAGCACTACTGGCTGCTCCAAACAGGAAACTTTTAGTGTGAATTTCATGGTAAACATCTATGCCCAGCACATAGTTCTGCCTACAGACTTAAGACAGGAGAAGCGAGGTTGTTCAGCCAGAGTCTTTCCTGAGTCCACCACAGAGAACAGGTTTTGTGATGAGATCTTTTTTCAGGCTGGACTGAATGGTTAACCAGTTTGATTAATAAATGCCAGAAGGAGGAAATAACAGTCAAGTTAAACAGGGGAGAAAAATGTCCCCCTACATGGCTAGATAGCAAAAGTTTACAAGAATTCTATGCTTTGTGGACAGCTCTCCCCAGCTCTTATTTAACACTGTTTTAGAAGAGACGATTGCAGCTTCTTTCCAGCACAGAGATGGTGGGGTTTTCCATGTCAACATGTTCCTAAAGGTTCTCAATCATTTCCTTCTCTCTCCCCACTTCCTAGTGGAAATGAAAGATGGGACACATGCCAGCTGGCAAGAGTTCTTACTTCAGCAGTATTATCTGATGAAGGATGGTTGGTTATAAAACATTTCTTCTGTTTCATTGGAAAGTATTCTGTTTTTATCCATTTATTGTTGAAATTTACAATTTTATAAAATTATTTGGCAAATTCTCATAGGAAGTGCCTGCCATGTTTCTAGCTGTGGCAAAACAGAGGTACCCACAAACTCATCTGGGTTTGTAGGGAGCTGAAGAGCTGTGTGCTGCAGAAGGAAGAGGTGATTCTAGGTATATGCAAAAAACCCCAAGCCTCAAAACAGTGGAACATCCAGTGGATGGAGGTTTGGGGGAAGGTTTTAATTCCTGAGATTCACACTAACCCATCTGCTGCCCTTATGTGACAATGTATTTGAATATTTAGATATAAACCCTCTATTCTTCATGCTTGGGAATAGAGTTCCAAGTTGTTACACAGAGCATGTCTGTAGTGAAACCAACTACAGGACTATGTGCAGATGCAGGGACAGTCATGATGTTGTCAAACTCTCTAGCTCAGATACCATCAAGGGCAGATAAACATTCTAGTGGGCTACCTGCCCTGTTGTTACCTTGCACTTCGGGAGCACTGTGCTGTGCTCTGGGCCACAGCGACAAGCCCACTAACAGCAGTTCCCAATTTCAAGTGATCCAGTGTATTCACACTCATGACCATCACAGCACTGCTGACAGCACAGAGCATAAAGATCTAGTGACACCATTAATTGGGTTAAAGCCATGCAGGTAGGTAGTGACTTAGTCCTTATACATATATACTGGCTTTCAATTTTGTTGCAAGGATCTCTCTATAAAAACTGGAAAAACAAGAGGATAACATGAAACTGAGCCTGTTCCTGCTAGAATTTCTGGTGAGTAGAGACTAATGGAAATGTGAAAACATGCTCCATAAAATGGCAAAAAGTCTGCTATTTCTAGAGATTTTTCTCCCCACACTGCCTACTTGGTCTTCTCTCCCAGGCCAGACTAACAGATGGCTTCTGGCCGATTGTACCCACTGAGATACTGAAACTGATGAACCAAAGGAAAGCCAGTGGAAAGTAATTCTGAGACTCTGTGGTCTATTTCTGCTACACAAAGGCCTATTGCTCCAGCTCCATCCTTAGCACAGCATGCCCCATCCCTGCATCCAGCAGCTGCCACGTGCTCTCCCCACACAGAGGATGATGGCTTGTGCCTGGTGGGCCCTGCAGGGACAGGCTCCTAGCTGGGACACGCTCAATAAGGCTTTTGTCTTATTCAGGCTTGTGGTCTATTGCATCCTGGAGTTCTGGACCCCTCTGCTAATCCTGACACAAACCTGGGAATGAAAACAATGACAACGAACAGGAAATTTTTCTGTGTGTGCAGAAAGTATGTGGGGATTGTACTGTGCTCTTCCAGCTCAGAGAAAGCTGCTAGAAAGGAAAGGATAGAAACTGCTTAAGAATGGTTCTTTAATAAGGGCCCAAATATCTAACAATAAACTCAACAGTAAAGACAAAAAGGCAAAACTCAAGGTATTTTACCTGCACTGTCAGTTGCTGTAGAACATGGAGAGCCAAATCTGGGTGTTTAATGGGGAGATGACACAGACCTTTAATGCTGCTGAAAAAAAGTAAATAAGAAAGCTGCTGAATAATATGTGCAGTGAATTTTTCTTTAGGTATGTGAACAGTTTTTGATTTATTTTCATTTATCTATTTGAAATATTTCTGGAGTCTGACTGAGCCTAGGTTTGGAAACAGTTTTTCAAGCTCAATGCAAACATTCGATATTCAAAACTGCAGTAGCCTCATTATGTTGGACTGGATATGTAAGTCAGGTGTCATGATTTCTTTGACCAAATGAATGCAAATCTTGGAAACTCTTCAAATGGTCGTTTTTGTAGGTTTCAAACTCACTTTTGGTAAACCTTTGCTAATGACTTCAAATTGACCATGCCAGTAAACTCATTTGCTAAAAATGCATGAGAAAATGAATACAAAAGGATTGCAAGTGCTGCAGTCAGCTGAAATGCAGACCTGAGCAGGTTGTGACACCAAGGAGAGCTCTGTCTGGCAGCACAAAAGTTCAGTGTCCTTTCAACAGAACTGCACATTTCCTTAGCCTGCCATTGCTACAACGCGCTGAAATCTGAAGTCTGAGTCACATGGGTCTGAGCACTGTGCAGCTCTATCTAATCACAGGCTGTTACCACTTTGGATGTCTCAAGTAACAGTGAAAATGCACAGGGCCTGCAACAGGAAGGTAGTCCTGCATCAGAGTGTGCTTGTGAACTCATCTGTTCTTTCTAACAAATTAATCCAAAGCATGAGTCACTCTTGCCGAAGTATTGATCTGCCCTGCGACTGGGGACACACACATGCCTAGGAAGCACCAACTCCAGTCCTGCAGTAGTGCCTGGATGTCACCTTGCAGGCTGCAGCTCTGCCACGTCACCCAGAAATTTTGCTGACTGTAGCTATAGACACCTTGTCTGACTTTCATTTCAGTGCACAGCACCCACCCCACTAATGCTCCATGTCACTGCACCCCTCAGTCCTATGGCTGAATAGGACCTATGTCAGAAATGAGCCAGAGGTTGCAAAGATAGTCATACAGTGAATGAACATTTTACGTTTTCAGCCTAAAAATGTATTTGTGCTGAAGTTGTTTTGAAGCTCTTTTCCATAAGCACTGTTTGCTCCCCATGCCTGGCTTCAAGGGAAGGTGGAGAAGCTCATGCAAACACAAGATCACAGGATCTACAACTGTCATACAGTGCTGCAGCTCTGAAATTTGTAGCAATGAAATTTGTAAAATCTCTGAAGAAAAAAGCCTGTCCTCCTCAGAGCCTCCATCCTAAACTGCCCATGCCATCCACAACTCCTCAGTCCACATACCCAGCAGCTGAGCACAGCACTGCCAGCGAGGACAGTCCTGCGTAGCACAGGGACTGTAGCCTGATCACAGGCTGTGACCTCTTATGCAGAAAGGTGATGCTCAGAGCCCAGATGGCTCTGTTCATACAGCCCCTGGCTGGTTCTTAGTGACACACAGGGCCAGACACATCAGGGAGAGGAGCTGTAGGTGTGGCAAAGGCCACATTCACCATAAAATCTTCCAAGCACACATTTTATCTCTCAGTCATAACATCAAGCTCCTTAGACATCTACTTTTTTTTTCCAGTCTATCTGTAAAAACATGAGGGGCTTTTTGTGTGGAAAAGAAAGCATATAGAGCCTGATATTAAAGTGTAAGACATGTTGGTTTAATCCTGTCAGGATTTTAATGTAGATTATATAGGGACAGGCAATGACCAGAGGGAGGGAGAGAGGTGTAAATAATCTAGAGGAGTGTGGACTTGTTGGCAGGGTGGATTTATGTCCTGTGTTAATAAAGTGTCCTTTCATCTCTGGAACCTGGGCTCAGAAGCCAGTCTAGACAGGAATTAATGGAGCTCCTTCTCCACTTACAGATCTCAAGGTTTCCCAACACTGAGAGCTCAATCAGCCATGGATACTGTTTTTTACAGTGAGCTTTTAAACACAAGCTCTGATCGTTCACCAAAGAACGTCTGCTGCTAGGCCAGGAGACAAATTAAATTCACTTACTACAGCTTTTTTATGTGATTGCCACTTGAAGATGAAGCCAAGCAATTGTGAGCCTGTTGTAAAGAGATGGACCAAGGCATGCCAAGAAAATACTAGTGTACACTGATGTGGACCAGGACTTGGTTCTGCCTGGAAACCACACTTAGGAACATGAGTTACTCAAGGCAATACAGCACTAGGGCCTGCAGATGCTGAATTGGGTGAGGTCTCCTGCAGTGAAAGAAGATTGCTGTCTTCTTTATTGCTTGCAGTGAACCTTCCTTTCTGTTTATTTGTCCCCCTTAGGGATCCAAAAGTGTAGGTAGGGATGGAGCATTCAAAAGCATTTCTCTGTAAAGGATCTGGAATTTCACTGGTGTATGCAGTCAAGAGAAGCAAGGAAAGCTATGAGCAAAAATGCACATGCCCAATGTGATTTAAAGTATTAAAAGCAAAATTCTTTGGAGAAAGGTTTGTTAAGGATTATAATTTCTTGAACTCTTCAATTTCTTTTCCTGGGAAAAGGGTACATCTTAAACTCTCATCTCCAGCTATGCACAAGGACCCCCAGATGCAAAGGCATTCAGCTCCTAATTTTACATCTGTTTAATTTTCAACAACAGGAGAGAGGGAGCAGCAGGATGCACTGCCAGCTATTAGGGAGTCCTTTTATTATGCAAAATTTGCATCTTGTCTAAGTACAAGGCCTTAAAGGAGTAAAGACAGAGCCAGTTAAAGAAAAGGAATAGGAGAACAAAGTGGTCTCCAAAGGCACAGCAAGAGGTAAGAGCCCACTGTAAGCAGTGATGGACAGTGTGACAGCTCCTCTTACCAGGGTATTTCTTCTACAGACGTTTGGACAGAACATTTGGAAGTGGCCAAAGAACTTCCTTGCAGGAGCTCAATAGCTGCTGGCTAGGCAGAAGGACTATGCAATTTGTAAACTTTTAAATTAAGATATACAAAAGTCACAGGTAATATATAAGCAGTTCTCTGCATGATATTTTAATCTGTTTATAAAGCTTAGCACTTGGATGGCAAAAACATTGATGTCTCTTAGTGATGATTGCCCCAGGCTGCCTGCACCATGCTTGTGGTAGCAGGAGCCCTCTGCTTCCTTCTCTTCTTTCCTGGAGGGTCAGTTTATTATAAAATCTCACAGCACTGCACCATGAGGATCCCGTGCCTCTGGAAGAAAGGGTGGCAGAAGCTTTGTGTTTGAGGAATGATGGCTGCAGGTCCATGGGTGATATGCCCAGCTCCATTCATTAGATAGCAATTGGCCTCTTTGACCTAGCCTGGGAATCTGCTGGGACTGCCTTGCAAAACAGGAGTCATAGCCAGAGAACATGATTTAAATGAGGCCCAGGCCAAGATGCAAGATAATTCCTGGCCTGGTGAAAGGCAAGGCTTCCTCCCTGTGCAAGAACTAGCAGTGAGACCTTGGGAGAAAAAGCATGTGGGCTCAGCCTGCTCCATTTGAGATTATACACTTTTTGCCACCTGCTGAGCTATGCTGTCTGTCTCTGGTGGGACTCCTCAGCTACAGCTGGAAGCATTACAGGGTTTAGAAGTAAGGAAAGGCATAGAAGATGATCAAGGGTTTCTTTGTCATGCGGGGTTTTGAGCATTAGTAGAATTCATTAGGGGAATCTGATAATAAAGAGCAGCAATAAAGTGCATTAGACCATCTCTGAGCCTCCAGAGCTGTGCAAAGCCAGCCTGTGGCAGGGTGCAGCTTTAGGCTCTTCTTGCTCATCTCTCAATCTGCAGCCAGAGCACAGCAGTAGCAGGGGAGATCGAACCAGATGCAGCCTCTCAGCCTTAAGCAGAGCTAATGTCAACCAGTACACCCTTGTTCTCCCAGCCATGTTCTCCAAACCCACTCTCGTGGGTCAGCCATGACTAAGCTGTAGCATGAAGCAGTGCAGATAGTAATGCATGTGCAGGGTGAACTTTACCGCTCACTGCCTCAGTCCCAAACTTTTGTCATCTCCATGGAGGCAGGCTGTGCTTCCTCCTGCCAGGTCCCACTCCACAGACAATTTATAAGCCGGCACAGGCTCTTCTGAGATTGTATTGTGGATGCCCTGGTGTATTTTGGGCTCTGTGCCAGCCAGCTTCTGGTTCCCAGCTTCAATCATGCCCAGGGCTGGGTGCTGCAGTGTGGCAAGAGCAGAGCCAACGTGGCAACAAAGCTCTGTGGAACAGAGAAAAACCCCATTATATGCCTCTCTTAAGAGCTTATCCTCTCTCTGCTCACATGGCAGTTTAAAACCTTCCACTCCGTGTAAGGTAAAGAAGACACAGAGAAGTGGATGGGAGGCGGATGGCATTTCATGTACTGGCACAGCTGGGCCCAGCACCCTGTGGGTGGCACAACTGACTGCTCTGTGTGGAAGTGATTAAGGCCCTGCTGTTACACCGACACACACCACCTCAGTGCTCTGCAGCCCTTTCCATCCTCTCAAGAAGACTCAATGCTGTCTTGGGGATGTGTGAATAAAGGAGCAGCCTGCAAGGTCTCTATTTACAACTCTTTTGGCACCTGCATCTGTTCTATGCTGGGCAAGTGAAGGTGTCAGGCACAAGGTTTAAGGCGCTTTATTACAGCACCATCTCTGTAGTTGTTGAGCCCAGTAGCTGCCATTAGCACGTGCACACAAGGTGATGTTTCCCTTGCCATTGCCGATGGGGAGCTGTCACCTGGTACTCCAGCATCACTGACACCTGCCCCCATCTGGCCCCACTGCCTGGAGCTCTGACACTGGCTGGGTGCAGCCCCTCTGTGCTGGCGGTGAGCTCTGTGCTGCATGGGGACAGGAGGGGCTGGGCCGGGCTTTCTAAGGAGCAATTTGGGCTTATGGCCCCCCAGATCGCATGAGCAATTTGCACAACTGAGCCAGATGCCGCCCATTGTGGACCAAAAGAGACTGGTCTGAGCTCTTCCCCCCACCTGCACTGTCCCCTCCAGTGTCTTGCAGATGCTAATGGGCTGTGGGGGAGGCTGCCTCCAGACCCAGGGATGCCTGCGGTGAATTTTCCTGGCTCCCTCAGCAATGACAAGCATTTATCAAGCAAAACTCAGAGCTATGTGTCCACAGTGGCTGCAGGTGTTTGGACTCCAGCTCCTGTGTTGGACCCAGCAGTCCTCGGCTCTTGGTGTAGTTGTAGGGAAAAGAGATTTGGATTGAAGAAAGGTGAAGACATCTAAAAAGTGTGATAAAATTGGAGCTGGGTGGGATGGATCCTACACGTATGCCGTGGCAGCCAAACTAGCCCAGCAGAGGTGGCTTCTATCTCTAGGTTGGTCAGGGTCAGAAGTGAGAGGAGCTGCAAAAGCCAGGATGCTACATAAACCCTGTGCACTCACAGCCCTCTACCCCATCAAGGTAGACCCGGGAGCAGAGGAATCCTAAGCCCACTTTCTTTAGAATCCCTTAACAGCTTTGGCACTTCAGTCCAACTGCTAACTGACCACTTGCCTTTGGGTGGCATCAATGGGTCTCACTTCCAATCAAATGAAAGGTGTCAGAGTGTCCTGGGGAGGGGTAGGTGCTCTCTGGGGGTATACTTCAGGCTCCACAGAGTGCCATTCCAGTACTGGCATGCTGCCTTGAGCACAGCATAATGACACGGGAGAACTGCAGCTCAGGGGAGGGGAATTTGGGTTACCTCGGGAGAGAGAGACACAGTTAATACCAGTGTTTGAAAAAGGAGCAGTGAGCAGCAGTGGAGTTTGCCCAGGTGGACCTGCATTCATCCAACTCTAATTGAACCTCTGCTCCCAAAGCAACAACTATTTTGGGAGCTTGAACCAAAGTGAGTTAAAAATTGCCGTTAATCACTGACCCCTGTGATGCTGAAAGTGCTGCGTAAGGGAGGAGGTGTGTGCATGAAACAAAAGCCTGCAATTCCATTCCAACAGTGATTAAATTGACAGAGGTTGTGTCCCATAATGCAGCATTATGGGAGACAAGGCAAACAAGATTAACCCACATTGACACGGCACTTATCCATGGCTAAGAAGAGACCCACGCTATGGCACCTCTGTCCCACAAGTTTACAGCAGCCCACAAGAGTCTAATCCCTCATGGTCTGTCAAGCTATTAGGCAAATCTCTGGCTCTCATTTGCCTAATCCAATAGCCCCCAGCTTCATAAGAAAGACCTCCTAGGGGGCCTTAACAACCATGTTTGTTGGCCTTATATAAGTAAACAAAGCAGCTTCCTCTCCCATATGGGATCTCAACACCCTCTTAACCTGGAGATAAAACCAACCATGCTCAGAAGAGGAGGACGTGATTGTAACAGGTTGAGTTCTGCCCCCACAATAAGCAGCATCTGAAGGATTTTGCCATCACTAGCTCTACAGTTAACACTCACTGCAGAGTTGTTAGGTACCTGATTTCATCCCAGAGCCTTCATATCATCATGGATTTCTTGCATAGCTGATGAGGTCATAGTGCTCATTCCCCATTTTGCCATCTTCCGTGGAGGGATAAGCAATGTTAAAGCATCCTTTGAAGACCAAGATGTTTTGTGTCCATGTGTGAGCATCACCAGGAGAACAAACACTTTCACAAACTTGTACACCTGAATCTACAAATGCTTTCTTGGAAGGCCTACAGATATTTTTCTGAATCCCACCACTGGCAGTGGTACCTCTAACTTTGAATGTAGCTGAAGTATTCTCTAGTCCTTGAATTGAAGGACACCACCACCTCTGGTCTAGGAGCATATGCCTCCTTGGTGCTTTGGCCAAGGATCCAAACTCTCTGGATCTCCTGGGGCTGATAGCTGCTCTTATCTCTGGCGTATCATTATGTCCTTGACAATGTGTTTTGCTCCACAGACAGGCAAACCTTTTAGGAGGGTCCAGGCAGATGAATAGTTACCTAAGGCTTGGCTGCCTACTAGTCTTAGCCAGGCCTCTGGGGATTTGAAAACTAAGCTGAAAACATCACAGAAAAAGGTTTCCTGAGGGGCCTTCCATACAGCTCAAGGGAGGCTGGGGTCAGGAAGCCATTATCACATTTTCTCCCACTTTTTCCACGGAGTGCATTTGCAAAGGCAGAGCTGAGAGGGTAGATTTTAAAGAGAAACATATGGCAAACAGCACTGAGAGGTCCAGTGAACAGGAACACTAGGACAATCACTTCTATGAAAGACAACCCATGGACTGTTAGTGACAGTTTTCCACTGCCTGCCCCTATCCTAGACAATTTGGAGATGAGCAGGTTGAAGAAGTAGCAGAACTGCTCTGTGGAGAGGCCACAGATAACATCTGAAGGAAGATGCAGGATTAGCCTTTGCCATCCTGTCAATACTATCCCTCTCCATGAAACCATTGTGGTACTGTAGAGGCACAGGGGGTCTGCATGTAATTCCAGAGCTGTTCATGGGTTGGCTGATCCATAGGAGCAGAGAGTACTAGTAGTCAAAACCTGGATGCTCTGGGCATGATAGAGGTTGGCTGGTTGGGTCCTTACTTCTGTATCTCATCTTTTACAAATAGTATAATTTCTCTAGGCTCTCATATGAGTCTGGGCAACACATGGAGAGTAAACAATCACTTCACCTTTCCACCATATGCATGATAATTTCAAGGCATTGGACAAGTAAGCATTTTAACTTTAAAATATAAAAAGACTCCAAGACACTTTTTGGTCCCCCAGCCTTTGCCCCTGCCCAGTCTCCAGGGATGTAGATATGAAATGACATGTTTTCAGCAGTCTGGAGTGGAGTTCCCTCAGAGACTGGTGGTGAGCAGGAACCTGATCCGTAACTGTAAATCCTTCACATCCACCAGTTGAGCAGCTGTTCAGGTTAGGTCTCATTTACATGCAAAGCAGTTCAGCCATCAGCAAGGAACTCTAATGATGTAAATCAGTCGTGTGTCATCCTAGCAATGAAAGTCAAGGGAGCCCTTACTTGCTTGAATCCAGCACGTTTCAGCAAAAGTGCCATTTAGGAAAAGAAAGGAGATTTTTACTGTGGAGTATGACCCACTACCCTCAGTCACTTTCCAGCTGAGATCACAGCTAAATCGCTTATCTTTACATTTTCATACAAATCTGATTATCCTTCAAGAGCTAATTGTTTCATAAGTGCCACTTGGAAGCTATCCATTTCCAGCACAAATAAAGAAATTGCACTATAAAACTGTCTACCTTTGCCATGAGTCACTTTAGCACATAGGATGAATATTTGGCACTCTTCACTTTTTCTGATTAACTCACATATTTATTTTGGAAGAAAAAAAATGGACTGCTTTTATTTCTTCCAATCAGAATTCCTCATATTTGCTTAGCTTATTGAAACTTTTTAATAGACCTTACAGTATGTATGTTAGATAGTGACTGTTGATGGAGGAGACATTCACATCTCCGTCATGTTAAAAAAAAGCAGAAAAATATCTACAAGAGCATTTGATACTTTGTTAGGAGAGGCAGTAAACCCTACAGATTATGTCACCTGCCATGAAGAAAGGTTTCATCCCTTTGACTGAGGCCATGGAAACATCCAGCAAAGACTTAAATTCAGTGTCTCCTGGATGGAGCATGTGTTTCTCTTCCAAAGAGAAATTCTAATGTGTTGCAATTAAATTTCTTAACGATCCATTCTGAACTAAGCTGGGAAAAAAACCCAAGAAAGAAAAAAGTTTCTTCAGAAAGAAAGTTAGGGATTTCCTCAGCTGTTCTCTCAATCTGATGAGAAAGTAGTTATACACCTTTGCAAAAGGATGTTGCTTAGGCTAAGGAAAAAATTCTATGAGTTTACACATGTGACCATATATATGGCTGAAGTTTAAAAGAGCAACCAACTTCGGCTTAGCATCAGTTAATTACACAGTTTACAAACATCTTTGGAGTACTATCTAAAACAAAAGAAGTAATGTTCCAGGATGAAACCAGTTTTGTGTTTTACCACTGAAAATCCTGAAGGATGCAGGGACTGCAGGAAAAAGAAACAACAGAAGTCGTGGTCATCTGCAAGGTTCCATTGGAGATTCAGGACAAGGGATATGCCTCTTTCCTTCATGCTATGCTAGGGTTAGGGTTAGGGTTAGGGTTAAGTCAAGTCACTTATCCCACACTGTAAAATGTGACATTAATTAACAAATGGACAGGGAAGACATTACAGAGCAGTATGACCAAGTGGTATATCATTATGTGCAAGGCTCGTATCAAATACTACTATTTTTGTAAATTTAGGTGAAATGAATCCATACAGTGACCTAACCAAAGAGTTGAAAGCTGGGGAAATGAGAGGTCCTTCATGCAGGCAGAATCCTTCCAGGCTAAAAGACTCTGCCTCTGCAAGGAGCTACGTGCCCTACATTCCTTACTACTGCAGCAAGGGCTGTGGGTACTCCTGTCTCCCTAGATTGAAGCCTAAAGTTGTCAATTAGGAAAACAAATGTGGGCACTAGACATCTTTTTGTGAGTGTCAGTTCAGCAATGACTTTATTACAAGCAATTTTACTATTGAATGTAGTGCAATTTCGGTAATTTAGAAAAGTACAATGATGGATTAAAGTTCTTGGTGATAGACGTTTATTTCACCTTCTGAAACACAATTATTAAGCACTCAATCATAGTATCTTGTTCCAACTAAAACACACGTTGTGTAATTCTTCAAGCTATAGAATTATAGCAATTAGAGAGGGAAATGGCTGATTAGGTCACTGATTCCAGCCTGTTGGCAGCCCACGATTGCTCCCTGCCCTGTATCAGCTAGAGTTTTCCCCAAACTCCTTTCTTTCACATGTTTTAGTGATGATGATATCCATTTAAAAAATAAAATAAGGGGACTTCAACCACAGTTGAAAGATTCAGCCTTTTACTGTATATTCACAGTGGGAAGGCTTTGAGGGGTTTTTGCCTCCTTGTTATCGCAGGTGGCTGAAATACTTTGAACCAGAATGTTCTTCAATTACCCTTCTCCATGGAAGCAGCTTTGCTGAAAAAATTTCTCAATTTTCCTTCTAAATTAAAACTATAAGTCCTGCTTTTCAGTTTGGAATTCCTCTCACTACTTTTTGCCTAATGACATCTTAATATTTAGCATTTCCTAAAACAGAAAGAACAATGAGACTGACTGAAGTTTTATTGAAGAAGAGCCACCATTCCTGACCTTTATTGCCAGAGGGATGGTGGGGATGTGGTTTCTACTGCTCTTTTTAGGGAGCTCAGCTGCCCAACTTAGTGCTCTGAAGACCAGGGCTTTCTCTGCTGTCAAATGCTGCATGCCCCTCCCCACATCCCAATGCAGGGGAACCGAGCAGACACTCACAGGCTGGCATTTTATTACACGTACAGACATACCTGCCTGCATACCTTGTGGAAACAGCACTTGTGGTGCTGGCTTTGTGCCTTCTCTGTGTTTATCCTTGGGTAGTATCCTTAAGAGCATGGAAACAGCACATTTTAAATAAATAAAAGAGAATGTCTTGAGAAAGGAAGCTTTCAATATGAACTCATGCAAACAGCTGGGCAGAGAAATCTGTTCTGTGAAGTTGTGCTCTTCCAGACATTGAAGAGACAGACCTGGAGAGCTGCACATGCAGTCTACACCCCAAAGGTGTGGCCATCCCTTTAAGGCATTGCCCAGCTGTGGATGGGCCAGTGAGGCATTGCTCAGGCTTGGCAGGGCCAGCAGTGTCCTCAGGGTTTGCCATGCAGCCGGCACCAGCAGAGGACAGGATGTTCAGACACAGAATATGACAAGCTCTCCTGTCATGGATAAGGTCAACTAGGGATTAAAAAAGAAAGAAATGCATGATTCTTCTGACAACTCAACCAAGCAAGCAGAGCCAGAGCATCTATCAACCATCCACAAGGCCAGTCCTCACTCCATTGTCCAGCTCAGGAAGTGGCTTACCCTACATGTCACTGGAGTCAACAGACATCTCCCCAGATAAAATACTCTTCTGTGCCAGCTGGCATTAAGCTCAGCCCCATGATGTCCTTTCCCCCTGTATCTTAGTAGCTCCCTGAGCCTTCCTGCCTGGTGATCCTCCATTAAGATTATCCTTCAAATGAGCTGCACACAGGAACAGGAGTACAAAGATGCACAGGTACAACTGATCCAAAATTAAGCACCAGACTACTTCTGTTGAATTTCAGAGGTTCTGAAGTTTTAGCCACAGAGTAGTGAATGCCTGAGAATCTGGAGACTGGGGGGGGGGGAGGAAATTGTCTTGTGCAACTGTCAGGTGCCATTCAGCTCCAGCCATGAAATCACAACATTTACTTTGTAGGGCCGTGCCTGTGTCTTGTCAGAGGCACAGCCTCTCACAGCACAGGAACAGGCTCTGTTCCCAGCTCCACCACAGACTTCTCGCATCTCTCTGGAAAAAAATCACTGAGAAGCACATCTGAAAAAATGTTGCACGCTCAGTTCCAGACATTTGATCTAACACCTGGCCCAGCTCTCAGGAGCACTGGACACTGCAAACACTGTTGGCTTCGACTGGGACACTTGTAAAATCCAGACCTGATGGGCAGTGGGGATGGAGCGAACATCTGCTTCTTCACTGCACCACACAGACTTCACACTAACGTACCTTTTCAATGGAGCTATGTACAAGTCAAACCAGTTAAACCAGCAAACAGTTGCTCTTTGTTCTGTACCCATGCAAGAACATTAAAAACTCTCACAGTTTGGCACCAAAAAGACAGAGACCCAAAGCTGGTGACTGTGTTTGGAAACAGGAGACATAAACTCTTTTAGTTCTGTTTTCCCATGTGTAAATAGAGGATGCCTATTCCTGCCTGGTACTTAGGATTGCCAGGTATTTGGAGACCACTGCAGGCATCCCATAAACGACGTAAAAGCTGCTTGTAGTACTTCTTGCTTCACCTGTTTTTAAAAGCTAGCGAGGTGCTGGCTGGACACTAGTAATATTTGCTGTGTCAAGCACAAAACAAGATACTGTTGCTCACGCTATGAAACACATTATTGTTGAGCATGCTGAATACAGAGGCTGCTTTTTGACATTTCATTTGGTGCATTATATTCTGTCGTAGACAAAGATTAAGTGTTTGGAAATAGTTGAAAACTGGAGGATAACTTTAAAAAAAGAGAAATATACAGTTTCAAAGGTGTTTCTCTGCCTTGCCGTATTTTTTTGCACGTAGCTCTCCCTGTAGCAGAGGAGAAATTCACTTGTGACAGTGTTTGTATTTGACAGGTACCTTGTTGGAGCAGCACACCTGTGTTACACTACCACTACATACAGCAGAGTTGAACATGCTGCTCTGCAGCAATGGGCTGTAAGAAACAAGCACAGGGCCTCATGCCCCACGAGGTATCAGTGGTCTGGATGTGTCATCTCACCTAAGGAGGCAGAAACATGCTAGTTATTCACTGCCAATCAGTCCTGATGCAGTGGTTTTGCTGGCATCCCAGGAGCTGTATCTTCCACTGCAAGAAATCTGGGAATGGGTTTGATGGGCAATGTTTGCTGTCATGGGGAGAAGAGCAATCTCAGACCTCCTTTGTGAAGACAACCATGGGAAGCAAGGACACTGCAAGCAAGCATGCCTCTCACTCCCCATCTCCTGAGGGGCGAGTCAGGCAGTACCTGGCCCTCACTGTCACACTCCACCAAGTCTGCTGGGACATGCCATGGCCAGGGATCACTCCTCATCAGGGCTTTTTCAAATAAACAAAAAAAAGTGAAATATCAAATAAAATAGAGTAAGAAAAGTGCCATCTTGTGTTCTTCTTATCTCCTTCATTCCCAGGAGTCTCTGATGCCTTAAAAGAGTGTCAACCATTCTGAAAGCAAACCTTTTTGATAAATGATGCAGTTACTTGTTTTGCAGAAAGTTGAAATTTCTTGTGATGCCATTTTTCAAAGTAACACAGGATCTAACAAAGAGAATCATAGGTGATTCACTGCATGGCACTCCATTTGTCTCAGGGGAAGAAAGACCTCGTTTGAACCTCTCAGGATTTGAACCTGTAATTCCACTGAACCAAAGCCTCTGAGACCTGAAGTTCAGCAGTTTTCTTCCTGAATGTAAGACTAGGTTTTCCTGTTCCCCATGAATCACCATAAAACTGCACACTGTTCTGTAAAATGAATTGCCCACTACACAAGAAACACCAGCATCTGCACATCCCAGCAAAAGGTGACCAATGCAATTGTGCTGCCATCCATGCCACCAGCCAATCCTGGTGGTGCTCCCAGGTTGGATGTTGAGGATAGGGGAATGCAATCTTGCATATGGGATGCATGCTGTCTTCTCTATGCAGCACACTTGCAAGCTGATCCACTGTTTCTGTCCACTTCAGCTTCTTCTGAGGCATCTGACAAGCAAACAGAGGGATTTTCATTGCCTAAAACTCCAGCTTTGCTTCATGCTAGGGCATGCTTTAATGATTCACCAGATGAAATACATGTACATCCAGAAGCAACTGTGGAGGCCACAAGTGCCATCCCAGATTTGCATGATTTTAATCAGAAGATGACAAACTTGGAGCTGATCTGGAAGTCCTGCTTAGCCTAAATCCCACCTGCCCATCCCAGGACCCGGCACTTGTCCTGCAGCTGAAAATGCAAATGCAGAGACAAATGCAATCTTCTTGGCCTGGATCAGTGCTTTGCCTCCTCCAGGAAGTGTGACCCCATCGGTCTGTCAGTTCTGATGCAACAGCCAGTCATTGCACCAGCAAGGACCTCAGAGACAGCCTCAGGGCTGCACCATCATTATGAGATAAACACTCTGAATTGCTCAATAGATCCTATGATGATCTGAGGAAGGACAGTGCTTTCATATGCTGCTCTGCTGACTATCATGCCCATGGCCAGCAAACCCATGCTGAGGCTAAAGAGCTACTGTCCCTTGGGGCATGGCAGCCATCCTTGAGGAAGCAACCCTGAGCAGGGCTGTGTGCAGGCAATCCCTGTGCTGCCAGAGAGGGCTGGCTCTGGACACCCAGCTATGCCCCCAGCCACTGGCTTTACTGAATTGTGGCAGCAAGCTAAGCACAGATAAACACCCTGGGGTTTTCAAGGAGAGAAGCAAGCAGTTGTTGACAGCATTTCCCCCAAGTGTTACCCAAATCTGAAACGAGTTGTAACAGGCTTGTCATAAATTTGGGCTGCCAAACTCTCCCTGGAAGAGTTTCTCCTGACACCCAGGAGGGCAGACCTCCCTCCCTGGAGAGGAGGGGAAGGAGATGGTTGAGGTGGGTTACCAGACACTTCTTCAGTGCCTCTTCTCTCTGCTGTGTGCTCAAAGCAGCCTGCCATGGGCACATCTTCGAACGTCAGACACCATGGGAGGATGGCCACTTGCCAGGCAGGCTGTGGGAGCTGGGCTCTCTGCCTGAGACAAGGCCAGGAGGACGGAGAGACTGTCTCCTGCTCTGGGTGATAAACTTCTGGCTTGTCCTCAGCTCCCTTGGTGAGCATCTCAGCCATACCACCCATGCTGTGGTTCACAGGCCCTCCCTGTAGACTCTAAACCCCATGTTCTGTTTCCAGGGAGAAGTGCTGCCCTCACACACAATTAGGAGAGCAACTATATTCCCCCGGCCTGCAGGTTGTTTTAGGGATCACACATTCACCCCAGACAGCCTTGGAAGCAGGGAAGAGGGACCAGGAAGGTTGATGAGGCTTTACTCTGCAAGAGAAGAAGGCGGTCATGGTTAGAGCACAGGAGTATTAACAGGGAGTTAGGACATCCAGGGTAGGATCTCTGCAGACAGACTGGGCAACCCAGCAGCCATGGTGACAGCCCACATCTGTGGGAGCCTGATCCTGCTTAGCCAAAGCCTCTCTGCTGAGGTCTCCTGTGCTGTGCTGATGCTGTCACACTGGCATAATGTGTCTGTGGGGGATCTGCAAAACAGCTCTGAGAAAGAGTTATTTTTCCCACCAACTGCTCCACTTTTTACAGCCAAGATGAAGTAAAACAGAGCCAAAGAAACACAGCTCCCAGGAGATTTTCAGCTGGAGGAGAATGACGAGGTCCTGGAGCAAGGAGAGGGGATTCAGGCCAAGCAGGGCTCCCAGATCAGCTCCCAGATGTTTCAGAGAAGAGCATCCATAGCAGACCTGAACTGCAATGTGGAAGCAATTTGCAAAATGCAATCAGAGACCAACTAGCCCATGCACACAACCTGCCAGACAGGTGCCAGCAGCATCACTCTCCTCTCCCCTCTCCGTTACCATCATCTGCCACACAGGAGTGCAAGAATGTGAATGCCTGCATCTTCCAACCCATGAAACTGGGGTCAGAGAGAGCTGCTGTGAGATATGTGTGCCTGCTCTGTCCCTGGCTCCCAGCACTGCTGCCAGCAGAGCCAAACCAGAGTACACTGGTTACTGACAGGGCTTTAGCAGCAGGAAGAATTAGCAGAGGAGCTTTTGTGGCCTTGGATCTTAATGAGATTCATTTCCGAAGAAGGCCAGAGCCTCACTGCAGTTTCCAAGCAGAAAGGGATCACCTGAGGACTTTGAAAAGGAAAGAAGAGGTACTTCATTAGCGCTACAAGAGCAGAGCTCGGCAGGAAGGGAGAGCGAAGAGTTGAGCACAGGCCATGCACAGGGCAGGGCAGCATTTTGCTCCATCTGTGTTATGGACATTCAAGTATTCTGGATTCCAGAAGGAATACACACTTGGGCACATTCTGCTATAAGCAAGTGAGATGCCACTTGAAGAACACACTGAAACTGACCTCTCTATGATTCCCTAGGAGTAAAATCAGATTTGAAGCTGTAGTATTTAAGAAAAAAATACCAGAACTGCTGTTGGAGCCTGGGATCTGGTTTCAGGGGCTTTGCAGGAACATTCCATGCCATTTTCAAGGGCTTGTTAAAAAAAACTTCATATCATCAGAGTTCTGTGGGTTTTTTTCCTGCTAGTTCTGCAGGCTACCATGGGGAAATTCACTAGCAGGATTTCTGTAGGACTCTGACTCACACAGGAACTTTTATTACTGCTTTTAAATATTTGACTGCCTTTTGGCTGCTGGCAGAAAAGTTATTAAATATTTTACCAGCTATGGCCAGAAACTCTTTATAAAAGCATCTTGGCCTGGCATAAAGCATGTGTCTCTACTTATCTCTGTAGCATGTGCTCAAAGCTTTCACATGTCCCCTGGCAGTGGAAGAAACTTGGGACCTTTATGTTCCTAGGCTGTAGATAAACAGAGCATCCAATGTCCTGCGCTTATGTGAGTAAATCTCCTGGTATGCAGATAGTCCTGCTGCAAAAAGCAAGATACATCAAATTTGCAGGACTGACGAGGATAGGGCCCTGGTACAGACTCTAGATTATGGTTCAGTGCACATCTCTGTGGTCTGATCCTGCCTGGAACTGTCAACTCAGCCACTTAACCCTTACTCAAGGGATTAAATTGAGTGAGGAGCTCTTACTCTTGCAATTAGTTAATGTCACTGGGTTGGGTGGCACTTTTGGTACTGCATGACACATTGTTTCTTTCCTTGAAGCCTTTCCCCTCCATCACTGTTTTACTTCCTTTCGTCCTCCTCCCACAAATTAAGATGAAACACAGAGAAAGCATCTCACAAACTAGAGCAGAGATGAACTCCCTCCCAGTGCCGCATTGGAAGAAAGTGGGAATAAAATCACTGCCTGTTTCTGCTTTCACAACAGCAGCAAATCAGACTGTTCTGCTAAAGGTTATGTTCATCAGAAGGACTTGTGCCCGATTATTTTGTTGTGTGATACAATGACCAAAAGAAATGGGTTATCACTAAAAGGGCCTGCTGCTTACCTGCTTAGGTAGCTGTGCTTCAGGAAAGCAACAAATTCTGCTTCAACTTTTCTGCATCCTTCTGTGGGCTTCCATAGCTGAATGCACCTGCAGTAGGGATAAACACAGTGGGGAAGGGGAAGGAGAGAGGATCTGCTTTATCAGGGGCAGAGTAGACTGGAAGCAGCTCCATTCTTACCGCATGGAGCGGGGATACACCTCGACTGGCCCCATTTTATAGGGGCTATGTTTAAAAGGACCAGCTCTGGAGCTGCTAACTACCCAGCCTCTGCAGCTCAGGTTTGCTGGGGAGTTCGTGCTCAAACAGCCAGGCTGCTTTTGGGCTCCTTCCTATGCTGGCAGCAGCGCTGGAGTGGAGCAGCTCGGAGCTAGCTCAGGGCTGTCCCCGCGGCCTTCGCCGGAGGCGGATCTTGTGTGTTCCACAGCTGTCAGCGAGGCTGAACTGCTGTAATGCAGGGGAGAGTCGGGCCCAGCCTCTGACCTGCACCATTTCACTGCAGATTAACCTCAAATTCCCACATTTCAGTTACTTCTGCTGGGATGCAGATGGCAGGCTCGGGGCCCGCCAGGCAGGAGGTGCAGAAGGACAATTTAAGGATTCCGAGAGGGTGCCGGGTGCCCTCCCTTCTCCCAGCCACGTGTGTACCCTGCACCCACACACACCTTCACCACACCATCCACACATCGCTCTGTGCGGTGTGCCGCCATCACCAACACCCAGGCGGGCCCACGGGGGCGAGCAGCCATCCTCCGAAAGGGAGGAGCAGGATGGGGGGCGCGTGCAGGCTTCTTCCTCCCACAGGTCCGCAAGTGCCGGGAGCAGCCCTGGGTGTCCCGAGGAGCCGGGCAGGGCAGAGCCCGCACTATCAAGGGCCGCTGGTGCCCTCTGTTGTCACAAGAACGTATAGGAGTTGCTGGGAGCACGAGCGGGCGCGACGGGCACACGGCATTCGCCTCTTTGGACTGCGGGTGTTGGGACAGGGCTGAGCCTGGCAGCGCCCAGGGAACAGCCCGGGCTGGCTGCAGTAATTGTTCAGTGGATTTGCACCCATCCAGGGCAAGAACGGCTGCTTCTTGCCCAGCTCTTTCACCAGGGGACCTCAGTGCCTTCCAGGATGCCTTCCTAAATGCTTAGAGAGATGCATCTCAAATAGAAGCAAGGAATAGCAAATGAATCTGCTTATCTATTTAAAAAAGGAGGAGTGCAGCGTTGTAGTGGCTCAATACATGCAGAGGCACCGAGTCATCTCTGCTGAGAACAGGGTTCAGCCCTTGCTGCCCAGCTCAGGGAAAAGCTGCCAATTCATTGCCTTTCTCCATGTGACATACCAGCATGTTCCAACACTGACTTCTCTGAGCATTTTTGTGATTTGGGCATAGGATCACACCAAGTACTTGGAGGGCTGTAAGTGCTGCTAGGAGTGACACAGTGACTTGTGATTTTCTTATGGTCCTGGCCCAGAGACCCACAGTAGGGGGTCTGCAGCCTGTGGCCCCAAAAGTCTCACAATTCAGCTTACAGCACAACTTCCCCCATTCTCTCGAGGGGCAGCATGACTCACACCATCCTCCATGCAACAGCAGAGCCCTGAGCATCACTGAAGCACAAGGTTTTGGGTTGTCTGAAGCCAGCTTGCAGCCTCCCACCTCATTCCCAGATATAGCAGGGTGCTTACATTTCTTACTCACCTTCTAATAGGAGCCCATCCCTGCTGAAACGGCACCGTGTGTCCTGGAGAGTCCTCAAGCTCAAACACATTGCAAGGCTTGAAGATGATATGATGATACAGCCATCACCTTAAAAATTAATATATGAAAACATGGAGCAGACATATTTGGCTCTATTCAGAGCAGAACAATCAGCAATAAGCGGCTGGTTTCCACATTCACAGCAATGGTCACTGTAATTTGTGTGCACATCACAAGGGAGGACTAGTTCATTATTATTTTAATACTAATTTATTTGGCACCTATGGCACAACCCCCCTCCTTATGGTCTATACATTTTTTTTGTAACTAAGTCTTAGCATTAATTGTTATGAGAGATGAAAGAAAAATTGTTATCTAGTCAACTCAGTAGAGATTTTACAGTCTGAGTTATCTCTGGAAATATGCAATTTCACCGTATTTGTTATTAAAACCAGCTGCAATAATTGCAGCCTCTGATTCCTGTTAACTTGTTAACTCCTTGCTAATATTGCAGCTCACAACTTTCAGATGTAGCAATTGTGTGCTGTATTTCTACTGTTCAGGAATGGTGGTAATGACATACAGGAAATATCTCCTAAAAAATTGCATTGCTTCCTTCAAATCCCACAAACACACCTGCCTCCAAAGACCTCATCATGAATATCTGTGGGGAATTACAGGCTAAGAAGTGACAGCCACAGCTGGGGCAACTCACACAGCCCTGAGAATGAATATCAATCAAATACTGGGCTGTGCTGTGCCTTGAGCATAGGTGACCCCCCCCCCCCCAGAAGTCAGTCTTCTCTGAGGGGGCAGTAGGACTCTGTTTTTCACCAAAGGTAAGTTTTCCACTGTCTGAAACTCTGCACCATTGCTTGAGCAGTCAGTCATGGAGCAGAAATACAAGGCAATACAGTGATCTGACCTGTTCTTTGTGTTCTTACAAGTGTGACTGAGGGCAGACCTTATGTTTGCCATGCCAGCTGCCAGACTGCACCCCAGCCCTGCACAATGCTCCCCGCAGACAGAGCCCCTCTGTGTGGGCAGCACTGCTCACAGCGGAGGCAAGGGCTGCCAGCCTGTACAGCCTGCTTCAGGAACTCCTGGATCAGCGCTTTCTGTTTTATTTAACAATCCCATTTCCTTTTCCTGAATTTGTGGAAAGAGCGTGGCATAGATCCAGATTTTTCTCTCTAAAGTGCAGCCTACATATGGAGATAAAATATTCAGAAAGGGATTGGCCACACTAATTGACTGAACACCACCAGCAGCGCTAAGATGCGCAAAGAGTGGAAAGAGGTGTGGAGCTTCACACCTTCTCCTGTAACCACAGGCAAGGTGTTTCCAGTGCCAGGTATGTTTATTTGTGCATTGTCTCCCTCAGCTGCCTATATCCCTCTGTATTGATCTGCTGCAGGCAGGGGCTGCCAGGCCAGACAGGGCTCCCACACGCAGAGGGATAACGAGGTTTAGGAAGGATTGATTTCATGACAAAATGCACGTAGGAGCACAACACACAGAGTGCTCTGCCTGCTGTAGACCACACAGGTATGCAGAACTCCTTGCAGTGGCCTCAATATTATTTAGATCAAGTAAATGTTAATATAATAAATAACAAGTAGCTTACCTGCATTTTGAAGACAGGCGTGATCATGTAACAAAACCTCTGTGGACACTCCAATGCATCTGCATAAACCAGGTAAGACCAGGCAAACTGCTACAAGGATCCTGTTGTGGTGTTACAATAATGTTCTGTCTAGAACAGCGCAAAGAAGGATCCAAGTTGCTTTTTCATGGTCAGGATTTCTCTCTGGTTCGTTTGAACTTTCACAGTTTGAGGGAGCTGGGACTGTTCAGCCTGGAAAAGAGAAGGCTCACGGGGATTTATCAATGTGTATAAATATCTGCAGTGAGGGTGTAAAGATGACAGAGCCAGATTCTTCTTAGTGATGCCCAGAGAAAGGACAACAGGTAATGGCACAACCTGAAACACAGGTTCCACTTAAACATAAGAAAATGTGTATTTACTGTGGGGGTGGCCAGACACTGGTACAGGTTGCCCAGAGAGGTTGTAAAACCTCCATCCTTGGAGATATGTGAAACCCAACTGGACATGTCAGTGGGTGACCTGCTCTAGGTGACTGTGGTTTAAGCAGAGATGTGGAATAGACAATCTCCAAAAGTACCTCCAAAATAACATGATTCTATGAATAGAGATCAAGATTAGAATTAATAGAAAATAAAAATGTCACAAAAAACTTGGAAGAAGCTGTTGAATGAGGCATGCCACAAGTATTTCAATGGATCCTTACGTGAAATGTCCTTCGCTTAAAGAGGTTATGAGATAACTGTACTATGCTTTTTTGCATTCCAAAAGCCAAACAGGAACCAAAGGGAAGCCAAAAAAAGAAAGCTCATGGTCATCAAGATGAGTGCTTTCACTTGTCAGACTACTTTCCTTCTGAACAGCCTAAGCCATTGCTAAAAATATATTTTTAGGATCATGTTGATTTTTTTAATTTTATTTTTAAAATAAAGGTTATTGTTATTTTATTTTTAAAAATAGCTTTTGGTCAGTACAGTTTATTCAGTTTGACCCTGTATTTCTCCTGGAAAGTTGGATTTATACCCAAATTCAACATTTTTCTGGGCTTTTACATGCACAAATTAAACACACAGTAAAACCAGATATCTCTCCCTATTGCAGGTAGAGAAAAGCACAGAATTTTTGGCATATTAATCACCCCATGAAAATCAATGGATTTTATGCTTTTCTGTAGAGAAAGACAGGACAGGGGAAAAAATCACATATATTGATTCTCAGGCACCAGCAAAATGAATAATAGGGTGAAACATCCTACGTAAGTTCTTTGCAGGTCTTGTGAAAGCTGCCTGCCAAGGAAATGTAGCTGTGCATGTAGGTTGTGATTATGCTAAAGAGGCACTAAATTAGTACATTACATGCCCCATTTAGCACTACTGTGCAAAATCTGAGAGTGCTAATACATTTTGTTTCTAGGGTCAAGAATCATTAAAGAATGGACTCATGGTCATTCATTAGCCAGGAAATTAAAGTTTGACAGCTGCTTTTCAGTTCTGATTTCTCTTAAATGGCAGTATTAGATTAGAAGGCTTTTTTCCTTTTTTTTTTTTTACATCTCCGAGGCTGTACAATGGTGTGTGTCATCCCTAAAGCACAGTATCTCCAAGCCATCCAGCCAGATGTTCTTCATAAGGGTGCTGTATGGCTTGGGAGATTATCTACAGGAGCTGAAAATATTGCTGTGTGCTACTGAGTGTGGTTTCTTGCTTAGCTGTATAGTCGTAAATGTTCTGGGTTTGGATCTGTAACCCTGCTCGGTTTACATTACAAAGGCATCCTACATTATGCAGGCAGAAACAGGGCCCTGCAGTCCTCTGTGGGCCACCAGTCTCAGGAGGGCAAATGCCAGGTGTCCATGTGTGTTTCAAGAGAATGAACCTCTTCATTAAAATAAAGGCAGGAAGTAAACTAATTGTCTTCTCAACTCTCAGCAGGGCTCAGGGTAGGAGACTGCTTGCCCACTGAGGCAGGCATGTAACATGGGACTTGGGGAAAGTTCTCAGTAACCCCAACTAAATTCCTTGGATTAGGGTCTCTGTTCTGCAAAAGCCTCTGCACGTGAGACACCTCGCTGAGCTCAGTGGTACAACTCACGTGACTACATGGCACAGACACAAGTGTTTGCCAAACTGCCATCCAGCTGATGAGATGTGTAGTCCAAAGGAGAGATTAGCTGACACTTGAGGTGGCTTTGTTCCCTGCTCTGTATCAGCAGCCACTGCAAATATATAAGCAGACATCTCTCTTCTCTGTCTTCCACTTTGCTTCTATGAAATTTATATCAACAATAGAAAGGGTCTTGCTTGCTCCACACAACAGACATCCTAATGAGAGCCATGTTTTACACCTCCATAGTGTTGTTCTTCCTGACAGGCCTCAAAGCATTTCATACACTGCAGCCAACATCTGAGCATCCTAAATGTCCTTTGGAGCTAATCCTGATTTTCTGTGTAAATGTAACTAGGTCCATGCTGATCTCTCTGAAGAACTAGTACCTCTCTCCCTAAAAAAAGAAGTTCCAAAATGGCAGATTAGCATGGGAGAAAAGCTTGAGGATGGAGGGGAAAAAAGTTAATCTCAGAAAAAAATAAACAAACCAAAACAAAACCACCGCCACTTGGAGCTTTCTATTGATCAGAGCCCACAGACTGCCTTTGATTAATCTCTGCATCAATACTGCAACTGATGTAATACCCAAATAAGTTGCATTAAAAATGTCAATATCTAATTGGATCAATCTGGTTATTTATACTACAAGAAACACTCAGTTTCCAGTAAGAAGAATAATGATATGACTGACTCTTTGGCTACAAAGGAAAAGTTAGAAAAACATTAGAAAACTTACTAAAAAAAAAGCTATTTCACATTCCACTCACCACAAAACACTGTCCCTTCAAAGAACTCTATAAAATTACAAAGCACATCTGGAAAACTAGGACACTTAAAGAGCAGAAACAGACTGAATTCAGTAATTTATTAATTAGAAATAATTTCCTCCCTTATAAATTGGTAGAAACAAAAGGACATATTTTATAATGATAAAGCATTACTCAGTTCTAAGGATCCTGTGCTCTCTGATAAAATTCATGCTGAATGCATTTCCCTTTTGCTGAAATGTCGCTGTCCCCAGAGAGCAGAGCAGCAGCCATGGTGCACTGTCAGTGTGTCTTCAGGTTTCAGTGCTTTACCCAGTCTTGCATTGGAGGTCTTCTGCACCAGGATGACCTGCCTCTATCCTTGAGGATTATTCAGTTTCTCTACTACACCTTGCTGTTACTGTGCTCCCAGCCCCAGGGTGACTTGATGCTGAAGGTGCACCTTGAGCTTGGTCTGGTTTGAAGGAGGTCAGTGGAGATCCTGCTTGTGTGTGATGTGATTCCAGGCTACCTTCAGTGGGCATCTCAGAGCCTTCATGGTGTGCAGTGTTTCTTGGGCCCATAAAATTATTTCCACAAAATTTAGCTGATGATCTCTCATAACCAAGTGACTCTGGGAGCTGCAGCCATTCTGAAAACACAAGAGTACCCAGAAAACTCTCAAACGCTGAGATCCTCAAACCAAAGTGAGAGCTGCTGACTTGCAGCTTTGGTGCTGACACCCTAGGTGGTGCTTTTTCAGTCCTTGCTCAACTCCCAGTTGTATTTGCTGGTACAATCATAATTGAGCAGAGATGAGGACCCAGACAAGCCTGGTGTGCTGGCATGGGCGAGTATAGCCCCACAGTCAGCTACAGGCGTGTGATGCTCTTTCCCATTGCTGCTTTCTGCCACTGGACCCAACACAGACATCCCACTCTGACAGCATCTCTGGGCCATGTCTCACAATGCTGGCAATTATTCTCTTGCCAGGCTGTGAAAAACCAACTCTAATTAGTGTTTTCTGGAGAAACCCCCTCTCTGACACCCTAGAAACGATGATGCAGAAGGCAGATGTGCAAGTGGTGGGGCAGAGAGGAGGGTGCTTGAAAATACTCCATGAATCTCCTGGGCCAAGCGTTATCTCCTGTTTCCTTTGAGATCCCACAAGACACAGCCTTCCCAAAGCAACCTCTGAGGTGGCCTATTCAGCTTTTGTCTCCCTCAGCAAAAAAATTTCTGCCCCAGTGGCTCCGAACAAGGCTTCCATTAACTCCGTCCCCGTGAGGGCAGCACGTGGGACAAAAAGCCCAACACTGCGTCCCGGCCCTCAGACAAGCCTGGAAACAAACGTTCCAGGAATTTGTCAGAATAAAATCACCCGCTCGGTGTCACTGCATAAATTTACCTACCTCAGCGTCTATTCAGGGCCCTTCCAAAAGGGCAATATTAACAGAGAGAGATCGGACGCCATCTCTATAGCAACACCAATATGGAAAAGTTATGGTTTCCCCAGCAAAGGGAATCCCTGTTTTTGGCACACCACCAAGTCTAGGGGTTAGTCCTGATTTTAAAAACAATTCCCCTTTGACTTAATTTTGTTCCTTGTGATAAAAATTATTTAAGGAACAAGGGCACAGCAACCTGAGGGGAAGGGGAGCGATTGGAGGATGCCCAGCACAGAAGGGATGTAGCAGAGCCAGGGCATGCAATGGCTACAACACACACATTTGCCAACAATGTAAGGCACCAGCCTGCTGCTGTGGGGAGCTTGCAGACAGAGAGAGCTTTTCTTCTGCTATTAGACTCACAGCAAATACAAGGGTACAAAAGTTTAGGTGTGATGCCACACCTGAAAAGTAAATGAAAAGCATAGGTCAGAGTTCCCATTTTCATTGAATCAATAATCACCAATTTCCCTTCAAAAAAGTTCTTGAAATTAAATAAAGTACCTTTAAATTTTGGGCAAAGGAAAGGCAAGAAGAGCAAAGAAAACTCCAGAGAGCATGAACTGGAGGAGGAAAGTGGGACTGATTGAAATGAGAGCTTGATCCTGCAGAGGATGTTAAAACCAAGCTAGCTGAAGATCCTTTAAATCACAAGGGCAGATCTGCTATATGTGGGATAGAAATGAATGAGAATTTAGTTATGCCCCAAACTGGATGAGCACAATGCCCCAGTCTGTACATACAGGGATGTGAACCTGAGAGCAGTGACTGGGTGACTAATGGGAACAAGCACGAGAAACTGTCATTTGGAGAAATCAGTCCATGCAGGGTTATCCCTTGCAGAGCAAGCAGCAACTCCATCTGCATGTTTTTTATGCTGGTGGCATGATTCAACCCTTAGCCTCTGGTAATGCTTGCAGATGCTTTGGAAAGCATTCCAAACACTTGGAAGGTTGTTTCTCAGGTGATGAATTTCTAAATTTAATATGCAAGAAGTAGTTTTGGAAGGCAGGTGATCCAGGAGCATTGCAGACACTCTCACTTCATGAATCTTGACAATTTACGACATTGATCTGCATTAAAACCAAATGAGAAAGCTTGAAATAGTCCCATAATTACGCTGCAGAGAAGCCTTAGATGACCTTCCATTAACACCTGCTCTGCATTAAATGCTGAGCATCAATTCTTACCAAGATGAAAACTGGGCTTTTAGCTAGATGTGACAGAGTGTTCAGTACCCCATGGCTACACAGTCTGCAGATTTGTCCTCCTGCACACCAATACCCTAGTGAAGGTATCCTGAATAACAGGAAATGCTCAACAAGTTCTGCTAGAGAGGGCTTCATGTGGGAGAGACCCTAAAGTGCATTGCTGAGTTGTGGCTTTACACATGACTTTCTCCCACTAAAGAAAAGACTTCTAGATCTGAAACTATCATAACCTACTTGGAGCAAATCTGCCTGTCCAAACTCCAGCTGCAAAGCAAACTTGTCCAGCTAAAATACCACTGAAAAGATTAATGCTTAACAAATGCATTTAAGTCCTGGGAAGGCAGGAGCTAAGTCAGTTCAGATAAATAAGGGGAATTCTATTTCTAAGACACATTTGTACAGTTACATTCCAAGTATGCTTGCCAATAACATGTCCTGTGGAATGGCTTCAACAAGAAGAAAATATAAATGACAATATATTCACACCTCATGGTTTCACTAGGAACATCATGCAGAGGTGTCTTCTCTGTTGTTCCTTTCTCTCACAGATACACAATATTCCTTCCTCTGCTTGCTCCTCTACCCTTGCCAGGTCCATGGGCTTTCCCACTTCCATAGCACTGGGTCCAGCTGCCACAACACCCTGCATCAGCAAACTTCTTGCTTGAAGCTCTGGGATTCCTCAAGGAGAAAGAGTAGAACAGGTAGGAAAACACAGCAATGGAAATCCCCACTGCATGGTTTATAATACCTCTTTTCCGTAGCCAACACACAATTACAGTTCATAAGAGAAAACAACCCCCTCCAGACACCTGCCAAAAGCTTTATAGAGACCAGTATGGTCATAAGAGATGCTCCTTTCTTGGTCTCTTTTTCTGCCCTGTCAGATTTACTGGATGACCTTCTCTGCAAAGTGATTCTCTCAGTCCCAATGGCAAGAAATATTTAGAGGCTGATGCTGCATGTGATAAACAGCACAACCCTTGGCAGCAGTAAACCAGACCCTTCTCCTCAGCTGTGACCACAGCTTCTCCTTGTTAAGCTCTTTATGTCATTAAGTGGCCCCACTGGGAACAGCAGAAAGCACAACTGGGAACATTAATGAAGATCTACAGCATTACAAGAAAAAGCTCAATGAATCAATGCCTCGTGCCTTATTCCCATGACTGTGACCTGTCCCCATTAGTAACAGGAGAGGGTCTGAAATGGGAGACACCTCCCCTTCTCCTGTTTCTCCCTTGAGAGGTCTGTACTGCTCAGCACTGATAGATGCTTGCAGGCAACAGAGGTGACTATGGCTGACTTGTTGCCCTCATGCATCCTTTATGTCAGTCCTCAGACCCAAATGGTGCAGCCTCCAGCAGCTGGGACCAGCCCCATGTCACACATCTCTTCTGTCAGCTGGCGGCAGTTATGTTCACTGCAAAAGCAAACACCCACGTTCTCTTGTGACAAAAATGTGCACAAGGGCTCAAAAGTGCAACCAGCAGAAAATATGAAGCAGAAAGGGAGGATTAGGAGATTTTTAGGCTGCTTTAGGAAAACCCAAAAGCATGCATAAGACAATGGCTTGCTCAGATGAGAAGCAGCTCTTATGTCCTGAAATGAAGATCTGAGGCACATGTTCAAAGTGTACCACAGGAACCCAGGTGCATGGTCAAGGGATTAGGAAGGGGCTTTACACCTGCCCACATTCACTCCCAGTTGGGTTCATACCCTGATCAAATAGCTTAAGCAGTGGGAGGGATTGGATGATGGAAGGGGTGAGGGGGATGAAGCTTCCAGACTGTTACAAAGTGATTAAGACAGACCCACATCAGACAGCCACAAGCAGTTGTACTCTGTGAATGCCACCAGCATCTCTTGTCCAAGTCCCCTGTCCTGCTGCACAGCCCTGGGGAATGAGAAGTGCTTGAAAGATTTCTACACACACAAGGACTCTGTGGGAACAGACCTATGCTTTTCTGCACTAAGTCACACCATAGGAACATATGGATTTCTATCTGCAGGAATGAAGATTGATAAAAAACTTTAAAAAGTTGATCACATTTTGCTGGTATTTCCTGTACATCCTTGGCAAATAAACCAGCAACCCCAATTGCTCAGTTATATTATATTCCTTACTTAAGGTCATTCAGCCATAGGATAGGGAGATACACATGTACTTATCCATGACACAAAAGCAACTTCAAGACTGTCTGCAGGGAGTTACTCTGCAACACAGACCCTGGTTTTCTCTTGATGTACTTCGTACTTAGTATCATATCTTTCCTCAAGAGTAGTGGCAAGGACTATACGAAATGAAATTATTTTGCATTTCTTTGTCCCCTCTACAGCAATGGAGAGAGCTCAGCGTTCACGCAGGACAGCATTGAGGACATACAGCAGTAATAAGGCTTATGCTGAGGGTAGATCAAAGGGTCTCTGGACCTTTACAGTTTTCTAGCAGGCTTGGCAGGAATCTTTACAACACACTCGACACAGGTCCAGGACACTGATAATGAGGCTTACACTGGTACCAATCAACGCCATCCACCCTTCCCTGAGACACTGCTTTCTTGCAAAAAGGATTAGCAACAACAGTTGTCCATGGAAAGGAAGACATGGATTTGTGTGAGCTCCCTGTGAATACGTCAGGAAGTCACAGCCTTCCCTTCCTAGGGCTGCTTTGCTCCTGATGGGGAAAAAAGAAAAAAAAAAAAAGGGAGTTGGGTTGTGTGCCCTGTGAGCCGGCTTACCCCTCCCACTATGGTAACAATTTATCTGTGAAAAGACTTAACACTTCTCCGTCTTGCCTTTCCTTAGGCACAAACCACAACTCCCGCTTTTTCTGAACCATCTCATCAGAGAATGTCAGCCAGACAGTAACTTCTCAGATAAGAAAATCCCAGAACAGGACAGTGCAAAGCAATCCCCTTCAGCAGAAAGCAGCCCTCACTTCCAGAGAGCCACAAATCTCCCTAGAAAAAGAGGACATAGAAAGGACTTAATCTGTTTTGGCCTCTTTTCTGAAGGGCACAATGAAAGAGCATGTTAGCAACAGCTCACACCAAAATCTGCCTTTCACAGCACTACAGTGACCAGTGGTGTTAGCAGTGGTCCTTCTGCCTCTTCTTAAACACCTCAAGAGCAAAGTGCAATGCCAGGTCCCGGAGCCCAGTTCCAGCTCATGCTGCCTCATTATCTTCTCAGCCTTGTTTAGTCTTTGTCTCTAATGTAGATGGTAAACTTTCAGGGGCAGTGACCATGACTCAGTTCACTGAGTGCCAGACAACTGCTGGAGCTCAGTTAATGATGAGACAACTCCCATGGGCCCATTGTCTTAAGTGGGAGTTTGGGCTAATTGAAAACTTCTGGGATTTGCCCAATAATAAGTCAGTAATTCAGGATGCATTTAAAGACACATTCAGTGTGCTTTTGCAGCAACATCCTTGGGAAGTGAGCATTTGTACTCCAGAGCACAACTGCAAGGAAGTCTAATATTAATTAGGAAGCAAACTCAAGGGTCCTGAATAAGCCCTTATAACAAAAGATCTTTTATTGAATAACTGTAGAGGAGTGCAATGCCAAAGTTTTCATGCCAAAGCAACAATAAACAAACTGCAATTAATGACTTTAAGGCCAGTCTGTAAATTCAATCTTAGCTTAAACAAAACAAGGAGCTTCTAAAAGCATCTTTTAAAAACAGTAAGAGGAAAAAAGAAAGAATATAAACTTAAATAAAATACACAGGTTGATTCAACCTGTTTCAGCTGATAAACGGCATGGTACTTGTTCTGTGCCAAAGTGACACTTGACCTCTATATATCTTCTTAATGAAGTCAGCAGAGAAAGACACCCAGTGAGCCTTTGTAACACTGCAAGCAAGTTGCAAGCTGGGCTTCACTAATGGGAGCTGTCACTTGGTTTTTTCCAGGTCACAAACTAAGAAGAGCAATTAAATCAAATTGGAGGCTGTACAGATTGGAGCAAGCCTCAATAGACCAGGTACCTAAATCATTAAAGACATAGTTCTTTTCCATGATAAATTGTTGAGGAGAGCGAAACATGCTGCTGGTCATTAATCTAGGCTAATCAGCTTGAAAGCTAGGTTGTTTTATTTAGTAATTAACTGGTTATTTGAAAAAAATGATACATGGCCTATAGAGCTGCCATCCAGCAGATAATAATGCAGAGCAGTGGGGAATCTCTTGAGGGCAATTCATGCCTTTTCAATTATAGCCATTCGCAAACTCTGAAAAATGGCTCTAGGTTTGTATTGACACGTAGTAAAGAAACACACTCCAAGCAGCATAGCAGGCATCTTGTGCATGCTGGTAATTGCTCTGGCCTGCCCCTTTCACAGACAATGCTAAAGAAAATCAAACATTTTGGTGGAGTCCTTCTTCCCATCCCTTCAATTTAGAGTTAGTGTTTGTCAGACCCTTCTGCTGGAATTGGGGGAAAAGAGCTGCTGTATGTCAATGGCCAGGTCTGCAGTAAAGGGGGCCCCAGCCTAATCTTTTACTGGTAGGGCTGCATGTTCCCACACCAATGCCCAGTAACCAGTCTGGACTTCTCCAGAAGTGCTCCACAGGGTCCCCAATCGGCCAAGACCAAGTGCATTCTAAGCAAAGAAGCTGAAGCCTAATGCCTGGGAAACCTGCAGAGAAGAGACACCAGTTGATCAATCCTTGCTGTCCCTCAACAGTTTATTGATGGATAAAGTACAAGGACTGTCTATCTTTTTGCTGCAGTGAGAACACACTGTGTGGATGGTGTAGTTCTTCTGAGAGGAACCAGCCAGTCCTACCTTCCACTTCAGTGAAAGGTCAGTGTCTCCCAGACCCAGGCACAGCTACAAGAAAGTTTTTTCACACCCAGCCCTTCCAATTATTTTGAACAGGGGCACCTAACTCCTTTGCTCTAGCCATGGATGTATAACCAGTTTTCATTTGGTGACAAGACAGGTCTTCTAGCATCACTAATAATTACTTCCAGATGTCCACAAAAAGCCACTCAAATGCAGGGATCACATAAGCAAACCCCATGTCCCCAGAATATTTTTTGTCCTTCGTTAAGTACAAAGAACAGGAGAGTGGTTAAAAGTCTGCTAGTAAAAAGCCTCTGGACATAGAAGAAAATATCCATTAAGTTATATTGAATACATAGAAAATATCCTTGGCTCAAAAAGCTCCTGACCACGAGTTGCTGGCAGACCACACTGGAGTATCACGCACACTTGTCCTGTTTTTCACTCTACCCTAGGCATATGCTGCTGGCAAAAGCTGGAGACAGGATACTGAGCTACCCAGACCAGTGGTTTGATGCAGCATGAGACTGCTCTTTTGTGAGGTACCGCCTCTCTCCAAGATTCAGAGGAAAAGAAAAAGCTGGAGGGAAGGGCAGTAATCTTAGCAGGTGGGTAAGCACTCTGCAGATGGATGGGCTTTTTTCTCAGTCACTGTATCTAACCAACTGTACTTCAAAAAATATTTCCTTTTTTGAGAGACTTGGATGAAGATTTTGGAAGCAGGAGGAGAAAAGAGCGAGCCTACTCAATGGGGCAGGAAGCAGCATCCACCATGTAGAAGCAGCATCCACCATACACACAAACTTGCAAATACAGGCCATGCAGGGTTGTTAAACCTGGTTGTGGGGGTCAGGAGAGTCCCTGAGCCAGTAACATCCCACAGAGCAAGCAAAGCAAGTTCCAACCAGCTTAAAAAAAACACCCGCTAATGAAAAACTTCACCAGGAAAGCAGATCACATCAAGGCCACACAGAAGCCTCAGATCCTTTAAGCTGCACTTTGAAGACCAGTGGTGACAGACTGACAGATAAAGGCAAGGTCACAGGCCATCAAGACCCCCTCCAACACACCGTGCAGCTGAGTTGGAAAAAAGAAGAAAAATCATTGTTGCTATTTGACTAAACATTATAAACTAAAAATAGCTGAATATCTCTGATTAGGAGAATTCCAAGGGCTTACAATCCTTGCCACTTGGGGTCCAATTTTTCTCTCTTTTATTATGGGCATTAGGTTTTGGACAATACCATGGCTACAGAGGGCATATGTTAAGTTAGTCTAAGCCGGCACCACGCGAACCTTTGCACCCTGTAGGTTACTTTGCCGAATATTTCTGTCTCCCAATGAGCTGTAAAGGTTGCAGTTTTTCTGGCAGCAGCCAGCACAGCTCCCATTAACACATATTTCACGAGTATAATTTTCAACAGTATTAATAACTGTCCTCATAAAAGTCCATGAGAGGAACTTAATGGACTAGAATGTTTTATTTCCATGAAATCCCTGCTCTTTTAAAAGCTCTCCATGCCTGGATTTAATATCTTCTACTTTCAGACTTCGACCAACTGTTTCCAGGCATAAACTTTCCTACTTCCAGTGTGCTAATGCCAAACGAAAAGCAAAGTGATCTAACATTCTGCCAGACCCTGCATGTTGTGTTGAAAAAGTCAAAGACGAAAGGGGTGCACCTGCCAGTCACACTCAGATGACCAGGGTGGGACTTTGGTGAATAATTAGCTCTAAGCAATGATTTTTTTGACTGCATCAAAGACCTCATCAGCCTGTGGGAGTACTCACTGCAAGGCCTATCCCACAAGGGATATCCAGCTGGATATGGCCACACAGATGTAAAACCATGATCCAGCTTCAGATCAGGACCTTGGGCCTGGGGTCATGTATTGGAGCAGCAGCATCCAGGATTGCTGAGCTGTATTTTCACGTTTGGCTCATTCAGCCACTTTCAGTTTCCATCAGTAAAGCAGGGCACTCTGAGCATTGACATACAACAGCACAAAGTATTTGGTGGAGCTGGGAGAGTCTGCTTAGAAACCCAGCAGCAAAACGTGTGCTTAGGATAGTAGGGAACAGAATAACTAACCTCTAAGTTCAACATCCAGTCAAGACTAACATAAAACACATCCAATTCAACTCCTAATTCAGTAGATAAAAGGCAGAATGAGATCTCAGGGCTGGAAACTACAGCACAAACAGTCAAAGTAGAGTGGTAATGTTTATCAGTGATTGTAATAGACTTAGAAAACTTACCTGGTGACAAGATCCATTATGGAAGATTGTTACATCAGGCCCTGATATTTCTTTATTGCAAGTCTCTTTTAGCCCAGCAGAAGTTGGGTGCAGGTCTGGTTCTTGTCTTACTCCACAGAAATACCAAGAAGTAGGAATTGAAACACTTGTAGCAAACTGCTTACAAGCAGGTAATGGATTTTTATTTGCTCCCTGATGTCTCTAAATTTGCCAAGACAATTTGTTATAAGAAAATAAGAAAAAAAAATCTCAGATATAGAAATACTTTTCTATACGAAATATTTATCTTGCATTGGAAAATGGCCTTGTAGAAACAAAAAAATCAAACACGAAAAAGCATAAAAGCTGAGTCTGGCTGAAATATTTCATACCAAGAATTGCTGAACTTCTTTGATTTCCAGTGACAGTGGAAACATATAGCAGGAAAAAGTCAGAGGACCCCCACCAAAGCAGTATCAAGCACCCTTGAAAATCCAAGATTAATGTTGACAGAAAGATACCAGATTGGTGTGCATTATACCTCAGAATCTCTCTCCTTTTGACCAAGCAAACACCTCACCTCAGGTGTATCTTAGACCTAATGGGTCTGTTTTCAGCTTATTATAAATGAAATCAATGTGTGTTATCTTGAAAATGTTTACTTGAAAAGTTATACTGCTAGCTGGTTAACCCTGTTGTCTCCATCATCACATAAAGCCCACAGTTTTGCATATGGATCTTTGACTGGGACAATCTGTTCTGAGATAGTTCTGCCCTTGTTCTTCACTAAAGTAATTGCAAGCAAACTTCACATCACTGTCCCAGTGTGGGCTGAGCAAAACAAAACTAACGGGAACGACATTCTGGGGGATGTTAAAACTGGAATATTGGCAAAATTACTGAAAAGAAAATACAGAAACACTTGGGAATTTATGCCATAGTTCTCCCAAAAGGTTTTTGACTTAGACTTTGCACACCCTATCAGTCCTCTATTTTCTAACATGGTGTGATTTCAAGGGGATCCTTTTGTCTTATGACTGTAAATTAAGCCTTACATACAGGAAAGCTATTTCCAGAAGGACTTGGAAACAGGGGATTTCAGACAGCATATTTCAACCATGAGGCATTTTCAGAGAAAAGGGTATATGAAACCCCTAGTTTTAGAATTCTAACAAGCAAAAAAGCCACCCTTGTATTTCTCATCAGCCACGTGGGTTTGCACAATTAAAACACAATAGTTTCTTCCACGGCTTTGTTGAGTCCGGAATAGCCCTATGTGAGTGTGCAGTGTGGCATGCCATGCCCATTCTCTTCTCTCTGCAGGTCTGTCTGCCTAAGGCAGCTCCTCTGCTCCATGCAAACCTGTGGTTTTGCTTTGCTGAGTCTGAGCAGTGTCGCTGATGATGTCCAGGATCAGGTGTTGGTAAACTCCAGGAAATACTTGGTTTAGATCACACTGAAGCCTTTGTTCGGTATTTCCCTAAAGCAGAAAGCAATTTTCACATTGGCTTTTATTATAAAATTATCAGGTCCAATGAACCTGACAAATTTTGGTAAAACACTCCTACTGTACATTTTGGAGGCCCATGAATGATCATTTTTGATAGAGAAAAGGTCTTATACTGGGATTTCTAGGTCTTATTGAGGGATTCTTTTCATCCTAAACTTAACTGTGCAGGTAAAAAACTAGTGCAGCCAACAATTCAAGCTGAATGGTTACTATACATTCTGAATATGTCCTAATGCACATTTCCACTTTATATGAGGTGGAGTTCATGGAGACTACTTAAAGACTGCTTGGTTCTTCTTCTCCATTATAAATCTCTGATTATCAGTGGCTGAAAGGACAGTTAACAACATGTAACCATTCATGATAAAATTTCTTTTGCTGGTTGGCTGATTCTAGATGATATCTTTGTTGCTGTTGAATATAGAGTGAAAAAGCTGAGAATATCTGGAGCTAATTCATTTAGGAACTGCAATTCAGATTTATTAGAAGTTTAGTTCTCAAATATTTTCTTAAATAAAAATTGGCCTTTTTAGGGTTAAGATACAGTTTTGGATTATTTTTGAGAATACAGTTGAAGACAACAGTTTCTGAAGGACCAGAGCTAATGAGCTGACACTAATCCATGTGGGTACTCCCAGACTGTCATAGGCAGTTTCCAAGGCAGCCACACACCAAACCTGTTAAATAAATCATTAGGAATTTAAATAGCAATTACAAAATGTTCATGTAGTTGTTTAATACAGAATGCAGCTGTCCAGAAGTACAGCTGGATTCTGTACAGAAGTGGTAGTTTGTTACCATGCACTAAGTCCTCCCCCAAAGCCTTAGCAGGGTGGAGGGCTGCTGCTGGCTCTTTGGCCTGGTGAGCTCCTGCTGGGAGGGAAGCTGGAGGATGCTGCCTCACGGAGTCCAGCTTGCTCATCCAAAGGCTGCCATTTCCCACAGAAACTCACTACTGTCTTTACTAAAGCACCAGGCTGTCCTTTCCCCTTCTGCTTCCTTCACCTGAATAGCCCACAAGCTCGGGCTGAGTCTTTCTGAGAACTGATTCCTTCAGAAGGGAAGCCAGGATCTGCAAGTTAGTTGCAAGTCTCATTCCTAGCATGGAGGGCATATGGATGTATGTCATCTAAAAGCAAAAATTATGTGAGCTGAGATTATTGTATAAAAATGAGCTTTGAACATGTGAAAAACCCAGACACTGGATCGATTTCTGCTGTATGTAGCTTTGGCTGGCTTGGCCAGAACAGCAGCCACTTCTGCCATCCACATTTGGAGGTGAATACAAAAATACTACAACCTTATGGACAGGCTCATCTCTCTCCCAGAGCTGATGGTTGCTAAATTTCTTTGTCCACTTCACAGCTATGGCTGAAAAAAACCCCAACAACCAAAAGCAACAGGTCTGAATTCTCCCTCCTGGCTGGGATTTCAGTCAAGGCCAGCACAGTGAAGGCCTTGTTCTCCCCTGGAAGTTCAAGACAGTTTTGTTTAGGAGAAATAGAGGCTTCAACCAGCTGGTTTTTGGTAAAAAGAACCTTATAGACAATAGGAGAATCATCCCCAAAAGCAGTCACTTGACATCAACTATAAAAGCTTTCAGTCTCATGATCAATGAGCCCCTCTGAACTAATGTAGGAAGAATTACGATGGGATTTTCCTGAATTATGCAGCTTTGCCTCTCCCTTTTTTGCTGGAAACACAATTACAATCCCTTCTCCCACTCCCTTCAGCTCTGAGTTACGCAAGGCAAGTCTGCAACATCGCAAAATGGAAACAGTAGATCATGGGACTTCTATCTCAGCACCTGGTAGTGGAATCCATGCTGGCCTCTTTCTATGACCTTAGACTCCTTTTTAGCATGTGACTGCCCTTACCTCAAAAGCAAAGCTGTTGTTTTTTTCTGAGACACAAGGGAAAAGGAAGCACCAGTAGTTAAACTTGAAAAGGAAACTTACAGCATGTGCTGTACCTATTTGTGTGTCTATCAAGGATACAAAAAGCTGTGGATTAATTTTTAATATTTCTGTGGAGGGGACCAATCCTGCAAGCTGGTGGGTACCAGTCTGGAGCAGCAGGATCCAACTGTCTGCAAATGCTCTCTTCCTTGCAGATTCACCTCCAATCAGTGTTTGGGATAAAGTTTCATATGCAATACTGTAACTGCAGATGTGCAGCTAGACACTTTTCAAATAGATTTATTGTGATTTAGATTCTTTACCACTGCAAACTGGCCTAAATAAAGAATCCAAGCTCTTCATATGCAAAACAACTGTAGGTGAAAGTGAAGATGTGAAGCAGAGGAAGGGCAGATTTGCTTTAATCTTCATCCTTGACTTAAATATGAAATAAATAATAAAGCTGTAGTAAACAAAGACCAAAGGTAGCAGGGAACAAAACCATTGTGAATGACATCATTCTTCTGGGGCATGCCCCCACTGAATTGCACACAGCTGAATCACTCCAGCCTGATCCATAGGGATGACTCACATTAGCAAACCAGTGAGCCAGAGATGCTACCAAAGCAGAAGGGATTGAAAGCTATGGATGCTGGGACACAATGGACCCTGGACCTTCACAGTAGTCATGGGGAGGTTTAATTTTGGGGAGGACAAGGAAAAGCAAAGTAGCAGTGCTCTGCTCAGGTGGACAGGATGCATGTGATGGAATTTTTTCAGCAGTATTTTGGCTCACTACTGTTTTATCTTTTTTAACATGCTGTCATGGAAAAGAAAGAACTGACAGTGGACTTGCAAAATAGCATTTCCTTTCCAGTGGCACTAGTGTTAACTGTACAAAACTACAGTGATTTTTTTCTATCAAGTATTATTCTTCACTTTCAGACTCTTGAAGCCTAGTCTGGCGTCCTCAATACAGACCTGCAACATAATAAAGGAGGGTGGTCCAGATAGCTTTCAAAAAGAGAAAAGAGCTCCTTCACCAGCAGCCATGCAGTCGCCCTCCAGTGTTTTCAGGAAGAGAATGGCTTGTTTCAATATCAGTTTGAAGTAACCATGGCAGAGACAGATGTTTGGTTTCAGAGAGCAGGCAGTAAGTTTATATTGTCAGAGCAAACACTTGGGACTCCAGAGCACAACATCCCTTGTTGTTTACCAAGTGTGTTATGCCAGAATCCAACGTGAAGATGCACTTCATGGTAACAAAAGAGGACAATGCCTTTATCCTGCAATTGTCAACAGTGTTACAGTGCTGAAGACTTTAGTTCAATATTTGCCAAGCAGTAAAATGAGCAATGCCTGTCAGTTTGTTGACCTAGATGCATCAGTTACTAGAAAAACTATATTGAGCAGACAGCAGTTCAGTTTGGATTGTTGGAGACCAAATTCCAGCCACAGAACTAAGTCCTATAAAGTTACATTCCAATTAACAAACTGTTGAAGTCTTGTTCTGATGCTGTCACTGGAATATAACAAACAAGCATCCTTATGCTGAGAGACTTTGAAACAAAGTGTAACAACAGTATTGTCAGAACCAGGCACTACAACTCCTGCAGACTGAAATTCCATGGGGGATTTAAAATGCTGTAAACATCCTTCCTGGAAAAGCTGAAAACCTAAAAAAGAAGTCACCTTTGCCTTAATGCAGAACATTCACTGTGGCTTCATTGACAGATGTTCTGCAAGGGTTAGGCTACAGCAAATGTTGTCAGGGTAGTACATTTGTACCAAACCACAGTTCCCTGCCTCAGCACAGCCAGGAAGGTTTGAACCAGAAATCCTTGCTGGGAAGGCTGATGGACCTGGGGAAATTCCTGCTCTTGCCACACACCTGGGCAGAGAGAGGGAAGATTACTACTCCAGTTGCAGCCTGTCCTGGGTAAGTGGCACAGATCCGAGGCTGACAGCAGCCTAAATGTCTTTCCCTTGCATTCAGTGGGACACCTCTGACTGCCAAATCACTCTATCACTGATCTACAGCTGGAATTTGTGTACAGGAAAGTCACAAGCCAGTAGAATGGGTTTGTGCTAGATCATGGGACAGCAAATTGAACTGACACATTTCTGCAGAGAAAAGCATGCAACAACACTGAGTTATAGCAAAGATCAACTGTGGTCTCCCTTGTTTACTGCAGGCAGTGTTTCAGCCTTCAAAGGGATGACAAGACTTAAACTTCAGCTAAAGAGCTTACAAACATCCCTACCTCCCCAGGTTGAACATAAAAATTCATTCTTGCAGATAAAATCTGTCAGAATCAGGACAGGATCAGAACTCATGAGAATCCCTCTTCACCCACACGACAATGAGACAATTTTGCAAAAGCTTGATTGGTGAAATCTGCTACAGACTGTGCCTTTGTGCTGCACTGGGCAAAAGCTGGCAAAACACCTTTACCCATCTTGCCCAAGGAATCTTTGTCTCACAGAGCATCCCATCACTTACTGGCCTATAACAGTGTCCTGCATCAATCACATACTGCAACTGCTTCCAATTGCATGGACTCTGAACACTGGGTGTTTACTGACTAGCAAGCACACCAAAACTGGCATGACAAATACCCAGTATATTAAAGGCAGAGGCCCACCAGTTGGCTTCAGCTCATGATTTTCTAAGACAATGCACATATGTCACAGAGATTCCTCTCCAGCTTATCCAAGCTCTCAGAAAGGCTTTTCATTAAGTTTAAAAAGAGGCCTTGGATGCTAAGATACCATTCTGCTTTCTTAAGTAATGTCACAAGACTTCTGGTTTGGCCACACAGTTGCTTTTCAGAAATGAAAAGGAGATTCTATGCTTCTGCTAGGGACAAGTGGCAAAACCACTGCAATCTTTTTTATAAAGAATGGAGGGGAAAAAAGAGGATCAGGAATTGAGTTCTGTCACTCTGGGAACTCAGCCTTGATGTACTGTTTACCAAAAGGATGAGCTGGGGAAAGGGGTGGGGGGCAAATGTGTGCATTAGGTCTCACCTGCTGATTCTCAGGAGTCATGAATATTCTCATAATCCCCATCTCTTGGCCCAACAGCCTACAGGCCTTTTCATCACAGAGCTTGATTTCATTGAGGATTTGAGAGTTGCTCTAAGCTTCAGAAAGTGGTATAATATTCCCTTGTTTCCACATGAAAATAGCCTCTTGCTACGAACCACTCTCCCATGTTTCTTCTCTGTTACTCATCTACTAATGGCATTTGTCTTTCAGACTAGATTAGATAAATTCTGGTTTGGGCTCTGCAGAGATCAGTCAGCAAGGCACAATTTCTGAGGCAGTCAGCATGATTTTTTCTTGCATAGACATTCATACATAATATATATAATGAAATATTTATAAAATGTGATACACACTTGTAGCTAAAACCAAGACAGCAGAAACAAAACTGAAAAGGGACATGAGCAGTAGTGGCAATTTTACCATATACTTTCAAGCCAGATTATTGTAAGCATCTGATTTGACCTTCAGCACCTCACAGGCCTGAGAATGTCACCTGGTGTTGGGGTAATTTGAATGCCCATAGGGCAGAGGAGGACGGGGAAGGAGGTTGTGCTGGCAGGTCAGCAAACAGGGTGTGCAAAAGCACACAACAAAGCAGTGTCCAGAAATAAACTTTGATAGATAGATGGCTGGCTGTACTTCCATCAGCTTTGTAGAATTCCAATTTCAGGCAATGGAAAATTATTTTCCTTTTTCTGAAAAGGGAAGTGTTATCTCCCCCTGCTGAAGGGATGGACTGTGCATAAACTGACAGGAGGGAAAAAAGACTTTTTAAAAGGGAAGCTCTTATTTTACTTATAGCAGTAGTATCCAGTGGTAATGAATCATGAGTCATGAAAGAAATATTCAATAGCTTTAAAAAATCCTTTCTTGCAAAAAGATCTAATTGATCAGAGCTTCCAGATAAAAACTAATCTTCTGACCACTGGTGAGAGCAGAGGTACTACGTAAGAAAAATAAAGGGGGTATCATCACCTTCCTGGTTATTGGTGGAGGATTTAAAAATAAAAAATAATTTTGAAGGGCTTTCCTTATACACTTGGTATTTCTGCTGGTCTTACTTGTGAGACAGTAGGCAAGGCCTCACACAAAGCTATGTATCAGCAGTACTGGAATCTTGTGAACGTATGAAGTGTTTTAGCAAGAAATCCATGAGGAGGGTCAGGGAAGCTATTCCATTTGGATGAGAGAGTCCGTAATCAGTCCTAAATTATAAAGTAGTTTGCCCATGCAAATAGCTTTCAGATTAGGTGGGTTTGGTATCACAACTGTTAGATGTAACTCATCATCCACCTGAGACAAACAAACACAGCACAGACGAATCACAAATGAAGCATGAGCAGTTTGCTTTGGGGATGCCCTGAATCTGTGCAGAATGTGGAAGTTTGCTTCTCAAGCTTAATACTACTTATTTCATAACATGTCATTATCATGTAGTTCTATAATTGCATGAAGAAAATATGTTAGCAACCATAGGCATCTAGATAATATCCCTTATGTTTGCACATTCAAGGTACAGTCTACCAACATAAAATAAGTAATATGCACATTTTTTAAGGCAAACTGAGGCATGACCATCCTCATTCATCTCCTTTATGCCTGTGTGTTTCATACTAACTCTGAGGCCTGATGTTCTTCCAGATTTGTCCCAATGCCTGCTTTGGCTTGTGGAAGCCTTCACTAAAGGATACATGCCACACAAAGTGATGGGCTCAAATGATAAACAGGCCCCTCATTAGGTTTCCACTGGGCTAAGAAGATCGACACTGCTGAACTAAACACAACACTTCAGATGCTGCAAAATCTGCAAACTTACCATGTACAGTTGGAGAGAGTAGTAGTGTTGTAGGGCCAGGAGTTCAATTTCAATGACTCTTGGGGGTTCCTTCCAACTCGGAACATTCTACGATTCTATGATTTGTGCCATATTTGAGACCTTAGGAATCCATTGCTTGGGAGATATGAAAGGCCTTCCAAACATCATGGCATTGACAGTGCAGAGGGCAAATTTATGAGTATGCAGGACAGCTACAGTGCTATTTTCACCTTATGTTTTGCTACCAGCCACATTCCTCTAGCCTTCCTTCTATAAAAGTATCTTCAAGGATGTAAATATAGCTCAGGCAACTCTGGTGTGAAAGATCTCATTTCTCCTAAGATTCAGTCCTAGGATGCAGGAAATCACTGCATTCCTTACCACCAAACACATGATCCAAGATCAATCCCTAAGTAAACAAACATGACTCTCTTCAAGAAGTGCTGTGCCAATTTCAGTCCGATGTACTCCTTCGGAACCCATTGTTGTTTAGTGTTTGCTGTACTCAGCTCTTGCCTCAGCCTCAACTTCTTCCCAACTAAAACACGTAACACTGGGCTGTTCAAAGGTCATTCTTTGTTTGCTTCTTGTCTGCTCTCAAGACAGATGTTTCAAGGCATGACAGAGGATATAAACACATGCACATTGGGGGGGAAAAAAAGGTGTCCAGGTGTTTAAGCAATGCCAAATGTGAAAGAATTCCAATTCACTGCTTTTTCCTTTAATGTGGCAATTCCAAGGGACCAAGCATGTCACGACTTGTGCCCAGAACACTTTCCGCTCGGGTGAGCTCAGACAAGGTCTGCATTAACTCCCCAACCTGCAAGAAAATTATTTGAAACAAAAGGTTCAGATATGTCCTTTCCCCTCAAACAAGCCTAGAAACAAATGGTACAGGAACAAGGTCAGAAAGGAATCATCCGCCTACCATACCACTGAATTCATTTACCTACCTCAGAGCCCATTCAAGGAAAGGGGTGGGATGGGGAACAAGGGATGATATAAAGCAGAATGAAGCTCTGGGGTCGCTTGCTACATTACAAGATTTGACAGGCCTTTGCCAGCCTTCAGCTTCTTTGTGTCTTTCACATAATAGAGAAACACAAACTGAGCAGCCTGTGATCTGGGGGTTGCACTATTAGATGGAGCAAACCCTTTGCAAATGCTAATAGTATTGTAGCATCCTGTCAGGCAGCAAATACAAAAAAAGGATATTGATTTTCACATGAACCAGGGCAGATGCATTGTAAGGAAGGGTGCAATGAATGTTCCATCCCTAAACATCAAAAGCCACAGGCAACTGGCTTGTGGACATAAGGCAAAACAGTGCTTCAAATGTTCCTAAATATAGGGGGCACACTGTTACCTTACTATTTATTTCATGAGGCTGGCAAGGAGAAGGCAGTTACTTGAAATGGAAGTGAAAATGGTCTTCAGATATGATTTCTGTAGTAAAGTATCTAGAGCTAAAAGGCTTTTGTTGTGTAATCTACTGTTTTCCAGCAGTCTGGAAGAGATGATCCTTTATGAAATATGAAGCATATTCAGTCAAAGGTGGAATTTATGTCATTTCCAGATGGTAAGTTTGATAGAACACAAACGTACTTGTATTTTGCAGTTCTAAGGAAGTGGCAGCTGTCAGTCCCGTTCAGAGGCACTCACCCAGCTCTTTCCTGAAAAGCTCTCTAAAATGTTAAAGATGCAACACTTAGACTATTTCTGTTCTAAAACTTATTATAAAATACCCTTTTAATTCAAACTTCACATCTATCCCTATATTAGAGATGGTAGAAGGCAAAGTGTTAATAAACACACCACTCTGATGAACTTTCATAAGGAGTGTCAGCAGTGTTCGTTAGTATTTGATCCTCAGCTTATAAATGGTTCATTTAATGAAAAACAGAAATATCTTAGCGTAACTACTGGACAGTAATGAACGTGCTTTGGAAATAAAATATCTATTCATGGAATAACTCTATTTGCATTTGTTGATTCCCCTCTCTAATCTCAAAAATATCCAGAAATGGCAGATTAGTCATTGCTCCTTACAATAAATTGGTTTATGCAGAATCTGAAGGTAGGGGAAAATATCTTTTGTGCAAAACAGTTTGGAATAACATACTTTTCAGTACCACATGAATTTTAGAGACAGTTCAAATAATTGTATTTTCTATCTCAAAATTGTCAATACTCACCACATTCTTTTTATGCTGCTCACAAACTCCATCTAATCATCCAGTAAGATACTCCTTGTAAGGAGTGGTCAACTAATAGCACTTAAGTCTATTCTTACTAATTTACTGTTAAGATAAGCACAACTTGCCATAAGGCCTGTTTCTTCTAACCTTAACAAAAAATCCTATAAAACCAGCATAAATTACCTGTTGCTTATTTGTCAGGATGATTTTGGGTTAGTTTAACCATGAAAGCAAGTAAATGTAGAGCTACAGTCCTCCACTGAGACTAACATGTCCATATTTGCAATTCAAGCTTTGTGGAGCAGATCTGCAGCGCCTTCAATAGCAGTTTCCAGTAAATAGTTTTGGTTTTTTAAATTGATTTTGTAAATTTTTTCTTCATCTAAAAGAAAGAAATAAAAAAGGAAATTTATGTTCTTGAATTCCTGAGTTGGTAAGCTGACTGCTCTTTAACTCTCAAACCCATTGCCCGAGCAGCAGGTTTATTTGAAATGCACCTGAAACTAACACTCCGTAACAGTCTTCATTTATACACTGGATATCAGCTCATTATCTAAACTTCCAGAGAGAGAAGCTTTCAGTGCAGTGATTTTTCATACAACATCTTTGTCTAAATGTATTACATAGATGGTACATTAATTTATCTAGTAAAAGATAACACTTGGTACAGTTACCACTAACTTGGTGCTAACACAGCATTTCTGAATCAGACATTTTGCTGTCATTAGCAGTGTACTTGTTCACAATTTAACAAATGAGAAAAAGGTCAAGGTGACTTCTCAGTAAGGTGCAACAGCACCATGTTCAGACCCATTTTATTATTCCTTCAAGTTACATTTTTATTCAATAAATACCTAGTTTTCATGGAATACATCATGCTAAGTCTTAGATGAGCAGCACAGAGAAGTCAGAACTAAAACCATAGGAACATCACACTAAAAGAGATGAACACTGGGCCACTGAATGTAACATTTTGCAACATTTACATTACACAGAAGTTTCAAACAATGATCTCTAAGTAAATGCAAAAGTTCTTTTCTGTTTGTTTGTTTTTTTACAAAGTACAGACTTATTTTACTTGATACACACTAAGGTGTCTGCCTTCAAAAATTGTGCAAACTTATATTTCTGAAGTTATCTTCAGAGAATGATGATGATACGTGCCAATTTTTTCATTTTTCTGTTCTCAAACACTCATTTTCAGGAATTAATTAAAAAAAATCCCAAAATATTCAGTTCTATCACCCTGAAATATTTAACCTTTCAACCTCATTTTATGAATAGCTCTATGTTAGCTTTCTGTCCACATGGCTGAATATTTTATGTCCAAATATTTGGGGAACATCCTACCAAACTTTGTATTGTTTCCTCAGAGTAAACCCAAACAATATCTGTTGGAAAACATTCAGATTCCTTTCTTTTCATTACCACACATCGAAATCAATTGCCTTTTCAAAAGGGAAAAATAAATCTAGGCCAGTTTTTCAATGCACATTATCAGACAACTGCAAAACAAAACAGTTTCAGGACTAACACTTTCTTCCACACAAGCATTCAGAAGTGTATCCAGACCATTTGTGGCAAAGTGTGGGCAGAAAAATACGGTAGTGATTAACCACCAGGCACCTATGTTAGAGAGCTTATATCATGCTTAAATTTGTCAGAAGTGACACTTCTATGGCAAAACTGAAAGGCAGTGAAAGAAAGACTCCTTACTAATTTTACTAGACATCAAGTGGGCGTGGAAGGACCTTGTGCATAACATTCTTATAGAAGAGATTCTGGTCTTACAGTAACTATTAGAAAAAATGAAGTTAATGACATTATCCGGTTTTTTTTTTAAGTTAAGAAGTCAAAAAAGTTGGAATTGTACGTTCTATCTTTCTACATTTCACACATACTCGATCAAGTTACTCTGTACCTATGGTGAAGGAAGGAGTTAACAGGGAAATCTGAGTCTGTGCAATCCCAGAAATGAAATGTAATTGGCTGTGATTCAAGAGTAACAACATATATTAGGAAGGAACAGGTAAAAGGAGCAGCTGTTGACATTATTTCTTGAGCCTAAACCTTTTAAGATGTCACTGAAAGCAGTAGGTACTTTCACCTGAAAGCATTACAAGAATTGTTTGGATGACATCTCTCAATAGTCTAGGAGTTTAAAAAAATCCACAACTTCCTCTCAAGATCTCAATACCATGCTTTTAAACCTGTACCACAGTGATCAGCAAACGCTTCAACACAGAGCATAATGAATACAAATGGCATTACTTAGAAGGGCATTTTAATGTACATACAAATACTAAAATTTTATGTTAAACTCCCAGGATTATTTGCAAGCAAGAAAATGACAACAGATAAAATCATTTTATGAATCTGATCCAGCTCTACCATACAGGACAGATACCAAAAATAAAAGCTTTTTTCCCTTTCAGGAAAAAAAAAACCCTTAAATGTACAACTTCAGTTCCCAAGCTATCTTACTGACACACAAGTCAGATTCTTCTGTGCATGTGGCTTCAGAAATTAAATGAGCAGGTGGGTTTTAACTGAACTTCTCAATCCCATGAGATGTTTTCTTTCTCCTCCAACATTTCAGGATGCTCCCCAAAGGACAGGAAAGAGAATGGGACACAAAAGACATTTCAATTCAGTCTCTGTGCGAGGTATCCTGGAGAAGGCTCTGTTCACCTGTAAAATTCTGTTGAAACAGAAAGGTGACTATTTTAAAATACGTACAAAAGCATGACAGCACTTGGGCTTGTGGTTTGGAGAATTAATATAGGAAAAATTTGGAAATTACCTGCATGCAAATAGTTTTGCTAACAATATACAGTGTCATTAAAATGCTTTCATAGACAAGTGTTCTCTTAATTTTGAATCCAGCTGGTTACACTTTCTTCTCTTAATACAGATAAAAATAACAAACTGAGAGGAATCAAATAGCCTACAGTATTTCACCGTATCTGAAGAACTTGTCAGTAATTGTATTTCTACTGAGTTTCATATCTGCTTGTAATATAAAAGCTGAAAGTATAATTCTGCAGCTTAGAAGCAAGAAGCAGCAGCAGCAGCCAGGCAAGGGAATAAAACAAACAGGAACTTTCACAAAGTCTGTATGAAAACATGCATTTCAAAGAGATGGATAATAATTTTATACAGAAGAATGAGATAACTGTAGCAATCATTTTATGACCAAATACGATTACCTGCTTGAACAATCTATTTTTCTTGATGGAGGGCTTCTATGAAGGCTTCAAGTTTCTCCTGGATTTCCCGAACTTTTTCTGGAGGAATTAAAAAGATCACTGTTCAAATACCTGTTACTATTAAGTACCTGGGGACAGGTACAAAAAGAAAAAAAACCCAAACCACAAAAAACAAACCTGCAAACAAAAGCAAGAACTAATGCTGTCATCAATACTATTCCATGCATATAATTTCTTAATTACGAGAATATACAAC
>JAOXXN010000137.1:13895395-13945270 GCA_026770055.1 Myrmophylax atrothorax
AAAAAATGAAACCCTGTCTCATTTGAGAACTCCTACAAACATATTTTATGATTATCATGCTAATTTAATAATTAAAAAAATACTGAATGAATCCAATACTAGAAATTTATTTAAAAACCCTGAAATTTCCATCAGATCATGCACAGAAGAACTACTGTACACCTGTTACACGCAGGGAGTTGTTAGGTTTTAGATAATGCCCACTAACTCCTTTTTTCTTCAACCAAATATTTTTATTCTCCACAGTGAGTGTAACAAACACCACTAGTCATTCTAAATAGAGTTGAAAGCTTGTGCCCTTTCACCAGAGAGAATTTCAGGGAACCACAAGTCAGTATTTGAGACACCTCCTCAAAAGGGAACGCACAATGTTAAGAATGTTTAAAACTTGCACTTTATTTCCTTGCATTTCAGTATTAACCAGATGGATGTGGGCAGAATGTAATTTTATTTAAAAACTAAAGCTGGGAGTTTATTTCTCCGCAAAAATACAACTTGACCACAACTACAAATAGCTACTAAGAAGGAAAAGGCAACACTGATTGGAAAAAATTGAGGGGTTTAGGCACTTTTCCACTCTTTTCTCAATTCCATACAACACTTGTCATCATATAACCTATTTGATTTATTAAATTGCTCATGAAGCAAGATTTAGAACGTAGCTGGAATCCAAAGCCTGTGAGATTTCCTGCTTCTCTCTCACCACATCCTCATTTGAAGCTCCTTCTGTGTGTGATTATAGTCATGAAAAACACACACTTTAGAAATATGAAGAAATGGAGAGAGCAATAGGACAGACAAAAATAAGTTAGATGAGCATGAACACAGACAAGTATTTTTTTTCCAAGCAAAAAATACTATTGGATTAAAGCTGTATGTTCCCTTGTATGAGATACAGGGTTTGAGCTTTTCTAGAAAAACCTTTTGTTAATGTTTTATTCTCTTTAGCAATTCCGTATGTTATAAACTTGCTTTGGTGAGCTGAAGTTACAGCAAAACAGAAAGAAAAATAAAACATTCAGGTCTAAATGGGATGCATAACCATGAGAGGAAAACAAATTACCTCCAAAGAGAACGCTCTTGCATAGCTATAGGAACCAAAAGTTTTACTGAACAAAATGACAACCCCACAAACAGACCTAAAATCCACTAAAGAGTGATTATAATAATAATAAAAGATCAATTAGACCCCTGCAGTCCTGTTCTAACAGAAGTAAAGAATTGTAGTCAGCATCTGAAATAAAATATGGAAAATAGCCCACATGAGGATGAAGACACCTCAAACTTCCACCTTTATCTTGCAACTCTTATGTGACGAAGGGCAAACCACTGAGACTTTCAACACTTCAATGTGCCCTTGCCCAGTGGTGCTTATCTACAAACACAGAAGTACAGTGAAGCTGAATCACACTCTGGGCCCTAAATAAAACACCAAATAACCTTCTTGAATTGATACAGATTTTTTTTAAAGTACTTTGATATTAAATGAAGATTACAGTCAGCATGAGGGCAAAAGTTGTACCTTGAAAGTTAAGAAACAACAGTAGTTAATTTTTACCAGGTAAAAAAATAATTAAAAATTCTCATTCAGCTCAGCAGAATCTTTGAAAGCTGTCAATGAGAAAACGAGGTAGTCCCATGACCACTTCTTATTAAACCCATTCAAAGTGTTTCAATTATTATCTGTTTGAACGAAAAAAAGAATATACTTTGCATATCAGTATATAAAACTCTCCTGTATCGAAAATGTTATTCCTATGGCATTTATTTAGGCAACTACTTAGCTTGCTTCCAATACTGTTGCTCTATGAATGCTTACAAAATTAGCCTTTGAAATAACACCATATTATTTTGGACAAAACTGACATACTTGTTGACCACATCTGGATGGATGGGGCTTTGAGTGACCTGGTCTAGTGGAAAGTGTCCCTGACCAGGGCAGGGGGGTTGGAACAAAATGAGCTTTATGGTCCTTTCCAACCCAAACCATTCTGTAATGGTTGTGGGTTTGGAAATTACTAATCCTGGACCTCGATCTCCAAAAGGAACAGCAAGTGCCAGTGATAACTGGAGATTAGATCTCACAACCAGAAGATCTCTTCATGTTGAGCTTTCATTCGCTTTCTGTGGTGCCTTTTTTTCCCCAATTGCTACATGGTTTCCCAAGTGTGTTCTTTGTATTGATCAAGCCATTAGACCCAGTGAAAGTACGCAGATTTAACAGTACGAAATGCAAATATTTTCCTTCCTCAACTTCTTCTAATGAAATATTCCAGTCTTGAAAATTAATAGCATCAGCAAAAACCTGCAATTATTTCACCCTTAAAAAAAGGCAATGAATCTATTTTAATTTTATGATTAGGGCATATTAAAATAACAGGATAGAAAATACATATTCCACCAGAATATACTGCATCAGCTGTGTTTGCTCAGAGAACAGACATACCAAAATTGACTCCATATTATGAGCACTTTATTAGTTTTTATACTTGGACTGAATTGAAATGATTACTTAACTGTAATAATTACAAGGTCTTGAGGTAATTTAGTACTCTGAAATAACATGTTGGCTATTCTTAAAAAGAACAGTTACAATGACTGCCAAATAGCTGCAATTATTCATCCTATGCCCTGTACTTTTGGCTGCAGTAAGGCCCTTTGCAGCAGCAGACCCCAGACAACCTGTAACACTCCCACAAATCCATTCTGTAGCACAGAGAGCAGCAGTTTGCTGAATCTGTTTACTTTTTAAATAGGTTAATGGCAGAGTTATGCATTTATACAACACTAATCTCAATAAAGTAGCAAATACAAGTGCTCTGACAGAACTTTTCTAATGAGTGCAAGTGCAGGGTCTGCCACTCTGGGATAACTGCCTACAGTTTCATGAGCACCATGTGATGTTGTATGTGGAACAATTAATTCTCACAATTCAAGAGTCAGATATTACCCATATTTAAGGAAGTTTTTGGCTCTGTGAAATGCACAAGATCTGTACCCACATTTGCAGGGTTTTGACTGACACCTAGCAAAATACTACTGACTTACACTTGTAAATTATAGCACATTCTTCTCTGAGGAAGGTTGAATCAACATGACAACCCCAGAAAATCATTTGGTTTCAGATAAGAATAGTTATTGCAGAAGTAAATTAAGGAATAGCCAAAATGTGACCTGTTGCTCTTTCCAGCTTTTGTGATACTGTGTTTTTCCATGTACAAGTAACCCACAGATTAAAAGCATTCAGCTTGCTATCAATTTGTAACAGGTTGAACAATGCTCCCATGTCACAGAAGGCTGTTAAAGCACTACACTCTTATTACATGATATTGCAGAATTTTAAATATACAGTATTGCTTACACTGAATTCTGGAAAGATGATGTGCTCTTTGGTAGCTGTAACACAGACCTGAAGTTACAAATATGCAATTCTTCCAGCACCTGTTAAACGCTAATCAAAAATCAAACTAAATCAAAGAAGAATAACTGTAACTAAACCCTTGCCTCCATCTTAGAATAGTAAAATTCACAGGCCTGGGGGCCATGAATGGCTATCCCTATTTCCCATTTACCCTGTGTTTACCTAAAAGATAAGCTGGTTCATACATCAGCTCATTATGCCTCTTGATCTGGTCATGAATATTCCCATAATCCTCTCTCCACATCCCATAAAACTTCACTGACAGAATGAGGAAATTCTTTATTCAGATGTCTCGAGATCCTCATTCATGTTCAGTCTCTCCTGATCTCCATATGAAATGTTATTGCTACCCACTCATTTTCTTTCCATTAATCCTGTGATCTTAAATCTAAAAGGCTAAAAACCAGACTAATTGATCTGTAACGAGGATTTGGATACACTGTGAACATAGAAAGATGCAGGCACAGAAAAAGTTTGCTTTTCATAATATCAAAGGCTGGTCAAAAGGGAAACCCCTGAAATATTCAGTCTTAGAAGGATTGCTTGTTTACTGATTGTTGCCTTACATGCCTGAGCTTATCTACTGATGAACAGTGCTAAAATGAAACAGCTGAAGTTAAATTATCAAGTAAATCTCCTGAGGTAAGGCTAAATAATCTCAAAATTATATTAAACACAAAAGCTATGTACATTACTGATTTATTTCAAATATACTTGAAGTAGCAAGAAAATGTTTTCTGGATACTTTCCAACTGCATTAATTGGTTTAATAAAAAAATGTTGCCTTTGCCCACAAAACCTGTCTTGCTTATGGTCCTTAAGATAAATTAAACTTGAGACATTCAAATACATATTTACCTGTAATAACAATAGTTTTAGTAGCGAATTTTAAAGATGTTCATGTCTGTCTGTGCCAGAACAAGGAGAAAACTGTACAAGTACTTTGGGGAAATAAAAAAGCTTTCCATTCCCATTTACAAATTTGCCCATATGACATCAAATTTCAGTTGCAGCATCAAAAAAATTATAAAATCTTTCTGGACACAGATCCATCTTTATTTTGTACTTTGATGAAACCTACAGCATGAAACAACAATGAAAAAAGTGTGTTAATACCTTATTATAAATCCTCCTGTTCTGGACTGAAATGATCTCTACCTACAACAAATGTTTACATGGCTTTGATATTTGAAAGCTCATGCTTGTTACTCCTTTGGCTCTGGGTTTTGTTTAGACTTTAGTTCTCCTCCTTCCTTTTCTTTTTTTAATATTCTTAATCCCTTCCTTACATATAAATATTCTCACTGCTGTGCTACTTCTGTGCTATGGTTAGCTAAACCATAGAGGCAAAAGTGTTGAATTTACCACTGTGAATGCATCTTTCCTGTAGTTAAAAGGAAAGCCCAGTGAGTCAGAATTCACCAGAATGCCCAGAAGTACACCATTATAAACTAGAGATGTTGATCCAAAGTTTTCTATTGAAAGCTGATTTGTTGCTTAGGGCTATGTAAGACACAAACTCTGTAGTTGTATAGAACCCTAGGAACAGTCAGATGGAGAAGAGAGGGAGGAATAATCCCTTTATTCCTCAATTTTGTAAGGGCCATACGAAAGCTTTACTTCTTGTGGAAATAGTGTGATGCAGCACACTCACAGCCACTGCAAATAGTGCCCCAGAAGGCAGACTTTCCACTCACAGTTACATGACCTGCATCAACATGCTTGCTCATGTCTCATGCAAACACTACCATAATTCACTGATCATTGCAAGGTCATGTCCTGCTGAATTTTAGAAAATACTTTGAAACTACCCATCACATTTTTGCCAGTTTTCTCTTGTTCACATACCATATTTTAATCTGGATAAGACCAAGAGGAAAGCTAAAGTTTTAAGGGGGGGGGAGGGTGGGGAACAAAAAAAAAAAAGGCAAACCACCCAGACTGCCCTTAAAGAGACAGAACATCATTTGTCATCTGCAAAGACAGATTTATAAGTAGAGGGCCCCCTCTGTTCCTTTAAGGCTGCAAAACAGACGGGAAGTGAATGGACAGTCAAAGGGTCAAGAAAACACATGGGAGGTGCTGCTTGTCTGCTGTGTGTATGTTCCCAGCATAAGAAAGAGGTCAAGATTGTAACTGCATGGCCGGGTGCTGGAAAGGCCTTTTCTTTAAGCTGTTACAAAGACAAACGCTGTTCCTCATCCTGCTGTCAAACTGCTATAAATATTGCTCAAGTGAGTATCAGCAGCTGAAAGTTTTTTAAAAAAAGGCTGGGCAGGAGGATGAATCATTGTGAATCAAGTGAATGATTCTTAAACAATTAGCTCATTAGTGTAATAAAAGCACTGCAGAACCCTGAAAAGTTTAAATGGAATTTGTAATAGTTCATGTAGTAAATCTGTGAATCATTAAGAATGTGCACCATTAATATGCAAGCTTGCAGAAAATAGCTACCATGTTACCCCAACTTGAGTTAGCACTAGTTATGCTGAATGAAGATGTTAACTGACACCATATCATAGCAGCTTCCCTTTATTGTTAAAAAAATGTTTCTTATGTGTTGTAACCTATCATGAGACTTGAATTTGCATTCAGTTTGAGTTCTTTCTGAAAATTCTGACGAGTTTGAGTTATTTATACCAATTTTGACTTCAAAGTACACTCATTGGAACAGGATGATTATGACATAAAAATGTTGTAAATACATTTATAAATCAGGCCTCCCTTCTCGGACATATAAAACTATCCACCATTATACTCAGCAGACTCACTCACAACTTTTTTACTTGCCTTAAATCCCTTTGCCATGCAAAAAAGGTATTTTGATTTGGCCAATAACTAGAATACCTGTACTCCAGTTATCAGCTGCAGAAAGACAACGAGAAGGTCAAGGCCATGCCCTAAACTATCCAAGTGCAACAGGTGAGATGCTTTCATTATTAAATAGACAATGATAATATTTCAGTGTCCTCTCAGAAATATTTATTTTAAACCCTAGAACAAGATAAGCTGCTAAACTAATTATTTTAGTATCACTATTAAAATCTCCAGGGTCAGCCAACATATCAGTTTCATGGATATGAGTTCATCAACAACTGCCTGCTGGTGACCTGGTTGAGCAACTCCTTTTGCATGGCCTTAATAGGAAAAAACATCAAGGGTTTCCTGCAAAGATGTCTTTTCCTTTTCCCTGTTGTAGGCGAATCCACCTCCAAAACAGGAAGACTACCTCCAGACTGTATATTTAGCCTGCTGCAGAAACACAATAAAATTAAGAAGTCACTTTAGACAGAAAAAAACCTTAAGTCACAGCTGCTATCACTGAAGCCACTTTTGTTACAAGTATTAATATAATATGAATTATTAATCCCTGCATAGCACACTCGAGCAAAGCTGCCTGTATGAAAACAGTACTACCTTTATTTCAGACTAAAGAGAACCAGGCCGAAGCAGAACAGAGCTTGCCTAAAAATGCTTCAGCTATTTTAACAAGGTACTGAGCACTGCAATGTTATTTTAGCATTACTAATAAGGATTTTTAGTTCCAGAAATGGGACTTGTGTATTATGCTGATGAAATTGTAGATTACTAATCAATCAATGTCTTGATCTATTGCAGCTCCAGATTCACAAACGAGACCTCTGCAGATTAACAAAATGTTTTCGGCCACAAGTTTCCCACGTGCCCCAGTGGAACAGAACAGAAGCTGACTGTGTTTCTTGGAGGAGTCCCTGGGGCTCCTCAGGCCGGCAAACACAAAATCCTTCTGTCTCTACAGAGGATTGGAGAACTCAGATATGGGGCTGAAGCAAAACTGACAACTATGTAGACTACTGACTTTATTCAAGGCACATTTCTATGAACTGTTACACATCCCTCCTGCTTGTCTACAGAAAGGAAACCAAATATTACCAACCATGATGTGAGGTTATGAACGATATACATTTCTACACTGTCATTAAAGTCAGCTTAACGTAATAATGATCATTACTCTGTATTAAGCTGCAAGTTTATGAGAGTCACAATGTCTGCAACAGCAAGGTAGGAGTTGGGCACATCTCAGTCCTCTGTCTCTACCTTAGATTTTTTAATTAAAACTGCTCTAATAACTCAATCTTTCAACAAAATTCAGCTGTGCTGTTTACTGGACAGCTAAAAGGAGCTTAGTAGCAGAATGACGAGGCAACCTTATAAAACAGACTCATACCTTGAATCAGACTCACGGATACAGAAAGATTGAACTTCAAAATCAAAACTGTTAAGCTAGAATGAATCAAAATATGAAGATGCTCGTTATTTTGGGTGGAAATAGTGAAAAGTACAAAGGCAAACCAGAAGTAGCACACAATGATTCACCCAGTGATATTAAAAAAAAAGATTTTTTTTTTTTATGCAAAGAGGACATATACAGCTATAAAGGTGAACTACTTATATAAAGGCTACTGTAATATTAAGTATATAAAACTGTAAAGAGACTTTAACATTAGAAATAACTGATATATGCTGTTTCTCCACCAAAAGAAAACATACTCAGTAATTACCTAGATAATAAAATAATATGGTATCAGGGCTACTTATGTGAAAGTCTCTCTAGAAAAGGCAGAAAATGAAATGGTGATGAGATTAACTTTTAGGTCATAATAATAAATAACTTAATTTTTGATAGTCAGAAACTTAAACAAGTCATCATACCCTGAAGAAAAACAGATGGATCTATTATTTTTTTGTTTGTTATCATTCCTAGCTGAAAGTATTTCCTTCCCTTTTCTTTTTATATATACTTCAAAGTTAAAAGCAGAGTCCACTACAGTATTAACAATGTGCAACATTCATACACTACACTGACTTCTCCAGCTTTTGGAAATGTGAACTTTACACTCCACAGTTCCATACAAGTTAAAAACAAATGCATTCATTGGTCCATTTAAAAGCCTGTATTTATATAAATAGTAAATCTGTCTATGATAAGTACTTACTTAAATTTTGACTAATAAGCAAACAGTACTAAAGAGAAAATAACATCCAATTAGATGAGTTGATCCTTGCATCATTAAGGAAATTCTAGGAAAAAAAATAAACTCAGCAGACAACACCAGAATGACCTTCAAGTACAAGAGACATGGGCCTAGGGTAAGATTAACAGGCATTAAATATGTCATTATTCATGTAGCAGTTTATCACTATTTTTCAATGTCAGCTTTAAATGATAGGCTTCGTTTAGTCAGTGACAAATGTGTTGAACTTTGTAAGGATCCATTTTAGGACCTGGACATCAGTGCCTAACTCTTCATCAATAACAAAGAAATCTCAGCAGACGGGCTTTGGTCATCTGGGATTCTTAAGTTAAGTAAACCATCACTCCATCACAGGACGTTTACAAGTGATGTATGTTCTCCCTTGAGGTTTACTTCCCTCTCTGAGAAGATGCAGCTTTCTAAAGTACTTTCTGCCATGACACAAAGCAGAAACCACCTTATCTGCACTTTGACACAGGCCGTCCTACACATTCTTCTGGTTTTAATTCATTAGTTTCATGCAGCTGCCCCAAAACTCAAGAAAAAAAAAAGAACATTTAAACAGAGTCTTTCACATGAAAGCACATTTTCTTGGGTTAATTTCTTAAATTATCTGCATGGAATTGAAAACATGATAATCATGCAAAACCAATTCATTTGCATTCTACCAGAAAGTTAGCAAATCTATTGTGATATTTTGTGACTTGCTTATGTTCAAAGACAGGGGAAATCGAAGACATGACCACACAGACTTATTCCAAGCACACTGTCCCCCAACTTCCTGCATCATGGAGCACCAGGACCTCTGCAGAGCTCAGAGGGAGCACAGGAGTCACAGTGCCACCAGCACACTGGTGACACCAGCACAAGCTTGAACGAGTTAAGACACAGACAGCCCACAGGATGTGACTGATTTAGTCAGACATGAACGTGCTCTAAATGACAACCAGCCTCTGATAAGATAGAGGGCCATATTAACATCTTCAGGGAAGCTGCTGGCAGGGAACTGTGAATATGGCAGCTACCCTGCACATGCTTAGCACAAGTTGGGAGATCTGCTCAGTGATTCAGAGGGAATGGCTGCTCTGCTTCTGTCTGGTTAGAAGGCCAACACATCTCCTGGTGTAATGTTCTGCCAACTCAGGATCAGATGAGAACTGAGTGCTCCTCACTGCTGTAACCAGAAGAAAGGAGCAAAGCAAGACTGCTGCCACCTCTCGGAATTGTCTCACAACTATGAAGCAACTATATTTTTACTTAAGTACCTTCTAAAACTCCAATATTCAGGCATTGTGGAAGTAATGAGAGCCCAAAATAACCCTAATTCTTCAGATTCTAATAAAAGTACTCCTCCATTTGCATCTTCTAGGATGCTTTCCTCTTTCCCATGTCTGTCTTTGAGCAGTAAGGGAAACATTTAGGCACTGTGATCAAATATTTTGAAAATGATACCTTTTTTCTTTATCTTCTAAACACTGAAAACCACATTGGTTCCGAACAAGCACCTTAAGGACTGACTTAAGGACTACTAGCCACTGCCTTTTGAGCTGTTTTGTCTGCCTCCAGTTTCTAGGGGAAGATTACCTAATATCTGCTTATTTAAGAGGTCTTTCCCCTTATAGCTGAGCTTTGCCCTTATGAAATGCTGTGACCTTTTAAAAACAAGTTAAAGCTCATAATAGAAGAGCAAATGAAAGCAAAGGATTTAGAGAGCCAAGTCAAAGCATAATTTTAAGGAGCACATGTAATGAACAATGTCATGTGGGACAGAGGTCAAATCAAAATACTGTTGACAGTCATCTCAAGGAACATAAATTCAATTAGGCTACAGTAATGACCACAAGATATCATTACTTTCACACAACATTTTTGTTCTGCAGCTAAGAGCAATGAAAGAAAAAAAAAGTAACCATGGAGCAAGAAATTATATGCAAAGTACTCTTCACAGACTTTATCCTCAACTTGCATAAATGCATAACAAAAAAGGAGGCTCACTTGGATTTAAATCAGTTTATTACATACAACAGACACAACAGAACCCACTCAGCTTAGCCAAATGCACCACAGGAATTCTAGATCCTGAGTCAGCAACTTGCATATGGAAGTACCAACCTCGGCTAACATTAGCTTTCTAACTCCTTTAAAATGGCAAGTTTATTATATGCCTATATGACATTAAATCATTCATGCTCCAAGTTGGCAAATGGTTTATATTCAACATGATAAAAAGTAAATTACGAATTTAATGCTGTGACTTCAAAGAAATTACTTTAGATATAAAACTTGAAAGTATTTTACTGTAACTCTGGTTTGTTTAGTTTTTATGTTTTAGTCTTTACAAGAAAGTAATTAAGTTCTGCAAACTGTTACATTTCATAGCTTACAGAAGTATGACAGAATTTAAACAAATGGCCCTAAGCAGTCTTTTCATCATCTGAAGGCTTACTCCTCAAATGTTTCCAGAAGCTTTTGCGCAGAACAAAGTCTTGGCTAGTCCAGGACACCTGTACAGGTGTCAATATTACTGGCAAATGAACTTGGAGGCTGATCCATTTGCAGGATCAAGTTTTCACAGGCATTCCCACCTCCTGCCAATGACTCTCCCATGCATGTGGTTTTACTTATAATTTGGTGAAGTTCTGGGCTTTCTTTTCCAGCTTGTGAGGACATAGGATATCGGAGGAACAGTATTGTGACTCAGGAAAGATGCTTTGCATGTACCAGGTTATGTTTACCCTGTGCACATGAAGGATGCCTTTGCAACATCCACAGTTTCTCTGTTTAAAAGGAATAAAAGAGAAGAAATAAAGATAGATAGAACACGTGTATTTCTTTGGGGTCTGTGCGATTTTAACTCTAATGAAGTCAATGGCAAAGCTCCTGCTGAGTGCCTGAGGCAAGGATTCACCTGGAGTATTCAACATCTATGTCACCATCTAGCATGTTTTAAATGCTACTGCAATATGAATAGATGTGGCTTAGCTTTAGGATAAGATACTGTAAGATTGATTTCCTAAACATTAAGTTCCTAACAGTTTTTCAGTAACAAAGCTTACTAAACTAATACTTTACATGCACTTGCTAATGAGAAATGTGTAGCTGAGAAAAAAATTACCATCCTTCACAATCTTCATAACTTACATATCACACAAACAAACAAAAAAACTCCAGAGAGTGGAAAACACGAGGAACAAGGATAGGCAAGCGCATCTTCCTCTCAGAGGAAAATGTTTAGCATCCAAGAAACCAGTGCTGACTGTCCAAGCCGTGCTCACGGAAAGCACCAGAGGTGGGAGACCGGGCACCAGCTCAGCGACAGGCTCAGCCTCCAGTGCCTCCTCTACTGGCCACTCATTGCCATCTTGTGATGGGAAACCGTACAACAACTTCTTGTACAGAGTACGCACTACTGAGGAAGTTTGCTTTGGCACTTCTTATAAAAAGAGCAAGTCCAGCAAAGTGGAATTCTGAAAACAATTAAGTAGTTCTGGGAAGCCTTTTACTGAGAACTCAACATTTTAAAAAATTACCATGTTAAAAAGTAGTCTTCAGAAAGTTAAGATTTATCCATGTTATCAGTTTTGCACAACATTATGGAGTATTTCTGCTGAAATTCCTACTTTATCATTTGTGTTAAAAATACAACAGCAGAAAATACGTTATTTGTGTTGAAATCACATTTCTTCACCGAGGTATTCAATTTTTTTCCAGAAAAAAATTGTATTGCCCAGTACTAAAAAACATAGCTAAAAAGATACAGTTCTAGGAAAGATGTGACTTCAAGAAATTGCCTTTTATAAATAACCAACTCACTTTAGCACAGCCATCAATAAGATCCTGAAACTCAACAAATGCCAGCAGCTATACTGTTTCAACAAATTTTGCAGAAACATCCTCTATTCTGAAATACAGTTAAAATTTAAAAACTTCAGTAACTTCACAGGCAGCCTGAATGAATGTTCAGTGTCAGTCACTTTGGAAAGTTAAACACAAATACATACAGAGACAACACTATGAACCAGCAAGTACTATCAAAGGTCACTGATAAACTTAAAGCATAGATAGACTGATCCTTCTTTGAAGGTATTGTAGAATAAAAAGGGTAATTAATATTTTTTAAAAAGAGCAAGTGGAAAAGCTTTGTGCACAGCTGAACACACTTGTGCACAACAAGGCTGCAGGAACTTAAAGGGACTGACTTGCCACAATTAAGACAGCAACTTTCCCTCCAGCCCAAAGCAATGCCCTAAAGCCTGCAATGAAAACAGGGCAGTCCTGACAAGAGGCATTTCTATGAGTGGAAATTTTTCTTTTACTATTGTACTTGCAGCTCCCTGTCCCATTTTACCTCTTATGGAACACAGTATATTTAAGATACTGATTTAACCAAGCATATAGTAAAATATTAAGTTGTGTGGAATATAAGTTTTAGATCGAAGTATTTTGTCCTTCAGCAATGAGCACAATCAAGTTGCAGATGCCAAGTAGAATGTAAATATAATTCTTCCTATTGCTGATGAGGCTGTCCAAGTCAGGTGAAAGACACCTATGGCTATGTTCTTCAACTGGCAGACAACTTGGGTGAAGAACTTCAATATAAATAACGTACTAGAGTTGTGAGGGAGGCTGTAAACTGCTTTAAAACAGGTTCTGTCAATTGCTGAATAACCCTGAAAGCCCAGTTAGATATGTAAGAGACAGACAGCAAATTCTGCTAGTTTCTGCATCCTCAGCGAACTAATAAAGGTGTCTCAACCGTACCTGCAGTTTAAAAACATGACAAGGAAAATCTCACAGCTGCTACTTCTCACAAAAGAATTGGAATTGTAGCAGAAGTCCATTGCAACCATCAGCTCACAGCTCAGCAGCAGGCAAAAGAGGAAACAGGCTACAAGGAATTACCCTAAAAAGACTAGAATAAAACCCAGAAAGTATCACAATGCAACTGTATAAATCCATAATGCAGACACACTTCAAATATTTTGTGCAGATCCTGCTCTTTCACCTCAAAAAGGGTTGAGTAGAACTAAGAAAGGGGAAAGGAGTGGTAAGGCTGATTGAAGCTAGAAAACCATGTCCATGGCAAAGAACAACTACACCACGAGAACTTTTCAAGTCAGGAAAAAGAAGATCAAGTGCACATAGCATATACATCTATGAAGTAATGAATGGCAGAAAACATGAATAGAAAAAGATTGCTGAATGTTTTTCACAGAGCAAAGACTCAGGAGAACCAAATGAAACTGGCAGGTGGTTCAGAAACAAACAAAAGGAAGTACTTTTTCACACAATGTGTAGTTGAACTCTGGAACTAATTGCCACAGGATGTTGCAGATGCCAAAGTTTACATGAGTTCAAAAAGCAATTAGAGAGATTCACAGGAGGAAAAAAAATTCTTGAATGCCTATTAATCACAAGATATTACCTCAGGATTAGGAAATCTTGGAACCACAGACTGTTGGATGTTGTGAAAGCATAACAGGCAAGTACCACTGTATGTTTAACCTGTTCTTATGCTGTTCCCACGTTTGTTCATTGCCACAAACAGGACACTGGGATACATCCATTACAGGTGTATCTTTCCATACAGGTATTCTTATGGATTGACTGCATTTTAGTACACTTTTGGAGTCACTTTCTCCAATTCAGCTATTCATATTCTCCTTTGCCCCTTTTTTGCACCTCATGATTCCTCCTTCCAAATGGTCTCTAATCCTAGGGCTTCTTTATTTCTATAAACTTAGTAATTGTTCACTTCACTGGTACAAGTATCATGATAATACTTATGGTTAAGGAGTACATTTACACTACATTTAAAGCCTTTTTTCTGAAGAAAAAGCAACATTCAGTACATTATAAAATTAATAATTTGTTATTGACTGTTCAAAAGATCTGTTTACACTCTTTAAAATACCTAGAATAAAACTTGAGATGTCAACACTGAGAATCAGGAAGATTCAGGGCATAAACATCATCAAGGAATTCTCTTAAATGGGGTTAAAATAACATTCAAGGCTGTAGAACACATAACAAAATCTGCTTGAGTAAGTTTTGAGTCTTATATGAACTCTCATTATGAGATGGGGTCACCAATGTTAGTAACAGTTTGCCATTAACCAGTATCCTGAACAAACAATAAAGAGCTTTCAGTGCTTCAGCATTAAGAGACTGATGTAACAGCAGTGAGACAGTGTTGCCATACCATCACCATCAAGAGGAAGCATCCCAACCTCGGGTATATAAATAATTTACATTTGCAAGTACAGTTTCCAATTAGGAAGTGAAATTCCAGCCTCATATTTACAAATTTAGACTGGAAACTAAAAGACTATTTGTAACCACGAGAGAAAAGACATCCTGGAACATGTTTTCACTGTGAACAGTGAGCCCCAACAAGTTAACTGATTTAAAGACAGAGCTCAAGATATTCCAATCAGCTGGGTTATATAAACACAGCTGCCTGCGATGGAGAGACTGGATTTTGTGATTCAGGAGATCCCTTCCCTTCCTAATTAAAATACCAATACTTTATGAATGTGTGTCATGGGAGTCAGGATTTTTTTCCCTAAGCAAAATCCCGATCATCACTAAATGCTATAAGAAAGAAATTGCATGCAGAGCCATCTGAGTGTTCAGTGCTCTGTGCTTTCAAAGTCTTTCTCAGGGGTATGAAAAACCCCCTGCACCATAGGAAGATACTCTATTCACTGAGGGAAAGGCAAAGAAATCCCCTTTTCCTGTCATTTCCTCATAAAAATTACTGCCACTTAGCAATAAAAGCATGCAGAAAGAACACAACTGAACTGAGTACAGACCTAAGCAGTGGTAGTTTTAAAATCTTTCCACAGGTAAAATAAAGTAGAACGTGTCATCATACATCGTTTTGTACTGAGTAACAATTATTTCCTTAGAATAATGTGTGTGGGATGTGTGACCTCCTGAAACTAAAGAAATACAGTGCAGTGACATGTTTTCACTACACAGTAATTTATGAAATGCAAACTACACACTTGAAGTGTATACACCAACACCCAGACACCTCAGGTTATAAACACACACAGGCTGCTCCTACAGGTCTAGTCTTAGTTTACAAAATAATGACCCCAGCTGTTACTGCTTTGAAATGGGAGCTTATTCCCAGGGCTTGGGAGAAGCAAAGTTGACAATGCAAAAATTCCAAGTAAATTTCAGTACAAAAGAAAGCTAAGTTAATTTAAACATTATGTGCTTGTTAGTGTTCTTTTATTTTCTTTTGAAACATGGAATATTGAAGGATAAATCAAAATGGTGAAGTTTCACTCTATACAGTGTTTGCTCAGAAAAACCCCCCCAAACATCCAGCATCAAAGAAAGCAAGCAGCACTGCTCACTAAGAAAAGGAGGTAACTTCCTCATTAAGGGCTTGCATCCTCCTCTGCAGGCTACCACACATTTTACCTCAACATACATACAGAGGAGGAAAACCCCTTATTATGTAAAACACTTTCTATCCACTCCAAAACAATGTTTACATTGATACAGGGTTTCAAAAGCAACATAAGATATTTGAAGAGAATTATCAAAAAATACCTATTATATAGTCATACCACCTGTTTCAGAGATCAGTCAAGAAAACCCGGACAATTTGCCCTAGATCACCAAAATTCCTACTCTCAATTACCAAATATTATAGAAACAATTTCTAAAGGACAACAATTACCACTGACTGTGATTTTAATAACAATACTTCCAATTATAAGATAGCATTTCAAGTGTAACCAAACCATATCAAAACCAAATCCTTAGATTTTGAGTTTATTATAAGCAAAACATTTCTTTTATGTTACATTTTGGATGTAAAAAATGGAAGACATGATTCATACTTAGGAAACTAACAGCAATAGAACACTTCTCTGTCGCACTGAACTGTTGATATCTGAACTTTGCTATTTATCTCACTAATTAAAAGAAGAAACACCAACCATAACATTAATTTATTCTGAATTAATTATCCAAAGTTGTATTTTAAGACAAAAATTAGTTTCTAAATCAGACTCAAAATACAGGTCTAAGAAGAAAGGTCACCTGTGATGTCAACATGCAGATACTTACATAACTACATGAACTTCATTTATCACAAGTCTTTTTTTCTTTTCCCTTTTACACAGCATTGTTTTTTCCCCTACTAGTCCAGTTGCATAGCTGGGGTTTAAGCAGAAGTCTCACAGAACAACAGCAGAATGCTGCCAAAAAATCCACAGTATTGTGTGCATGACAAACCCAATCAGCTGAAAATCAGTCTAAACACTATTGGATGTGCAGGTAGAAAACAGGAGTATCATCTCAACCTGGACTGTCACCTTACAAACTTTCACTCTCTAAAGTCTTACTACATTAATCACAAAATCCCTTAACACTTTCTGAGTGACTCCAAGCATTATAATCCTTGTGGAAGGTTAAATCTGCTAGATTTTCTTCTTTGTTAAATCTCTTAATATCATGGCCATCTCATGTTAATAAGCACAACATCACAGATTTTTATCTCTAATAGGTTCTGTTCTACATTTGTAACTATTTTTCAATATACTAATGCAATACATTTGTATCAGTGACATTACATCTAGTGTAAATTCTACTGTTTTATCACACTATACTACCCATGTCCACCTTTGAATCAGTAAGATCTGACCATATTTAAGAAAAAAATCATGTAATATTAAATAAATGCCAGCACATGAACAACTCATATCACACTGAATGCTCTCAAGGACAGTGGTCAGAATTTGCTTCACTTCAAGCTCATTCCAAAACACTACAAAGTAGGTACTTACTGAGATCCTCTGCAAGCTGGACTCTCTTGCCAGTTAGGAGCATGACCTTTTTTTCATTGTCCTCAGCAAAATCTTCAAGCACTTCCTTTACATTCTTCTCCAAGCGCCTTACTGTGAAAAACCAAAAAAACAAGCAAGAAAAAGAGTAAGTGGTACTACTTTTGTACCTGTAGTGACCTAAGAACAAAATTTTGGGAAGGTCTGTTGGAGACATAGCATATGTTTCAATAATAGCTAATCTAGTTGGAGAAAGGCAAATTTCTGAACACAGAAGCCCCTTCTTTGGGCCATTAAGACAGGAAATTCTTTGAGAAAGATTGTTACATTTCAAAGGGTATTTTCTCTCTCAGCAAAATTATAATTGGGTGACTTTTTTAGGAGATAACTTTTTGTTTCAACCCCCCCAGCTGACTGTGAGCCTTACCTTCAGTGTTGGTAAGCTGCTGCCTCAGTGTGTTTGCTGTGATCGCCAGCATTCGCTGTATGCGCCAGAAGAGGACAACGTCATTACACTCGAGCTGGAACAAGAAGAGCTGTGCTGTCAGACCTGTGATGGCCACTGAACATCCTACACATACAACAATCTCTTGACTCTCCGAGAGCAACTGTAACCTCCTACATACATATCCTGATCTCACACAAAAAGCCCACAGACTAACTAGTGTAAGTAACAAGAAAACACATAAAAAAATACTTCACAAGAACCACATCAGCCTTATTTAATGCACTGCACCACCTTCACATCTGCTGTTTTCAACAGAAAGAGCCATAACATGGGAAACCATGGCAAAACAATTTGCACACATTATATGCAGGCTGGTGAGTGTAACCTAATGCTCACTGAAACACCACTCTTGTCCACAGCAAACATGATGACAACAGCTGAACTCCAGGTTGTGCCACCCTGTCTGACAAACCCCTTCTGAGGACAGTGCTGGGCCAAGGGCTGTATTTATTAACAACAGAAGAGACAGTTTCTACACCTGTAAGGATGGGAGGAAGGAGCATTAACTTCACATTAGGACACCTTAAAAAGGACAATAACATGAATAGGAGGTTAAGTGTCATGAAGAGGCAGCTCTCCATGCTGTCATCTCAATCTCTCATTCCTTACAGGCAAAGGTATTTTGGAAGCAGCAAAGATTTCTGGGTCGATGGGAATCACTGTTCCTCATTAAAAGAAAAACAAATCTCCACAGAAAGTGAGGAGCTCTACCTTTCCAGTAATCTATTTTTGATTTAAAATGTAATGGTAAGAAAACAGCATATTCTTTGAGTGACTTCATGCATACTGTCATTGGTTGCACAAGCTTGGGTTAACAAAACTGTAAAGTCATTTGTAAAGACTTGTTTGAAAACTCCGTAGTTTTATTTTCCCTATTGATCACATGTGATACCAAGTATTCACTCTAAACACTTACTGACCATACTTTTCTTATAAATCCATAAAAATGTTTTCTAATTTTTTTTGTATCGGTGAGGTAAATAACTATCAGTGGGAATGCGGGAGAAATGGGCAACAACCAGATACCACCAGCTGTACAATATTGCTTTTAATAGCGTATTTTCAATACACATTGATTAGTAACAGATGTTTAGGTCATGGCTAATACCTAGTGGTCATTTTACATAATTACGACCAGGATGGCATTTTATCCATTGTAAGCTTCATGTAAAACACATATGAGATCACCAGCTATCTGGTCAGGCTACTTCAAAGTATTTTTAGATTTTTTCTTTCAACTGAGATAGGAATATTAAGGCAAAACACTAGTGTAGATGAAGAACATCTGTTCTTCAATTTACCTCAGAGTCCACAAAATGCCTCTGATAATAATAGAAGCCTCTTCGACATAGATTGCAGTGGTTCAAGGCAGACTTCAGGAAGTATCTTCTATAAATTTGGTGCCATGTATCTTTAATCTAGGAAAACAGTATTTAAATTTGACTAAATAAATAAATACATACGCCGGCTATCATGTATAGAATAATAATTGCATTTAATTGTAAGAGTCTAAAAACTAACAATCCCATTCTGGGGGTAAAAACTGGAATGGTTTATTGAACACGCGACACACAATTTAAGGGTCTTGCAGGCAGGACATACTAATAAGGAGGATGGATTATGGTAACATATGTTAACTAGGGGATTATACAAGTTTCAGCTAGGTTGCACAATTAGTTAATATTTTCTGTAACAGGGATTTATATAGGGGGAAGAAAACAAAGGGTTTCAACATGAATTAATAATATTCATCTTAAAGTTCATGTCTATCTTGGAGCAGGAGACAGCTAATCTCATGGCAGAACATCAACAGGCCTTGTAGTCTTTAGTGATGAGATTTGTCTCGGCCTCTGTTGACCAAGGCTTACTGTTCAAGCTTGTCAGGCTCCTCACTGCTGGAAGCTGAACTTCAGCCCAAACATTTAATTTTAAAATGTAACTCCAAATTCCACTATCGCTGTCCCATAACATATGTTTAAATATTTTTCAGCAATTTGTCTGCAACTGGGCTATGATTAATGTGTTATTTACATTTGGCAAACATTACAGATGACTGTCAATTTAAAAATATACTCTTCCATGCACGTAACATAACTGAGTGCTTAAAATTACCATCTGCAGCCAAAATACATTTAATTATATAATACAAAACAATCTTTACATTAACAGTGTGAGTACATTTTTGAGTTGTACCCATTAATTTACCCATTACACCAGATTAAAGCATAGAGAAATATTTAATGGGTCTTACATAAACAAACATTTGTAATTTTTCTTGATTAGGCTTATTTATGTTTCAGTTTTTCAAAATTAAATACCTGTATCGATATGCCTCTTTGAAAAACCCATAAAATACAATTAAGAAAATCAGTTGTTTAGCTAGACAGAAAACTCAACTCGCACTCTGCCTCCCTGTGTAGAAGATGTGGATCATTGCTATGACCTTTACAAAAAATGGTAAGTACTGTATAAAAAAGGAGCAGCAGATATTTAAATGACTTTTTGACCTAGAATAATTACATGTATTAATGTTGAAAAGAAAGCCAAAACTACTGCAAAAAATAAAACACTGTTACAAGAAATCTACATCTATTACTTATTAAAGTCTGAATTCTCATTTATTTAAAACATTACTTTGAATTAGATAAAAGGTCTAATTACCCCTAAGGGCCTTACACTGCAATGAGACATGTCTTTTTGCATGAAATGTACAATACCATCCCTTGGGACCTCCTAAGAAAATCCTACCTTTTTACAAATATTTCTTAAAAATCTCTCTTTCTTCATTGTACCATGAACTTCAAACTTCACATACAACCACAATGAAAGCTTAAGGTTGCACAATATGTTGTTATGGTATCTGATGTTTTCATGGCCTTGATTTCACTACATAACATCTGAACAGTAATTTCAAACAAGCTGTGTCATAATGTAAGCAAGAAAATCTGCTCAGCAGACTCTGATTTCAGTCTAAACTTAAGAGATTTCAAAGCGTTGTACTGCACTTGTCTGACAGCCAACAGAAGTGTGTGAATTGCGTGCAAGAATTTGTTTAGTAATTCATTTGGAAACATCTGGATTACAAATTCAGTATTCAGCTGGAGTCTCTTGTATGCCATCTAGAAAGCATTCAAGTGTACACAGAGGGTGTCCATATGTCTTGATACAATTCTGCATCTTACCAGACATGGGTCCACTGTTACTCCTCTTGCTTCCAGATTCTTTCTGACAGTCGTCACTTCATCATTTGCCAGATAAGCTGCATGCTCTTCATTGCACTTGATTAATTTCTCAAGTTCATTTTTTGTTTCATTACGGATATTCTAGGATAGGAATGATTAGTTAGAATTATGATAGATCCAGAAGTCATCAATATCTTCCTAATAAACACTCTATTTGCTTAATAAGTCAGAACACACCTCTGATGCTATTTACTATTACATTTAAGTAACTACAAAGGATAGTTGTGCAGATATTTCAAATATAGTATTTTTAATGGATAATTCACTGTCAATTTTTAATTTATTTTTTTATGCACAGAAATTCAAAACAAGAACAGAAGCATGGGGAAAAAAAATCACAGGTGTTAGCCCCCTTTCCCTTCCATGAATATCCACTAGCAGGGTTCACATACCACCTGTGACACTGATGAGAATTGTGATTTTTGCCTATTAGTTAGCAAGAACTCTTCACGGATTCATACCTTTAAGTTGCTGTTCATGAAATTCAAGTAACACAGGTTGAAGTCACTACCTTTCTCCTATACTTGACTGCATAGAGCTGACTGCAAGACTCCTTTCTCTGAAACAATTACTTTGACTGTATTCTTTTAAACTCTACTTACATCTTTAAAGTATGATTCAATTTGAGAAATATCTAGAAAAAGTAATAAAAAACCCCATTGTCTCTGGGCATTGAATGGAAGGTGCTATTTAAATTCAAAAGAAATTTCCAAAAGCTAGGAGCACATGGGAGGACAGTTTATGATCAATGTGGCCAATCAGAAGATACAATTATGATTAGAATGCTAGTGATAACGTTAACACATACTAATCAAATCCAAATGGAGCATGATAGGAAACTGCATGTGACCTCTGCTTAAAAGTCATGCTTAAAAATATAGAAGAGAACAGCCCAGTCTCCACCTGCTCTCATTGATCACTTTCTACTGGAAGAACTTTAATACACTTGTCAGTGGCATAACAGCAAAAATGTAATTCAGCTGAAGAATGAAAAACAGTTTACACACCATTCTGTAGCTACACTATGGAAAAAGTATATGAAATTCTTTGTGGTATTTAAAACAATGAAAAGTTTTCTATTTTTTTGCAATCATCTAAATAGTGGGAAGAGGTTTGTATTTTTTAAAATTGACTCAAAGTTTACTCAAAAGTAATAATCAAAGTTTTCTAAAGGTAGCAAACTACAAATTCTTTATCATTTTTTTCCTTTTACCTGCTCTTTGGTGCGGCCTACCCAGTATAACCACCTTTTTTTCCAGTCTGGACCCACCATATCTTCAATAACAGATTCAGCTGAAAAAGAAGCATATTAACTATCACATCAAATATATACAATCAGTCAAATTTTATAGTTCTACTATTAGGTGCACAAAGAAGAATGGACATTTTATGTTGAAGAACATAAGATATGCCATAGAGTCAAGTCACGTGCCTTCTACTTGAAGCAACAGTTGATGTATTTCACTAAAATTTAAAAATGACTGCCAACAGGTAAATACTGAAAGGAGAAAATAAAAACCACAACAGCCCTCCCTGTTCCAAGTCAGGCATTTAAAAAAAAATCTTACCTTGCTGCAACTGGCATCAAAACCAATTACACTGGAAACCATAAATGGACCAACTACTTTTCCTGAATGTATCCTGTTCTCCTACATGTGCATTTGTACCATTTTTTGACTCCACAGATCTTTACTACTTAACTTTCAGTTGCCTCATTGCAAGAGCAAGAGCACAAGCTTTTGAGGCTGTATTTTCTAAATATTTCTATCAGTATTAGTACCATTTCAAAGGGTCACCACTGTGTCAGTTGTGCTGATATAAAAGCTTGCACTGCAGTGAAGTGAACTAGATCCACAGACTGGTCCAGACTGAAAAGCACAGAAGAGCAGAATACATCAGACAACTCACTATCTTTGAGTCGACTTTGGAGCGTCTCTTCCATAAAATGAATGGCTGCATCCCACTGCTGTTTATCAGATATTGACCGATCCTCTAAGGCATTGTGCTGGATCACTCGCTGCAATACAGAATGCCCTTTTAGCATGCAATAAATAATTTATTCAGGATTTAATAAAAAAAAAATTCTAGCATTCTCCTCATTTTTTACTGTCTATTAAAACAGCTTGTATTGGGCACATGTGATTTATTCAACAGGCACATTTCAAAGCACTGCCAAAAATATTTTTGTGTGCCTCTGACTCTCTTCTACAGCCTAGCACAGATAATGCAAAAAGTACAGAAGATATGAAACCTCTCTGAATTACAAAATCCATAAAGATGATAATGAAATGATGTTATTCTGTGGCTACACAAAACAGAACAAATGAGCTGATGCTAAACAATTCTCACCAGGCTGTCCTTGTGCAGCCAGTGATTATGGAGGACTTTTCTGAACCAACCAAACCAGTTTTATTAAGTGTTATTTAGGGCAGTAACTAATAAAAGATAATAATGACATTGAGAAACACTGTAATAAAATATTATATGAACAATGTGAGATAGACATGTCTCCCTGTCATTTCATGGTTCCAATGCAAGAATGCAAAAATACTGAATATGCAACTTCAGTAAAAAAATTTCAACAGCACTTAGTCAACAAGGCAAAAAACCCACTACATTATACCAGGCTATCCTCCGCTCTCTCATTCCATTTATGTCGTTTAATCGTTTCTTCTTTGACAGCTTGTTTCAGTTTATCAAAGATATCATCATGCTCCTTTCCTTTTTTTTCTGTCATGAAACGGGAAAATTCTTCTTGCAAGGTTTCCCAGGCCACCTAGAAAGTAAGCAAACAATTCCTCCTGAAATGGACATTACACTGTGCACCAGCTGCTAAGGGAACATTTGTGACAATTCTTGTGAGTATGAAAATGTGGAGACTTTCTGAAAAACATGCAAGCGAAAGAGTAAGTCACTGAACTTTCCTTTGGTGACTTAACCATTACCAATAAAGGCAACATTAAACTTTGCTTCAGTATATTGTATATTCAGTATATTGTAGCAATAGGGTTGGGGTTAGGGTGAATTCTGTTAAACATCAAGATCTTGCAAGCCTTTTCTGACATATAAGTTGGTTAAAAGAACTGCAGTCAGCCCTTCAAAAAACACCTTACACTTCTGGAGTTATGCTTTCATTTTAAAAGGCTTTGCACAGATTTTATTTTTTATTTTTTTTTTAATGTAAATAACTAAATTCTCACCTCTACTGCTTTATTAGGCAGTTGCTTGTCAGTCCACTGCTTCAGTTTGATGTCCACAGTGGTGTTAAACGTCCCTGAGTTTGTAGTTTGTGCTGCTGGAAGGTATATATTCTCAATCACATGAGTAGATACCCTTTCCCATAAAGTTTTCTCAAGAATCTCCTCCCTAAAAGGAAAGTTGTAACGCATGTGATGGTTTCCAATACACAAGTGACTAACAGGTATGCATTCAATTTGTTAGAAACGCTGAGAAAACAAGACTACAGAACACAGGAAATACTCTGTAACATCAGGACTTCAAACCAAAATCTGCATGGAACTAAGGACACAAATGCACAACGTTTTCAGCAGCAAAGACAGCTCCAGAAATTGACCTCTAAGACACTCTCAGTTGCCACTGCACTGCACAACACAACAGGTCCCTGAAGCCTTTAACTATACCAGTATAACCACACAGAGCTGTATGTGCATATGCATGGGAGGTGGGGGCAGACTGCAAAGCATCAAAATGATCTGACTGAAGTTCGTGCTCCCAAAAGAGCATGTGGGTTTTGTTTCTGCAGTATTTTGATTTGACTGTTGGAACATGCTGTAGTTTTCCATCTGGGATTTTCACTGATTGCTCCCACATTTGACAACCAGTGAAGCAAGATGACAAGTCCAACCTTTTACCAAAGTACATATTGACATTCATTAACAAATGAGTTTCATGTCACTATAAAACTAAGCACTGCTTTCCTATTTATGGTGCCTTTTCACAAAGTAACAATGGAAACGATCCAACTTCAACCTTTTTAAATTGCAATAAGCTTACTCCAGAAACCTTACAGCTGCAGTGAAACAACTCAGTTGAGCCAGTGTAACATGCACCCAGTACCCACAGAGCCAGGCAAGCTCCTTCTGCTCCTGCCACAGCTTCTAGTACCGGCTACAGGTTTCCTGCAGTCTAATTTGATGCTTGCTCAGAATGCTACATCAGCTTTGATCATAGGAATGCCAGATTTGGCAGAATGGTGAGACCTAAGTGATGAAGAGTCAAAACTGCCTTTTTTGGTGGTAGAAGACTCAAGACCTTTTCGTCCAAATGGGCTGAAGTTCAGGACACAAGCCTCCTCAACAACAGCATAATTGAAAAATCTCTATTTTGTGTTTAAAGCATCCTTCCTTGAGAATTAAAAATTTTGAAGCTGTCCCTTTTTCATATCAGTATTAATGGAGATCATCTCCTTTTGAAAGAGATGTTCAGTGTATTCAGGGTAGTAAAAGTATTTATAGAAAATTGAAAGGAACTCAAAAGATTTAAATGCTGAAAAAATTGCCTTTAAATAAATATTGCCACCACTAAAAAAATGTTTAAAAATGGTTTAAAAAGCTTTGTTTCAAATAGGATGATTTAATACTGTTCAAGCAGAGATCAATTATTGATCATTCTTCATCACCATTAGAACCCCCAGGGATGTGGCAAATTAGTTTCACTTGCATTCACTTACAGGGTGTGCTGGAACCCATCTGTTATGGATTTTATGACTTAAAATGCACTGCAGGAGAAGGGCAGTTCTCTGATTAAGAGCAAATGCAATCTCATTCCTTTTCTTTACTGATGTTTCAATAAGATTACATTTTTGCTTTGCTTAATTCAATCAAAATTGGAAGGAATAGAAATTTTAACAGGATAGAAACACTTGCATTCATCATGCCAGTTTTAGACTGGATATAATGGCATTTTTACAAAAACATTTTCTTCAGGACTTAGCTTTCCAGTTCTAGTTTATAGCTCATCAAGCGTTATAAATCTAGAATCACCACTACACTTTAACCTTCAAAATAAATGCACAGAAGCATTCATGTTTTGCACCCTCCCAATCCACAACATGAAATGAAGCAGAGTAGACACGGGCCAGGGTTCTTCACATCTATTACACAGCCAAGAGCAGCAAACACCAAGATGACAAACCTGCAGTACATGTGGACTAGAACAGTATTTCAGACTAATACACTGTATACAAGCCTTTCTCTGAACACAGTGACATATCCAGAATTATTTGAATGTCATTTAGAGTCAGACATTTTATCTTTTTTTTTTAATCTTTGACCAAGTAACAGTTCAATTCAGGTCACTGAAGGCAAAGGCATTAAAGAAATCTTTTCTTTGTGGTTGTCAGTTGTGGTACAGGCTGTCAAAGTAATTCTTTACATTGGCTATTCTCCTCTCAGGCTGCATGTATAGTGCCTTTATTATGCAGTGATGCCACATGGCTGAAGTGCTCAGGCTGAGCTCTCTCTCACACCTGTGCTGCCTTGCACTGACCTACTTCTCTGTAGTAGAGTGTGACGTGATTGAGGCTACCAATGAGATCCACATGTAGGATGAAACCTTCAAACATCCAGATCAGCAATTTTTACAGACAGGAATTACATATTCTTTTAATTTCCAAATCTCTGATTCCCAGAAGTACAAAAATTTTTTTTCAAGGTCATATGCATTATTTTGATATGCACAGTGATAATCCTCAAACATCAAGAGGAATTACTCATTCATACTTCAAATGAACATTTGCAAACTTCTTTATTATAACTGTCCCTTTCATTTTTGAGGGGTATCCATTGTTTGTTACGTCATATAAAACAGAACAAAGCACAAACTGATATCATATAATTTTTGTGAAGGGATTATACAAATATTTGCTGATTCAGAATAACAAAGACAACTGTCACAGGGACAAAGGACATGATAATACATTGTCCAAGAAAAACAGTTTCTTACTTATACTTGAGTACTTTGTTTACTAGAACTCTTTGTATTTTAAAGGCAAACTTCTGCTAGTTAACAAAATTAAAAACAAAAGAAAAAGAAGAAATTACCATACCAGTGCTTTGGTGTGACCTGAGTCAAACTTATGACTTCATCAAGGATCTCATTCTTTGCTTTTTCAAACAGTTCATTCTATGCAAAAAGAAATAATAAGTATAGTTCAATCGTGTTTCCATACAAAAAGTAAGGAAAAAATCAAACCCTTTTTTATGGCCTTTAAACCTCAAATGATACCTTCTCATCATGTTCTGAGCTATGTATGTGCATTTCATAAGCTACCCTGATTTACCATATAACTTCCCACTCATCTCTTGCATGCCTCCAGCCAGACATGGCACTTGAATGTTGAGGATTTCTATAAAATAATTGGAGAATGAGATCCTACTTGTTTTGTTATTCTGTTTGTCTAAAAGACCAGGAAAGGTAACTTCTCTATTCCAGTTCTGTCATGATCACAAAGAAATGCTGACCTATTCCTGGGGGCAAGTCAGGTCAGATAACTCTATACTAGAAGAGTGAAGGACTTCAATGCAGAAGTATCACAATGTTGAAGAACAGTATTTCAAAAATGGAGCTCACAGTTTCCTTCCCCTAAAGTAATTTACACTGTCCTCACACTTTAAAATGCCAGTTTTTTATGTTAACTCTAAGAAACCTTTACAAATGCAATTAAATGGTAAAAAATTTGATTATAATTTTCAACCCTTTGTAAATTAAAGCAGTAGTGTAATTTACCCTGTCAAGCTCTCGCAACCGGGGGTAATTGTTCTTCCATTCAGTCTCAAGATTGAAACGCGTGGCTGCAAAAATCAGAAACAAGGCCAGAATTTTTTTAATTTTCTATATAAACTTCATCACTACCTTAAAAATTTACCAGCTTCTAAAATTGCCACAAATTTTGATTATAACAAACCCTCGAAGCGCTTTAAGTGTGCCTGCAAATGAGCAGAATTTTTTGCTGTCTATGACCAGACATTCTATCTGCAAACTGCAGAATCCATGTAAAAAACAGTGGAAAGAGCCATTAAACTTCCAGCTCTGCACCTTTATGTAGAAAGCTATTTTAATCAGTATCTGAATCCAGTAGAAGAACTGTGCTTCACTCAGGGAAAAAAACCACCAAACACCAAAACCCCCTTGATTTTGTTTCTTCATACTTAGTTGCTCCTTTGGTTTTTAGAGCAAGTGAATACTTCATACCATGAATTACTTTTTTTTGGGTCTTTTTATAAAGATTAACTGGGGAAATTATCAATTAACAAGAAATATTGACCATGTAAAACACAATTGCCGAAGCATGTTAGCAAAACATGCATGTGGAAGAACCACCTGTATAACAGTGAGTTGCTATTTCACTTCTTTTTTTAAAAAGATGTTTACCTTTAAAAGCATCTGCTTGCTGCTCCACAGACTCTCTCACCATTTTCCAAAAGCAATCTGACACAGCAAGGCTTAAGTTCTTTGTTGTTACCTGATGTGCTTTCAGCATACATGTCCTGTAAAGAGAGACAGCCAGAGGAGATCTATGCCTACCTATGCTTTCTGGCCTATAACTTCTCCTCTCAAGAATAAAGCTTTGCTTTTTATAGAAGCAAATAAGATGTAAATGTGCACCTAATCCAAATTCCAGTCTCTTCCTCCAAAACACACAATGTAGATAATCATGAAAGCAATGGGAAAAGTCCCAAAGCAAACCAAAAACCCCAAAAACTCTTAATGCAAATAACTTTTTATTCTAGAGGTTGCAGGTACTGCGGTCCCAACGACCACGCAGGGGACCTTCCTGAGAAATACCAGTCTGTGAAATCAAAACTCTGCTCTATGAACTTCTCTCAGAACACATCAGGTAACCCTTCAAATACAACATTGTCACACCAAGACAACTGACATTTAGAGGAATCACAACTCATATTTGGGCTGGGTTCCCTCCTCCCAGCTGTATCAAATGTCTGAACATAGGCTGGAACTTATTTCTTGTAGAGCCAATGGAGAGGCACAGAAACGTCAGAAGAGAGGACCAGAACTGCAGTGGAATCAAATGCTGCCTGAAGGTTCCTGACTGTCTCCATTCACTTACAGCAAGCATTAGGAAACCAGGACAACTTAGTCACTTCAACATAGTACTGATTTTAGGCAGATTAAATGTCAAATAGTATTTCCACATTGAAATCCTTTTCAGTTTAACAAGAGAAACTGATGCTAGGATTTATGACAGGCTTATTTGAGTAAAAAGAATAAAATTGGAACATACTTTAATAGCTTTGAATTTTGAAAAAATTCCTCTTCGTATTCTTTAATAGATTCAATGCTTTCACTGCTGTTTCCTGGAGAAAAAAAAAGAGTGCTGCAACAGTTCCATTTAGACAGTTTTCTCTGCTACCAAGGACAAAATAAGCAGAGCTAGAGCTCTCTTTACCTTTTCCAGTAACAACTGCAAAATAACCCAAAGCTTTCATTGGGAAGAGTTTGCCTTCAATGATCTGCTGGATCTATGAAAATAAAGGATTAAAAAACCACAGTTAACTTTGCACAGAGACATTCTCTCCTTCAGCACCATTTTAAAGCCAGATTTAGCTATATCTTTGAATAGACTACTGCAGGAAGCAGTTTGTCATGGGACTATGAATTCTACTGATATTTAAAACAAAACAAACAAAAAAAATAAAGGCATAAAACAAATAAGGCATAGCACAGCAAAATACAAAATACAGCAAAAATGCCTATCCCAGAAACCCCTTTTTTGGGAAATGGAACTTGCTCAGGTTGCCTTCATGAAAGGAATCAGTATTGTAGCAAGCTGAGACTGAAGTCACACAGCTGATCACTAAAAGCAAGGCCTGAGCGAGATTAAAACAATAACCACCTCCCCCCTCAAAAAAATCACACTGAATACAGAAATAAGCACTTAAAACCATCTAGAAAAGGTAGGTGAGGTTCAGTATTTCTGACAGTATCTCAAGTATTTTACCATGTGTGACTTTAACCACCAAGATACGAGAAAAACAGTTTCAACTCACCCTGTTTGGACTGGCCACGTTCTTCTCGGCAAGATCAACCTTAGTCAATACAAAAATTGTCCTTTTTCCTTGGGGATCCATTTGGCTGACTAAGTCAGTGACAATACTGCGTTCTGCATCCACTGACCCATCTAAAATAAATACAAAGATATATTTTAGGGACTATGTAAACTGAAGACTCAGTAGGCATCAAGCACGTTTTATGTTACCAATTAAAACCAGTAAAATTGGACTCATTTTGGGGTACACACAGTGAAAATTTGCTTTATTCCCAGCATCCCAAAAAACTAGTTTGTTGTATTTGTGTAAATTTTGAACAATACCAACTCGCCCAAAATATTCAACTCTATTATTGTATGCTGCCTCAAAAAATACTTCTGAAGAAATCTCAAGTATTATTATCACCACCATTTTTCTTTAATGATTAAAAGCCCTTATCAAAAAGTCGTTTTTTTGCCACAGATTTTGCATAGATTGCTTTAATTGATAAACAGACATTCCAGAGCATGCTGTTTGGTACACTACACAAATTAGCATAAAAGGTAAAATAATACAATCAGGGCAGACCCCAGAGTAAAACAAGCACCATGATTAAAAAAAATCCTCCCAGCTGGATAACTATGTAGATTTTAATTACCTTGGATACAGAGAATGATGGCATTAGGATTCTGCATGTAGGCCTTGCTGATGCTAAAGATAGTTTCCTTTGTATCTGGAGCCATACCTGATGTCACAGTCTTTAATATGTATATGGAAATACATATTTAAAGGGAAAAAAAAAGATGTTAAAAAACCCAACAGCCAATGTTCTCACGAATAACATTACTTCACTTACATGTCTTAATTTTTATTTTTTTTTTATTTATTGCATACTTACACTAATGACTCCAGGTAAATCAACCAATACCATTCTCTGCAAACCAGGACCTTTCACACTTAAGGAGATGGTCTGTGAGGTAAAATTGAAATTCATGTAGTTACGTACACAAACACACTTATATAAAACTATATAAATGCATATTTACACACATATGCTTTAATCAGCAACAACCTGTAAATTTTAAATATGAAGTACTACTTTAAATGATATAACTGATATAAAACTGATTTCAACAATACAAATACACCTTGCATAGTGCAAAATATTAAGTGTGCACAAACTGGATTCACCACAGTATCCTAGTTGAAGAACACTTACAAAAGATATACACATAGAGATATTTGCCACCGAATATTTGACAAGTCTTACCTCAGTGCTAACAGTGCACCCTTCTTTCACACTATTTCTCATTCTGATTTCTATTTCATTTCTCAAAGCTGCAAGCTGTTATAAGAAAAGTAAAATACCAAATTTCACTCTAATTAAACAGGAGCTTACAGATCACAAAGACACAATTTCTTTTCAGAAAACTAATAAAAGTCACATTAATTTCCAGTCACTTCTTTATACTTACATCCTCCTCTTTGGTCAGATCAAACTCCCGAGAGCTGTCTTTGAATAAAGCCACATGGTGGGGACCTTCACTAAGGGTTACCTAAATGGTAAAAGCCTAATGAGAAAACACAGAAAATCTAACACAGAGAAACATAAGAAGTACATAGCATATGTACACTTCCCACTGTAGAAACACATCTATATGTAATGCTTATTTAGCACAGGACTACTTAATGGTAGGTAGTACTGCTACTACACAGATAGTACACATGCATTATTACATTGGCCTGCAGAGGTTTTGTCATTGGCTGAAGCAACCACCTTGCTTATGGCCATTTTATAAAAACATGTTCATGTATACTTCAATTAATGGCATAATCAGAGGGAGAACAACACAGCAAACGCTGATTCAGAGATTATCATGTTTCTTACCTTTACAGGGGAGCGTGTCATCATCTCCCCAGACCCTCGAGGGAATATGCGGGCCTGGGCGATCATTTCTAACACGCTGGTTTTTCCTGCACTTTGATCTCCAACCACCACCACCTTAAGTGAAAGTTTAAACAGCCATTGACTTTCAGCAGAACATTTTGGAAGCTTAGACAAAAGGTGACTAGAAAGATATGAATCTTTATCAACAGCAGCTGTATTCTGTTCGATAATCAATGTATTGGTTTAAAGATGGAATCTTTGAAGAAATATTAAGTTGTACTCATGCAAAAAACCTGAATTCTGCTTAAGACAGTACAGTCCACAAAACACCTTTTCAGGCCACCTAATGAAGAGAGGTGCCTGCTCCCATGGCAGGCAGCTCTTCTCTTTACAAAATCCTTTCAGCAGGCAAAATGTTACTCATCTGGCAGGTGCTTCTTCTGCCTGAAGAGAGCTGAATTTTGAAGTAGTTGCTGTCATATCTGCATCTTAGTGGTTTCCTATAGAAACTACCAGTGCTACAAGTGGTTGTGCAAGCAGGAACCATTCCAGGCTCTCCCCTACACCAGCAGTCAGGCCAGCCAAACCCCCTTCTCCCATGGGCTCTCCAACAGCAGCACTGCTGCAGGGAGAAGGCAGGACACCTTACACTCTGAGCTCCATTCACAGGCACTGGGAAACAACAGCCATTTCACACAGCCAAGGAGGATGCGGTGCCCCAAGTGAAACCATTTAAAGTGAAAAGCTGAGCACAGCAGCATTATCTGAACCAGACAGGGTTTGATCTATAAGCCAAGACAGACTTAACATAGCTAAACTGGTTATTCTCAAAATTATCTTATTGCTTTTAAAATGGAGAACATGTTTTAAGCAAAAAAATTGGAGTCACAAGAAAATAGTCTAGCACTAGCTCTGGATTATTCTGGAATATAATTAAATGCTCCATTCAAATATAAGACTGGTGTTTCCATAAAAACCATTGAATTTGTTATGTACTTACTCGAGGTAGGTGATCTTGAGTGTTATAACTGGCATCATAATCAGACAGGATGTCAAGTACTTCAGAATACATATCAATCAAGGATTTCTACAGAAAAGAAGTACAAAGAGAAAACACAGCCAATTAAGACAATTTGTTTTATGAAGTACAGTACCAAGTAAAATCATTCCTTGCCTCCTGTGGATGAAAATACTAAAGCACGTGCTGAAGGAAGAAAATGAGAGCTCTTACTTATGAACAGCATAATAGAACAACAGAGCTCAGTGTCCAAGTTAAGAAGCTGAATTGAGTTCCTTCTATTAAACATCAAGATTTATATCTTTACTTTGATGAACAATAAGCATTAACAAGTGTATGAAGTTATCAAGTTAATTCTGTACAACTAAGAACTCTTTATCTTCCAATTCTCAGAGGAAAGTGCAAGATCAATATTGGTCAGCGAGTGATGCAGAGAGTTAGAAAACACCCATTTTTAGAATGCTCAGGATGTTGGCAGGCAAAAGTAAAAGCATACTTAGTTCAGTCTCCCTGGATCTATAGAGCCATTAAATGACATTTCCAGACCCCATAACTTTTTCCTACCAAACACAGTAAGACCCATGACAAAGTACAAAGGTATCAGACTGTGTGTGCAAGAAGAGTTGGAAGATTAACAGAAAATACAGTGAAGCTACATCAAAGAACCCAATCTGCATTTCCCAATCACTTGGGTAAGTGAGTTAGATGTGGTAAGCCCATTGTGCTCTTCAACTGAAGCCATTTCCAAAAGCTATGTATTAAAAAAAAAAAGTGATGTATAAAAGCCTGGATGAGTCAAAAAATTAGAAGGACTATCTTAAAACTAATGTTGAAAGTTCATATATGAATTAACAAACACAATTTAGAATAGCATCATGGAAATAGTGGACAACATAGCATAATTACATTTCTGTGTGGTTTTTTAACACATAAATACCTTTAACTTCCTCTGATGAATTCCCTTGTCATCTCTTTGCAGTACCAATTTTCTTAATTCTTTGTTCTCCTTCTCTAGTCGCTCGAGCATTCTTTGGTATTTGAGCTATAAAACAGTAAATATACTCCTGTAATTATGGAAATAGTACACTTGCATAAGCAAAGTTTTACCAATGAAAAATGTGTAATCCCTCAGGCAAGTCCTTCAAAAATATAGAAACTTTTGTGACTGCTACAGTTATTAAAAATACAAGGCCATCAAGAGAAGACTATCAGATTTTTTTTCCCCATGCAACTCCTTTGCTTCAAATGTCCTAATAAGGTCACACTGTTCAAACTTGGGAATACATAAATCAATCTTTAATCATCTCAAGGATCATTTTCAAAGAAGATACATATATGGAATCAAGACAGAAATTAGTGTCAGTGGGAACTGGCCATTCAATCAAAAAGATCACACAGCTTAAATCTGAATTTTCAAGCCTAGTTTAGACCCTTTTTTCAGCATACAACCTCAGTTCAAGACACAACTGTACCAGCTCAATCCTGTTTAGGAGATTAAGATAGAATTCTGAAGATGAGATGGATCTCTCTCTCTCTCTATATATATAGTTTTGGTATCTACTCTGGAAACCATTTTCTATGATGTAGTAACGCCATTTGGCTGGGCATATTTTTAAGAACAAATAAAATTTCAAGCTGTTATTAAAAAGAATTCAGCAATAAATGCATTCAAAACTAGCAAATACATGAATAGGTTATGGAAACCCATATCAAAACAATGTGGCTGAGCCAAAGAGTCAATTTAGAAGCCTAGAGATAAAAGATTAAGTACATTAACTTAAGAAAAGCAAGCAAGTAAACCAAAATACTGACAAACATGACTAATACTCATCAACTCTGAAAAAATCTAGCTTAAAAATAACTAGTTCTGCCTTGCTAATCAAGAAGATTAAAACTTTGTTAGAACAAGGTCTTGCATTCTGTAAGTCGCTGTCAGAGAAAAAACAGACTGGAATGACCTTTGGTCTGTGCCAACACAATGACCCTGATAAACCTGGAGATTGAAAAAAGCACTGCATTTTTACCAAATGTATTTTAGGAGTGCTTTTGTGTACTAAATCTGAGTCTGCTGCACAAAAACCACTACTTAAGACATCAGTAACTCAGAAAAGTCACCTGAGTGCGTAGAAGTTCTTCTTGAAGTTGATCAATCTTCTCTTTGTCAGAAACCTATGAAAAAAATAATCATGGCTACTTTCACCTGTTTAGTTTAACCACTGCAAGTAACCAAATCACAAACGGAGAGCTTCATTCCATATATGAAAACTGACTTTACATGCATTTTAAAGCAAGTAAAATTCTTCAGTTAGCATTTGAGATTTGGAAAAATTTTAGCAGCTGGAAAGTTCCATCTGCTCAGGAGGTTCACATCAAAGAACTGTCTGAATTTCAGTACATGCAAATGCAAAAATTAACCCTTCAAGGCTTAAGGCTAGGACAGTAGTCTTAGAGAAAAGAAACTTTATACAGTGCTGAGTTTTCTGGCCACTGAACCAAATGTAGTTTTACCAGTCATACTCCTAGGATCTTGCATGTTCATTCTCTGAATAGGCATTATCACTAAACACCTGCTTGCTGCAGAAACTACTTTCAGGTGAGTACTCACTATTTCTGAATATTCATGAGGATTCTTATTTCACACTTGTTTGTCAGAATGATAATTCTAAACGTGCTGCACAACTTCATACATGTTAGGCAGGATAGTCTTGAAGGGTTATTTCAAAGTTATTTAAATTACATTAAAAACTGGAAAAATTAGGGTATTATAGTACAATATATTTTGACATTCAAGGCATTAATGTAATAAGATCAAGCAGTAAGAAACATTCTTAGACAAATATTTTCAAAATATGTTCTTCAAGTTGTAATAAACAGTTGTCTAAAACAATCCCCTTTTAATAAAACACAGACAAAAGCATAAATGGTGCAATACAAATTGCTATGAAGTAAATATTTACAAACAGTATAAAATCTAATAGTTGCCTGATGAAATATTAAATTTAGAGAAAATATAATCTAAACAATTACTGAAAGCTTCAATATTTAAATAAAGTTCTTGTAATAAAGCTCACGTGGCATTTACAACTCAAGCTAGATTCAGATCACAAAGAGCATATCATTTAACATGCAGAGGACAGCTGTAATTTAGATATAAATTAATTCCATTACTATAATTTCACAACAATTGTTCCAGACTAAACAAGAAAAAAAATCTACAATTATTCATAGCAATTAATATTATTTAGCTATTAAGACTGTAATGTACAGAATTGTATCTGCATTTTACACAAACAAGCTGACTTTCATCTTTGTCCAAATTTTCCTGATTCATAAATAGCAAAGAGGAAGTGCCATAAATTAGCTTTTAGTTTCTGATAATTAGTTCAGTACTAGGAAAAGCACATCAGAAACAGGGTTAGTTTAACACAGAGGACCTGGTGCTGCCACAAGGTGATATATGTAAATAAGCATTTACATTATACATACAGTTTCAACACCTCAGAGACAACAGGGGAAAATAAAAATAGGAAGGCAAAGAGAATGGTGTGGAGAGTCAAAAGAAACAAGAAAATTGAGGAAATACAAAAAACCCACAGTGTTTCCATGTGCTGTGGATTTCCTGGTCTCTGCTTTTACACAACCTGTTCTCACAGGGCTTGTGGGGCTGTGATTCACCTCTGAAGTCCATCCCTTCAGAGAGACACAGGCACTGCTTGCGTTCAACACAGTAAGTCAAAATATTGCACAGAGCTGCAAGTTGCAAGATATGAAGCAAAGAATTACCTAGCACTAGATCATTAATTCTAACAAGGACAATTAGGTAAGCCATGTCAAAAATAACAAACAGCTCTGGAATGATTTATTTGTCTCAGCATTTGGTGCACGTGTGATTTCAATGTTCGTACAGTTTTGAACATGTACTCCATAATAGTGCTAAAAATTTTTAAGTTGCAATAAAAGTTAATGCTAACAGTCTGAAGTACCAATAGCCACACATGACTAATCTATGATTTCTACACAAAAAAATCAACCATTAAAATATGTCTATATAGGCACATCAGTATTTGTTTAAACTAGTTCAGTACCGTTTGTACATCAAGATTCCTCCTTCTTTCCCCATAGCCAGCAGAAAGAGTAATGACAAAAGAAAACTGGAGAGCCATTTTTAATCAAGAGTTCCTGCACACAGATGCAGATACTTGTTTACTAAGATTACCAAAAGCTCCTTATAGATTTAAACATTTTGCACAGTGGTTGCTTTCCAACCACCTTTGTCGCATAATTTGTCATAATTACAAGCCCCTGAAAATCCAGTACCTCTGAAACCACAGTTATTGGTCTTACATATTCTCCTATGAGACTACAAATAATTTTAGATTGATCATCTACAAAATGAAATCATTTCCAGTAACATAAATGAAACTATCAAAGCCCAGACTAAATGCATTCTAGTGGTCATGCAGAGTGCAGCTGTACAAGACTCAAAAACGATACTGCTAAATACTTGCGATAAGGCCGACCAAAAAAAACCCAACAGGAAACAATCCCATTTTTGGTTTTAGTGTCCGCTCCTGACTGTGAGATGGTTCTTACTATTATTCAATTTACAACTGCATTAGATTTAATATTGAGTAATGATATTAAATTGGAAAAATGTGCAAGCAAATTGGGCAACAAAACTTCCCAGAATGGAAATAAAACTATCATCTTCTCTAATAGAGAGGTAAGGAAGCCAACTCAGTTAAAAAACCAAAAAGGTTAGTTGACATATTTTCAAAAGGACCTGCAATGACTTATTTCAATGACAGGAAAACTTTATTCTTCCAAAGGAGAATCTCAATCAATGCTTGGGATCTTTTGAGTCCTATCACCATATTAAGACAGTAAAGAAAACAGCTTACCACCTCTTTCAATCTGATGCAAGCAAAAAGACAAGGGTGACAAAGACACATTCCTTGTCATAAAGCATGTAGGCCAAATGGGACACTTGAATACTAAAACTTTTTATGTGCAAAGGTAAGGAGACCTTCAACACTCAGAAAACACAAAGCACTTCCCATGGAGAGCAGGATAACATTTACAAACATACCCCTTGAAGTTGCTTTACAGCTTGGGAATTGTGGAATTAGTTGCAACAAAGTACTAGCAAAGTGGAATTTCAATCAGAAACAGAAGTAATATCAAGCTTATTTTCCTTCTTGATTGTGTTTATGAGGCTGATAATTTTTTATATATTTTATATATTGCCTTTTCAGCAATTTTTACAATTCATACATTCCATTATAAACTTCAAGCTACTATTCCAGCTACACTCCAGCTCTCTGAATAAACTGTATACAACCTGACAGAGGCTGAAGGAATTACCTTTATTAAAAAAACCCAAACAAACAAGTAGCTGAAGAAATAGAGAATATTTAGACCACTGCAGATATCTTAATCTTACTAAAATACACATCTGGAAGTAAATGAATGCAAGAAGAGTTGTAGAACAAGTACTGAGATAAAATAATGACAAATAATTGCATTTACATTATATTTTATGGTACAATGCTGTGACTCATTATAACAGAGGACAGAATACATCAGTTATTTTAAATCCAGACAGAATATAAACTAAATAATTTTGAAAAATTAAATGAGGAAGAAATGCCTTTCACCATATTTTTTTTAAATTAAAAGAAAATTAAAAGTTTAAAGTGGCCAGGGGTTGTAACTCTAAATGATAACAAATAATACGGCAAGAAAGTAAAATATTTGAGTACGAAATACTATTATATTTTCAGAGATTAAAAAACACGACAACTACATCAATTGCTAAGTAATTATGCCTAAAATTTAGTTCACATTTAGTGTGTTCCTTTTTCTATGGGATTTATCTTCAGATGTACAGGATATCAAGTTCTGTACTCAGTGATCAATTCCAAAGCAGTTGAAAAGTACAAGTAATCAGAAAGGTTTTGAGGGAACACAGAAGCAGCAAACAAAGCAATGTGGTTACGAATTACAGATTTTAACAGACTAGATAACTAAAACATCCCGATTTAGGAAGAATTCCCAATTAATCTCAACCATATAGTAATTAATAAAATTACCTGGGCTCAAATTAGGTAAGTAAAGTGAACTGCAGATGTTCAATTACCACAACAGATCAGTGTAAGTTTCGCTTTAAGATGGCGAACAGACAAAGGACCACCTTCGGTTAATATACAGTAGATACAGCTCTATTTAATTGTCTGTGCAAAATTGTTTCTAAGGAGCTACTGCCATTTTCAGACTGGTAACAGTATAAAACAGAGAATAAGGCTCCCAGAGATACACTGCCTGTAAATAGATACACTCTTACAAGATAGAGCTACTACAAGCAACAGTAAACTGACTTGACATTAATTCACATGCTTTCCTTAAATGCATTTTTAATGTTTGGACTTTAAATAACAGTGTTTATAGAGGCAAAGAACATACAATTTCCAAGTAACACAAACTACCTGTTCGAGTTTAAACACAACTTGGTTAAACTGAAACAGGACTATACATACACACTGCACTGCAGTGAAGCTGGCTGCAGTAATTATTTGGGCCCATGATTTAATTAGTTAGATTTTCCTAGCTCAAATACAGAAGGCTGGAGTATTTGATTAGTGTGAATGCAGTACATATTGTTCCTTAAGCCATCACCTTTCGCTTCTGCTGGGATGAGCCCATGTTATATTGGCCAGCGGCTCTGCGCGCTTCCTCTTCGTGCTGCTGGATTTGTTGTTGTAACACAATGAGTTCACCAAGCAGGCCCTGCCATGAGTTTATAATAAAAAGGAGAGGAAAATTTGGGGTGTAAGGAGAACAAAGTTAAACCAAAGGGCATAACAAAGACAGATGAAAAACAGATATGAATGGGTCAGTTCAAACAAAAGTGAAATTTCATTAGCAAGATCTTGCTGCCTGGAGCGGATCGAGCCAGCAAAACTGCATTTTGCAAATCAAGGTAGAACAAAACAATCACTATTTAGCTACATTTTATAATTATGTTCAACTTCAACTAAGCATCTAAATTCATCTAAATTCAACTATGCTGACTTTAAAATATTCTCAAAGTGTTCAGAATTTAATTTCAATTCTTCATACTAGAAGTTCTTAAGTATCAGCAATTTTTCTGAACTTAACTGTGTATCTACAGTGTTCTGTATATTCTACACACAGCTGTGCACAATAACTAACAGGCTCAGCTTTGTCTGTAAAGGTTACCTTTTTGCTTTTATTCCCAGCAAAACAGAGACAGTTAATAAAAGATGATTTTTGCCTGTTACTTAACTTTCTCAAACTAGCAGAAGAATAGTCTCTAGAGCATTTAAAAGAAAAGCCTCCTCTCCACTTCTGTAACACACTGCAGTTTAAATTCATGCTGTCATAATCCTTCCTGATCACTTCAAAAATCCCTAAAAATACATCGTTATTCCTTTACTCATTCAGCATTTCCACAAAGCTTAGTTTTCTTCTCTTCTCCCTTCACACCAAATATTCCTATAATGGCAAGCTGTCTTTCAGAATCAGTTTAGAAATACCATGCCAGTATCTACTGGAATTTTATGAAGTTTATTTCAAAGAATGTAGACAAAAATATTAATGAAGTATTTAAATAATGCTCTTTGAAAAATACTACATCATCATCTAGGAAAACAGGCAGTGAAATGAAAGGTTTCAAAAAATACTTCAGAAATCAAAACAAAGCCTGAAATAGAACTTTGGTGTAAGAATTCAAGACATCAAGTTATACATTTGTTGCATGAAATACACACACAGGCATGTACACAGAAGGATAAACAACACAGGAGAAAATGGAAAAAGGAGAGAGACAATCAAATGACCAAATATAAACATTTGTTAAATAGTGGTTTGTATAATTTCAAGTAGAAAAATCTTCTCATTTGTATCTTACTGAACCACTTAAGATTGATAAATGTCTCTATTGCCAGAGTAGCAAATGCATTAGAGCAGTGCAAAGAACCAGGCAAAAGAATTCATTTCCAACAGCAGCAAGGAGAGAGAGCCTCACAGCTACACTTAATACTTGAGGAACAATAATACTATTTTGCCATTGTGCAGACAAGGAAACTCTCAATATGACCCAATACATTCCTTCTAAATATTATATTATGGGTCTAAAAAATGCAAGAAAAAACACTGAACAAAATTTGCCATGAAGGCCTTTTAGCATTTAAAAAGGAAATGTAACAAATGTTTGAAGTCGCCAAATCTGTTTAATAAGCAATTACTTTCTAAGACATTTGCCACATGAGATTCTTATTCCACAGTAAAGCATGAAAAGCCCTTTTCAGCTACAGCTACCCCATTTAATATATATTCAAATAAAAAATAAAGTGATTTAAAAAGCTTATCTGTAACACTTTTTTCTTTGTATATCGGTCAGTAATCTTATTATTTCTTTTATATTCTATTTCATAATTTATAGCTTCTAATTAAAAGTTAATATAAATTTTATATATATATAAAATATATAAAAATAAATAATGAAAGTATTTAAAAAAATCAAGAACCTTAAATAGCACAGAACTACCCACACAACACCCAGGCTGGTATGAACCAAGACACAAACAAAAATATTTACATCTGTCTCATCTAACACTACCACTGTGTGTACCCTCTGCCAAAATCAATCATTCCAGTGTAAAACTAGGTTTATTTTAAAGAATTTTATCTAGAAAAACCAACACCAAATCCATTAACAAGATTTCAAAAACCAAGTTCTTTACAATCATTATATTATTCTTTTCATTGTCAATGGAACAATAGTTGAAAGACACATTGGGACAAATCCTGCAAAATAATGAGAATCTGGGTGCAAAATAAATGTGAAAAAAAGGCAAAGCAAGTGCTGACATTGTTAATGCATATGCTTTAAATCCCCTTCCATGATTTGACACTGTAAGTTCATATAATGTACCTCAGCTGAGTATGACTCTCTCTTTAATTGAAAAGGAATGCAAAGGCATGAAAATAATGTGGATAAAGAGATCAATCTCTAAAAGTTTGATTAAATATCACCATTTTATCCAGAGTACCTATAACATGAAACTGGAGATTAAGTTAGGAATATAATAGTGCTAGTCATAAAAAAAAAAAGCAAGTTATGGAAACTTTATTGCGTAACTTCCAAGAAATAATGAAACAAACAAGAACGTTTTCTAAAAAATACAAAAAAAAATCTGAGTCAACTGATATTCCCCACTCAAGTCTCTTTTTCCCTCTCCAGCAGCAGCTGCAGTGAAGGGCTGTGGGAGACTGTGCTGCTTCTCACACCGACCAAGGGTGGCCCAGTGTGGGGCGAGTGAGCCAACCACCCGCTGCCAACTCCTCAGTAGTGCAGCAGGTTCTTCAAGGCATGAGATCTTACCAAAGCAGAGAAAGACTATCTAAGCACCAAACTAATATCGGAGTCACATTTTTCACTCCATCACAGCTATAACCACTATCCATTTTGTTTAATGTCAAAGGCTAAGCTTTGGAATTTGCTTGCTTTAATAGGAAGCTATTCCTTTTTTGTAGAGACAGACAATAGTGCAAGATATTCCAAGACAGTAACACTAATGTTTCAAATACAAGCCTGAGCTAGTCCCTCACATACAGTGCAACAAGATATTTTTACTACACTCTAGATTTACAACTGTCTTCTCTCTTCTTTGTCCCAGAACAAAATTTCTTATTTAATGCAAGTAAAAGAAGATTTAAACTCCATTTATTTAAATTATGTACCTGAACACTCCAGTAATTTTAATTTAATTCTCTTTTTAAAATACGGTACATTAGCTGGCAGATAGCAGTACACTCTGATTTGGTGTTCAGGACATCTTTCACTTTCTCAAAGTTACCTTACAAGCTATCTGGTTCCTCGTTCACTCTGCTCAAAGTTTTCAGAGACCTGTCTGAGGATCATGCCCAATAACAATTCTTCAGAACATTCTTCCAAATGAGCAATTCCTAAATTCCTTTATCAATTACTAATCTCTTCACAATGAAACAAAGAAAAACCAGCTCATCAGACACATTTAATACCATACTACAGCATTTTATGCATCCATACAATCACAATTCTTGAACTAGTATTGGTTGACAGTGGTAAGTATTGAGTGCAAAAAGGCCATCTAATTCATTGTCCTGCAAATAATAATTTGGCCCCCTAACAACCTCAGTGATTATGCTTTGTTAGGTACTCACACGTGCCTTGTTTGAAATATTCCGACCAAGACTGATCATATTAATAAGCAAACCAACAGTTTTTAAGCACAACATTTTGGACATAATTGGAATAAAAAAAAACAGTAGACCAGACTAAATTTTCTAAATCATACTGATTTTACATGGGCTGCTATTTTCCGCAGACAAAGTTTTATTGACAATTGCATCAAAAAATACTACAGGTTAATAACAGGTTTTAATTATATTACTGGTATTCAGTAAAAGTTTCAGTTAGTTTAGTTATCAAGACAATGAACTAAGATGGCCACTTCTTCACAAATCAATAGTAAGGTATTTTTTATGTTTTACACAGTGAAGTCTGTGCTAAGCTATCATTCAAGAGAAAATAAAACAATAGAAATTGACAGTTTACAGACAAAGCGGAAATAAAAAGATTAATTAATTCTCGTGTAGAAATCCATCACTGTTCAACAGGGGGGAAAAAATGGTTTTAAGATGTGAGATCTGCAGGTTTACTATATATTGCCATGCAGTATTTATGTAGAATAAATGTATACATGCCTGCATATACAGAAAAGTTGTTTATGGAAAAGCCCCGGTTCAGACAATTTTAGTTGCAAAAATCACCACAAGATTATTTACAAAGTTCCTGATATATATTGGTTTCCTTCCATTTTTTAAAAATAAAAATAGGAAAAATGAAAAGCCTTTAAAGAATGAGCAACATGACAATTTAGAAATTTAACAGAAACAAGATCTACTGTCCATGAAAACGAAAAAGAAATTAAATGATAAACTCTTTTCAAGTTGCTTCAAATAAACATCTGCAAGTAGCTATTGGTGCACTCTCAAACAATCAATACCCATTTATTCAGACATTTTCAGTTTTGCAGGTCAGTAATTACCTTCTTGAACTGTTTGTCATTGTCGTATCCCTGGTCAGTAGCCCTGAATGCTGTTTCTCCTGGAGAACCTGGGACATAATGACAGAAACTCATTATAAGACACAAAAGGCACTTAAAAATTCATAAACTACACCTACCATGAAATTAAAGCTTCAACCCCTATGAATTAGTAATTCAATAATCTTTGAAGTTCCTAGAAAAAAAATTCATCTTAAGAAACTGAAAATCAGTTGGAAACTCATCTGAAAAATTTGTATCTAGTTTGTGACTCAGATTAGTTACATCACAGGGAGTAGGCAGCTTCAGTTAGACTATTAAAAGTTCCCAAAATATCGTAGAATTAACTCTTTCTGAGAAACACAGAAGGGTAACACAAACTCCACTGCTGCTATTGTAACAAGAAAAAAAACCCCAACTCTCCTATTGTAATAACATAGGTTTTCAGAAGAAGCTTCTGGAAAAAGCCTGAAATAAAGGCATCTGCTAAGGACTGTGGCACAGGTATATCCATCATTCATCTGTTCACTGTCAGAGGGGAGGATCTAAGATGTTCCTCACCTGGGGGGTGGTTGGGCATTGAACAGGCCCCCAGGGCAGTGGTCGCAGCCCCCAGCCTGACAGAGTTCAAGCAGTGCTTGGACAAAGCTCTCAGGCACATGGTGTGACTCCTGGGTTGTGATTCTTGGAGTGTCCTGGACAGCACCACAAGTGGGACTCAGTGATCCTGATGGGTTCCTTCAAACTCAGCATATTCTATGATTCCATGAATTATTTTTAAAATAGACGGAATGTATTTGTAAATCAATATTAAATTGCTGCAAATAGTTGTGTTTATATTGATATTCATTCCTCTTAGTATAGTAGTGCTCTAACAGTTTGGATTAAAAAGGCAGGTTAAGGGCAGGAAAAAGGGCTTTTACACACCTAACAACAGAAGTAGATCAGAAGCTCCTATGACTTCACTAACCAAATTGTAACCTGTGAAAAATCAGCAGAAGAGGGGAAATAAAAATTATAAACACAAAATAAAATGCAAAATAAAGAAGAGGGATCTCTGTCTCATTTGGAGGACCACACAATCATAAATGGCCACTGTGACTGTGTGAGTATGATAACAAATAATAGGTGACATCTCACAATACCAGCCAAGACAAACATAGCTTTAAACTGTCAAAATTTTAAACAGCCAAAATATATAGGAGATTGTAAAGTACTTGTCATTCTGCTGAGCTTGTCCCTACTTAGGCTCCTGCTGAGTTTCTAAGATTAATAAATTAGTTCTGCAATTGACAGTATTTAAAAAAATCAAAACCACACTTCTTCTGCCCACTGATATGAAAATATTCACAAACACACTTAGAAGAGTAACACCTCACAGATATCATTTTTCATGGATACAGATTTATTTGGTTTGATAATTATTAAGGCAAGAAATAGGAATAATCTTGCACTTTACTACAAGAATGACTGGGTGAAGTTTTGAGCTGTGCTCATCAGCAAGTCCGATACGACGATCAAATAACTTTTAAGTTTTAAAACACCCACTGATAGAAATGTCTCATTTAAGTCTCCCAAAACATGAAAACCATTAAAACTGCTACTGCCTGGGTACACTGAATAGAGACCATCCCTGTATCTTTTGTGAAGGATTTAAAACTCCTTATCTACTCCTTTGAAACACAGACCCTACCTAATCTAAATTTCCAAGCAGGTTCTTCTGGGGCCATGGCCAGATGGAAAACATCATTCAACCCAAACACCTTTGTTACAAACCTCTTATTTCACATACTTGCAATAAGGACTTTCATTCTTAATAATCCAACTCCTTTCTCCTGTAATAGCTGTGATACTATTGCTGTCCAGTTCCACTCTCACTTTCACCAAGTTCTAGCTGGTCACATCCAGCTTCTCTGACTCACTAAAAGAACTGAGCTTTCCATCTGTTAGTTTAGAGTTTGTACAAAAATTCTAGTTTTCTATTCAATTTCACATTTTGGTTTTCTATACTTGCTACTAGAAGTCTAGCTTTTAAAAATACATTACACTTACCTGTGTCCATAACTTTCAGGTAAGATATTAAATGAAAACAAAATTTTTCAGGATCTGCTTTCTTTTAGTGCCTAAGGGTATACCTGTACTCTCATCTCCAATAGCTTATGCTTTCAAAATTAAAACTAAGTTGAAAAACTGTTCTCACCAGGAGAAAGAAATCCTTTCAGTGAAGTGAAGCTCTCTCCAATCTTGTCAAAGTCAGGCAGAAGTTTGGCAAGGTCATCTGCATCAGGGAGGGCTTTGATAAGTTTTTCTAGGAAAACAGTACAACAACTAGTGAGCAGGGGCTTTTTCTACTATTTTTGTGAGCAAAATTGGCTGAGGCTGTAAAACCTGGCAACTGTTTCAGGACATGGTTTTTTTCTTTTTTTAAAAAAGTATTAAGAAGTTTCTTTCCCCATGCACCTCCCCCCACTACTGTTGGGAAAGATTATGAGATCTGAAAAACCAATTGTTTTTTCAGACTTTGAACTTCCTGATAAGTTGGTTGCCTCAGGTACTTTGTAACTGCCTAAAACTTACTGCTGCATTTCACCACATTTCATACGTTATTCTCTCACATACTTTGTAGAGGATGCTATAAATTACACAAAACTCTAACTATGCTCACATCTTGAACATTCAAGAAAAGCTTAGTTTTAAATTTCACAGACTGCCAGTTTTCTAATAGTTTTAAAAAATTCAAAATTATTAGCTTTAAAGTACTGTAAAAACGTGAAGTCCACTAGCAATAAGAACATGAAAACATTTGTTTCAGTTACTCAATCTCTGTATTTATCTATGTAATGCTCATACATGGCATGGGATTAGAAGCAGATGATCTTTAAGGTCCCTTCCACCCCAAACCATTTTATACAGTAAAATCTTCATAACACCTTTCCACCCTGCATTTATAAGAAGTCATTGCTTGCTTTTCAGATTTCTGCCTTTCATCTGAAAATACACAGAAGCAACTACTGTAGTTTGAAGGTTCAGGAAAACAAGAGTCTATACTTTTTATTTTCTTTTCTTCTGTATCTTCAAGATAATTTTGTAGACAGGGAGGTTCACTATTCTGCATTTTCAACTGGTCTTTGACTCACACATTTTTTATTTATCTATTTATACCTTCACTTGTAAGTGTCATTCGTACAGTAAGGAAGAACTTCATGCATAATACTACCCAAACCTGTCCAAGTCCCCTTGACCATGCTGCAAATGTTCTTTCAATAATGGGATTACACGGCCTTATGAAAAGACCAAGAATATTCTCAAACAGAAAGATGAATTATGGAAAATCCATGCTAAACTATGCTTAATTTCTTCCTACAAACATACTGATACAAATACCTCGGTGAGACATACACGGAAGTCTAAAAATAGAAGTCAAATTACAGCTAAAAAGTTACTCCCAGAATCTACTGAGGGCCTGTGCTCTTATGTTTTAAGTTCTACACATGCCAGTCTTTACAGAGAGCAACATCATGGCTTTTGTGATACCAAAGTCGATCAGTTCATCGAGCTCCCAAATGAAGTCAGGAACAATCCATTTATAGTCATCGAGATCTGGCATCATGTCCTTCCACTGATCATATGTCTAACACAAAAAGGAAAAAACATAATGGTAGAAAAAGAAATGCATGTAAAGAAGCATATGAGCAATCTATTGAAAAGTAATACCTACATATAAAACACACTAACCCACCATCTTTAGGTATGAATAATACTTGGATCTTTTAAAATCTCTAGTACTTCTCTAAACAATATTTTCCATATTCACTCATCTTTATTGTCATTAGTTAATCAAACAAAGACATTTTGTATTTCTGGGCTGTACCAAGAACTACTGATTTGAAGTATGTAATAACAAAGACAAAAGGTATAAAATAGCTTCCAGAGATAAATACCTTCTTAGCTGTATAACCACCTCCCACTGCAGACCCCAATATAAGATAACGAATTCTGAGAAGCCTTGACGCCAGCCTGGCCAGCCAAAAGTTCCTGTGGAATTGGTATCCGTATTTTACGCTCAAAAGTTTTGTTTTGCGAAGGGGAAGATGATTAAGAGAAGAGAACAGCTGAGTGGATATCCTTAAAGGAGGTCTTTGAAACTTGGAACTTGGGTAGTAGGGATGATGTATTCTTCGGGAAACAAGATGCAGGTTTTGAAGTGGCGATTTTCTCTTTACTCCGCAGCTGCCGTTTGCCAGACTCCGGCAGATGACGCTGAAAGAAAGAAGTAAAACCTCTAAGAAACCAATTTCTTCAACACACTGGTAACTCACCTCTTTAGAAGCAATTCATATTACATTTTAGCTGGTTACACCCATTGAAATATTTTCCTCTCTCAAAAGACCAGTTTTGCCCATGATCTATGTTTAGAAATTTCCTTTAATGTAAAGAAAAGCTTAAAAAAAGAACTCCAGGGACTGTTCTGCAAGTCCTCGTTCCTAAGTCACTACGATTGTAAAGGGCTCACTGCTACACTCATCTGTAAGGCTGTGCCTTGGTAAGAAGGAACTCAGTACCTAGAAAGAGATTAATAAACAGGAGCAGAACAATCCTTAAACTAGTAACCAGTTTCTTCTCTTTGATATGGAATTACAAGAGGCTCAGAAATTAACTACAGACAGAGCCAATGCAAAAGTAGTTACTACCAATAAAAAAATGAAAATGCCTAAACACTGGAATTACTTTATTTCCCACTTTTGAAGACAGGGAGTGGTGAGGCTGTATAAGCCAAGTCAATGACTGGGCTGTTCTTTATTTCGTTTTGCAGTCATTACCATCACCCAGATATTTAATGTTTTCAGCAGAGACCATGTGGCAGCACATTCTGTGGCAGCAGCTGATCCTCATTATTAGTCTTCACCTGGGCTAAAGGCATTTTGTGTAATATTATGTAACTTTCCTCTCTGTAGCTGTTCTTGTAGAACACACTGTGCTCGACAGCATCCAGTCTGTACGCTTAAACTGAGGGAAAAATTGAATTCCATCACACAGTCTTATGGCAAGAATTTCATAAACAACAATGGCCTTCTGAGTGTTATTGAATATATCAAACCCAGCCTGCTTTAACTGCACATACGAAACCTTATGATCACTAAAAACTCCCACTACTCCTCCATTATACCAAACTTCCACCTTCTTTCTTCTCTCTTCCAGATGATAAAACTCCTGATGAATACTGACAAAAACTCCCACCTTGAGATCTTCACTGAACAGTGCAGTTAGATTGAAAACAATGGCAAAACTATGCTACTAAATCAAGTATTTAATGAGTTCCTAATTTAAAGCCTCTGGAAAGCTGTTTTTAACATCAGCAAATATTAGCCTTCCAGACATATTTAGCTCTCCCATTGGAATCTGTCTGATTACAGGCCTGCAACTTGACTATTCTTACACTGCATTGGGATTATGAATGTCTTGTAACACTAGAAATAGTGGGCTGTTGTACCTATGATCACAAAGAAAACACAACCCAACAAAACCCACTATGGTATTTTCTCATTCTGCACCAGACAACGCTTATTTTCCTATTGCTGCTCCCAAAGCGGGGGTAGAACTGGACAATCTTAAAGATCCCCTTCCAACCCAAACCATTCTATGAATCGATGCAATCTGCCAAGGCACATCGTGCCGGCCATTCAGTTTCACTGATCCTGTCCGGAATGGTGGAGGACGGTGGAAAACAGGCTGGACGCAGGGCCGGACACGGCCTGGACGCGGAGGAGGCCCGAGCTCCCCAGGGCGGGCATGCGGGAGATGCAGCTTCCTTCCACATGCACCGCCTCCCACAGGTCCCCGGGGAGCTGGAGGATGG
>JAOXXN010000137.1:13962051-13975010 GCA_026770055.1 Myrmophylax atrothorax
CAACTAGATAAACAACTGGCACAGTAGGAAGAAAGTAGATACTGGTCTGTAACATTTTTGATAGGATTGAATTAGTAACATATAAAAGCCAAATATAGCCTCAAAAAAAGGCCCTTTGAACATCTCTTTCATATCAGTCTAAATATCTAGATACAAAAGACCAGATTTCAAAGAGAAAACAGTTTAATCCTTTCCTAGCAATTCAAAAGCCCCTTCTTGTTAGTCAATTATAAAGCATTTTTGCCATTTAAGCTACCTAAGTCCACAGAGTTATGTGTAGTGCCCAAGAGCTGTCCAAGGACCTGTTCTCACAGAGAGTTGAGTCCCTCATTTCCCACTCCAGTTTTTAGCATCTCAGATATTGCAGTCTCTATTACATGAAATCCTGACTCCAGACCTCATTAAATTAATGACTGTGGTTATGGCTCCATTTTGAGTCAGTGTATGAGTTGAGTGTAGATTTCATTGGCCTATAATAATGCTTATTGCACTGGGCAGGGAGAGTCCCCTGGAGCTGATTTCTTTATCACTGATGTGTACAGGTGCATAGCCCTGCCTTGTGCCGGCTGATAGGAACCATCATTATTTCTAATGGGCTTCGTTACTGTTGTGCAGGACAGGACAGACTCCTTTTGCAAGTTATAAATGACAGCTTGTGTTCCTAATAGAGAACTGCTCTGCAAGGGCTTACCATTAGCAGTGACTCAGTATCCTGGGATGGCCTTTCTTATCTATTGGCCTACCTGTTCAGGTGAAGGACTCAGCACCATGCCTGGAGAAGGCCCAAAGCCCCCTGCTTTTCTCAAAGCCAGAGAGATGCTAAGGGAGTTGTTGGCTGAAGACAAGATTTGCCAACTGCCAGTGTACCCACCATGGCATCAGTGATCTCTTCGTTCTGTGAAATGAGTGAAGACACTATTCCTTTCTTCACAAAATGGGCAGAGAAGAACACTGCTTTGCACTTGATTGACATAAAGATCTGTAAAGCTTATTGGAACCTGGACTGAGGTGGGGATCCCACCCTGTAATTTAACTAGGGAGTTAATGTATGCAATCCTGTCTTCTTGCCCTTCTTACCCCCCATATAGTTTGCCTTATGTGTACTTGACCCCAGTGAGGATGCTTAGTTGAGATCAATGGGCAGGTCTGGAGTATTTTGGTTTGCTCTGTTGCATGTATTTTTGTCCCTGTGTTGTTTTGCAGGTGAAAACTATCCAAGTACAAAAAATCCGCTATGTCTGGAATATCTATGCAAAACAGTTCGAGAAAGTTGGGTGAGTGCACTGCACGGGTTGCACAAGTTTCTGAGGAAGTCAAGCTTCTTTGTGAATCATGTCCTAAGGAAGACACTTCCTTTGTATTTTAGAGTCCTAGAAGACCATCACACTTGCTCAGCTATACATGAAAAATTTGGTTCTGGTCTCACCAGCAATGAACAGAATGTCAGGTATATATTTTAAAACATGAGTACTCAACATATGGTTTTCAAAGAGATGAAAATTCACTGCTCTTGGTGCACTTCCCAGGAGTTTCTTCTGTATTTAGTAGTATGCACATAATTTTAGATTAAACAGCCATGCATGGACATACTGAATGAAAAGGGCTAGAGAATTTTGTGTATTCCTTGTCACAGTTTTTGAAACGTCTCAGTATTCATCATTGTTACTGTTCTCAATCAGGAAATAACTATATCCTGTAACTGCCTTTAGGTAGTTCTTGTTTGGAGTAAGAGAAAGTCTCTGTGAAACAGTGTAGATAAATTGTGTGTTTGGTTTTTCAGTGGTGCTCCATGTAATTGTATTGAACTTCTAATTCAACTAGTTCTGGTCGACTGTATCACTAAACAAATTACAGAATATGTATTCTTAAAATACATAAATACAGAAATGCTAAATACAGAAATGCTCTTTAGTTGATTGAATATTGAAAATCCAGCTCCTGAACTTATCTCATGTCAAATCTTACATTCAAATCACCCTTAACTTTTCGCAGAATTAATTTTAGATCCTTTCGTTTTTTGGAAGAAAGGGCCTCACAGCTTTTAAGCTGTGATCAAAGCAAGCTCTCAGGAATATTTAAAGCTACAGTTTCTTGAGTGATATGGTCACTATTTTATCTGTAAGTGATGTATCTTTATCCCATACAGGAGAGTTATATGTGGGCCAAACACTGTTGATGTTCCAGTGATCCCTATTTGGAAACTACTCGTCAAAGAGGTTAAGCATTTCTGTTGCTTTTGCTCTAAGCTACTTTGGGAGGAAGAGTGTGCATATAATTGATTCTATAACTGAATTAGCTTCCCACTACTCACTCTTCAGGCACACTCCTTTTCCAAATCCGGTTTAAAGCTGTTCCGTGTAATCACCATGAATTCATTTATTCTCCATTATTCCCCATCCTCCATCCCCATGCATGTATGGCTGACTGGTATTTGTGTGTATCTGTGTCCTGGGAGCTCATTTTATTGTCCTTAAGAGAACCAGTGAATGTTTACCAGCTGCTCTAGAAATCAAACCTTTCAGGCAAGGGCTGTCTCTTAATCAGCAGAGACTGAGTGAACAGCATTACCTGGTACATGCCCACAGCTGCAGAGAGATCCAATTAGCTCATGACTCTGAGCAGACCACCACATAAAGCACCAACACCTTTTCAGACAGGAACTGGTTATATGTGGCCTAAACAGGGGGTTTGTGGAGATGTGCTTCATGCTCACAGTACAACCTGCTCTTCTCTCACCATTGTTACATTTCTTGTAAGATGCAAACAAAGCCAGGATTGGGCTGAGTCATTCACATCCCAAATAACATCCTATTGGTCCAGATTATCTGGTCATTCTGTTGGATGGCAATGGTCTAATCTGATTAGACTGAAGTCACTGCTAAGAAAATTAGAAAGGGGATCAGGAGACACAACACTTAATATCTTTTACTCTAGCCCTTTTCTAACAGGATGGACTGTTTAGGTGTACCGGGGCCATTTAAATGTGGCCTGCTCTTTACTGTTTCTGTCTCTCCAAACAGGTTTTAAATCCATTTTACGTGTTCCAGCTGTTCAGTGTGTGTCTGTGGTTTGCTGAAGATTATATGGAGTATGCCACTGCAATCATAATCATGTCTCTACTCTCAGTATTTTTGACTGTATACGATCTTAGACAGGTGAGACAACTCAACTTTTTGCACAAGGAGGATTTATTTCTAATGTCTGGGAAAGGCCAAGATGTTGCAATATGCACACTGTGCTGTGAGAGTTACTCAGAGGTTTAGTCCTATGACATTGTGCAATTGCCTGTGCAGGGCCTGGGCTCCTAGTCATCATAATCTCTGTGTGGTACTTTACCCATATCCTTCCTTCCAGTGCTTCCCTTTGTAACCTTTTGTTACACTTTCTCCATAATTAGGGTGGGGAATTTCTTTCCCTTTGTGATTGTATAACTCCTCATAGGGCCAGATCCCAGTTTATGAGGCCCCTCATAACCACTGCTAACAAATTGAAATAATTGTTACTGGATAAATAGCATAATGTAACACTGTTGTGTGTTCTGCTTTACTTTGTAGCAATCGATTAAACTTCACAGACTGGTTGAGTCTCATAACAACATCATGGTCACTGTCTGCAGAAATAAAGAAGGTGACTTCACTACACTTCTTTCTTCAATATGTTTTGTTTCTATAGCAGTTTATATCAAACACAAGCATGTATAGTATCAAATTTCTTCTAGAGCAGTTTCCTCTTCTTTTTTTCCAGCTCAATTACCTTGCTTCTGCATATAAAGTTAATTTCATAGAAGCATGTTGTGGCACATTAAACACTAACAATTGAGTTCACCCTGAGCAAAAAAAAGAAGTCAGTAAAACAAAATATTTTTTCTTAAAGCAGTGCTGACACATTAATGGCTTTGAGTCCACCTAATTGCTCCATGCAAAGTCTGTTCATTGCCAAGGTATTTAAAGCATGATCCAAAAAGATGGAGTCAAAGTAAGAAATGTTGATCCAGGCTTCTTCAGTTAGGTCAGTGCATTGGAACAATAACTATTGGTTGGGTTCCTGGGGAGATAAGGAATTCTACAGTTTGAACTGATGCCTAGGCTTTCCTAAATATTGGAGATTATATACTTAAGTCCTACTGTGGTCCTTTGTTTATCAGCCATCATAAAGAACTAACAATCTATTCAGCAGGTAGTTCGTTGTATTTTTTTCCCCTTATCACAGAGAAATACATGAAACACAAAGTTGCACTATATGTCATTTACAGGTTTCCAAGAGATGGAATCACACCGTCTTGTTCCTGGAGATATGCTGGTTTTGAAAGAGGGCAAAACCCTTTTGCCTTGTGATGCCATCCTGATCAGCGGGCAGTGCACTGTAAATGAAAGCATGCTGACAGGTACAGCTCAACCCTCCCAGTTTGCCTTCTAAACATCATCATAGCCCCATGGTTTCAGCCAGTGACACAGGACACAGAGTGTTATCACGTATCATCCTTATTATGAGACACCCTTACTATGGCCTAAAAGGAGATTCTCACTTGTTTGCTGTAATAAATACTAAATTGAAGTTAGTTGTCTAAATAGACAAGCTGGACTTCATGAAGGGCAATTCATTCTTTTCTACCTTTCTGGGGTGCAGAACCTAGGAAGAGATCCTCTAACTAGAAAGAAGAGAGTGGACAGTAGAGAGGAGTGAGCAGGATAGGAGAAGAAACAGTAGATGTGGACCAAAGTTATTTCCACATGGGGCCCATAGTCCACTCAGGCTGTTGGGGTTTCTGTAATTCACCCTGAATGTCTCATCACTGCACCATCTTCAGCCTGTGGGAGTGTCTGTTTAGCCCTCCCACATCCATCGATAGGATAGCAGTGGAGGGCATACCAGGTGGGAGATTACACTGCAAAGCAGGATTTTTAGTCTTTAAATTTGGTCTTTGGTTTGAATCAAACTGAAAGCAACAGTTCTGTAATTTCATACAAATGCAAAATTCCAGAAACCCCTTTCATTCAGAAATTTTCAGCTGCCAAAAAATAATTCTTCTTCACATTAGTATCTACTTTGACATAAGCGGGATATTTGCCATGTGTCAAGCATGGAGCTAAAGGCTGTCCTTTTCACTAGGGAGGGAAAATTGGGAATGCCATGTTTAGTCTGCTTGAGGGAATAGTGACCTGCACATGAGATTCAAACCAAGTAAACAATAGCTCGGGACTCTTTTCAAGATTGTATATCTACATCCAGGGTTCAGAGTCTTTGCACTGCTTTCAGTTCTCAGACTTACATGAAGCTGTTGTATTGATGCAAAGGAGAGCTTTTCTCTCTGGCTGTCTGTTTGCTAGGCTTCAAACTCTATTCACCCTGGAGATGTCACAATGGAAAAGTAAAGTTCTCTAAACTGGTTTCTCTGGTAAATACCTCTGACTTATAACCTAGCTGTCTAGGTACTGTACTTATTTGAACATCAGCAGGCTGGTTTTAAGTGTACTGCACTTTTCCTTACATGAGTTCATCTTCCCTAGGGGAAAGTATTCCAGTAACAAAGACCCACTTACCCCAAGCTGATAACTTCAAACCTTGGAAAATGTACTGTGCAGAGGATTACAAAAAACATGTCCTCTTCTGTGGAACAGAGGTCATACAGACCAAGGCAGATGACAGAGGAGTAGTAAAAGCTGTGGTGCTGCGGACTGGTCAGTCAACACTTCATTTCTTTTCCTTTCATGATCTTTCTTGCTGTAACAGTCCTACTTAATATATCCAGTCACATCAAGTTAAAGGCATTAATCTAAATTCACAACAGTCAGATGGAGAATTTTTATCCTGGGCTGGGCTAAGCTATTATGTGTTGTTTCTGTTTGCTTGGCATAACTTTTACAGGAACTACCAGCTTGTTATTAAGAAGAATAATTTTGTGTTGCTTCTGAGACATTGAGAAAATCCTCCCCTTGCAACAAAAATTACTTTTTTCTGTATTTAGTAGATTAGGTCACATACACCAAAATTAAAGATCTGGACCTTCCTTCATAAGTTGCAGAAACTGAGTAATTTTGAAGCCCTCCATTCTTTGTAGAGAATTTTTGGAAATGTTTACTCTTCAGAATGATTTTAGTTTGTCTTTCCAGGTTTCAATACAGCCAAAGGTGATCTGGTGAGGTCCATTCTCTACCCTAAACCCATGAACTTCAAGTTGTATAGAGATGCTCTCCGGTTCCTGATGTGCCTCATAGCATTTGCAGCCATTGGAATGATCTACACAGTGTGTGTATTTGCACTTAACGGGGTGAGTTACTAAGTGCAGAAGAGATGGTCACAATTTTAAGAGACTGGAAACCTGGATGACTTCATAAGCATTTATATATATAAACATAGTCCTTGTCACTCTCCTTCTTACCTTAGCACATGAGGCCATTTTAAATGCAATTGAATTGGTGACAATACACAAGCTCTCATATATTCAATTCCAAAGTGCCAAACCCACTGTTGCCAGTCATTTCTTCTGAGATCTTGGCAAATCCTATGCAAGCCCTTCATGCCTTATCCATGGTTTAGCACTCTGTAAGAACCCTTTACAGATTTTTTTGTCGCACTTTTTTGTAAATTCCTAGAAAAAGCACGAGTGAGTCATGAGTTAAATGGGACAAAGGCTGATGTGTTATTGTGAAAAGGCAGCTTTCCAAAAACTTCAGTTTAGGTGAAAGACCCATCTGTCCCTGTCTGCTGTCTCTGAGACTAACTGGTGTCAAATGCTTATGGAAGATGATTAGGAAGGAGGACAAGGAAAGAACAATTTTCCCTGGTATAGTTTTCTAACTCCTAAAAGAGAAAGGTTCAACAGTTCAGTAAGCTGCCTTTCCTATCTGGATCACCTAGCTGTAATAGTCACTGAGAATCTTCCACAGGGTGGTTTAATCTATTTCTGAATTAATTTATGTCTTGGACTTGACAGCACCTCTGGCAATGATTCCACTTTTATTATGTACTGCACAGAAGTGTTCTGAAAGCTGCTGTCTGAAATGCTGAAAGCATTGTACGGTTTTGATTTAGAGAAGTAGCAAATAGCTGCTTTCTCTTTTATGTTTCCTGTACTAGTGATGACTTAAGAGATCATTGGCCACCCCTTCAGCCACCTTTCTTCCATGTTTCACAGCCTTGAACAATACAAATGTAAATAGAGATCCCTGAAAATTACTGATTTTACAAAGAAGTCTTTTCTTTTGCCTTTTTGTTTTCCCCCAATATCTTTGTACAGTCTTTTGGGGGTGGTGGTGGAAGGGACATAGCCTACACTTAGTTATCACTCGGCTTAATATCCTTGAGAACTTTGGGGAAATAACTTTTGAAAAGGCAACTATCCTGTATCAGTTGAATGACTCACATCTCAGTGTGGAACTAAGACTTACTGTATCAGGAAGCAGCAAGGGCCAGCTATTCCCTGGGGGAGGCAAGCCAGGAGCCAAAGGTGGTGTGAACAGAGGTAGTTCCCTCACTCACCAGTGCACAATCACACGGTGCCTGAACACAATGGGGAGAGCTGGATGCAGGTAACAGCCCATCAATAGTCCCAGGCAAGGCAAAGTTGTAAATAATATGGGGAGATCAGGCAGAGGCAGGAGGAGATGAAGAAAAGGGACAAGGCTACAACACACATCTTAAGGTGTCCATCCAAGAGACAGGTACATCTACAGCGTGGCTCAGACAGGGGTTGAGGGCCTAGGTCTGAGCTTAAATGGAGCTCCAGAATCCATGAGAAGAAGGTGCGGGTGGAGATGAGGCTAGTGAGGGTAATTAAAGCCTATTAGTGCACCTAGGGCCCTGCCGTATTGGTCTCTAAATCTCTGGAGGGTTCACCTGAAACCCTTGTAAAATATTTCATTCATTCTCATCCATTGAGGTCAGTGTAAGAAATAGTTATACACTGTAAACAGTAGTTCTGCAAGTTTAAAGTCTAATTGATTTTGAACTTCTTCAAAAACTTTAAAGAAATCATTTCATGCCTGGGTAATTATCTGTCAATGTAAAGTCCAAGTCCCGAGTTTCAGGGTTCATTCTATCATTCAGTTTTTGGATTGTTTTTCTCCTGGGGAAGAATCTACAGCCAGTTGACTCAGAAAATTATTTCCCCTTGGGATATCAAAGAAAGTATGTTTAAGAACATATACTGATGTCTGCTTTGCAGTTTTTCCTTTTTTTTTTTTTTTTAATTTAACTTCTTCTTTGTATTATGTAAAATACATGCTGATGTTATGTCAGCTGTTGAAACTATCTTGTCAGACTGGTGTAAGATTGAGTCATGAAATGTACTAAATGCTTTCTTTTCTGTGAATGATATTTATCTAAAGGTGGGTGGTATGTGCTTCATTCTAATATAAAATAGATAAAAATACTATTAAACTTGTGCCTTCTATAGTCAGAGGCAGTATCAATGAAGAGATGAGAACATGATGGAAATTCAGCACATCAAACACAACATGATTTATGGTCCAAATCTCAAACTCAGAAGTAGTAATAGTAGATCTCTATGATGGTTTGCAAGTCTTTCTGAACTGCAAATTTGCTTTAATTTGCAGTGTCTCAGTTCTGGGACTTGAATTTGAAACACATTCGATTCTTTAGCAGTGATACCAACTGCCAAGAGTGACACTGCCCACACCCAGCATAATGACAGTTTTACACTGACATCTGAACTCCCAAATTAGACTTTGCTTTTAGAATGTAATTGTTACTTCCATGTCTCTTACTGCAGGTAAAAGCAATTTCCTTTTACAACTCCTAGAATATAAGGTCAGAAGAAATCATTAGCTCACACATTCTACCCTTCTTTTCAGCACCATCCCGTATGTCTCACCTGTCATCCTGACATGGAGTCCAGAGCTATGCCTCTAGGCAGCTGGATGAATGCCCATATAAATAGCAGATTCCTGAGTGCTGTGTTATGGGAAAATGGGTTTGACTGAGGGTGCAATAATCTAGCTGGCATATTTGAACTCATGTGCTTTGAAGGAGACTGTGAGATCTACCTGGCAGTTTGTTTGCATGGAGAATGAATGAAAGCCTGGAGGCTGCTCTTTAGCAGTAGTGAGGCCTTAAATCCTCTGGTTAAATCAAGCTGATTAATTTCTTACGGAGATGAATATGTAATGTGACATGGGCAGTACAGGCTGAAGCACCTGCAGTGGATGGGAGGAGGGATGAAGAGTACTACACTCAGTGCAAGCAGCACTCCTTGCCACTCTCTTGCTGGTAACTGCCTTTGTTATTATGTTAGGAGGAGGCAGGAGAAGTGGTAAAGAAGGCTTTGGATGTTATCACTATTGCTGTCCCACCAGCTCTGCCAGCTGCCTTGACAACAGGGATCATTTATACCCAGCAGAGGTTGAAGAAAAAGGGCATCTTCTGCATCAGCCCACAGAGGATCAACATGTGTGGACAGCTGAACCTCATCTGCTTTGACAAAGTAATGGCTGTGTAGTGGTTATGCTCTTATTGGTAATGGGAGCCATGCTAGTTCTGGGAGAGTATGGGGTTTGATCGAGCATTTCCATTGTGTTTTAGAAACACTGTCCCATCTTGGGAGCTTAAGTTCTTGTTGTCTGAACAGAAGCTGTTGCAAATTCTTGCTTTCCTTGGAACTGTCTGATAGCCCTTTTGCTCCACACTGTGCTGGCATTTTCTGGAGAGTAACTTCTTAGAATAAGTCTTGCTTTTTATTCCCCTTAGAGCTCTCATGTGGGAAGTTAATTTAAATGCACATTTTAACTTAGACAGGCACCTTAACAGAAGATGGCCTGGATCTTCAGGGCTTGCTGCCCTCTGAAGGAAACTGGTAAGGCTCCTTGACACACCAATGGCATTTAAATTTGGTGGGATGGTGACTGGATTCTCCTCCTAGACATGAACAAATCTGAAGGACAGTTAATGCTAAACAGCAGTTTGAAACTCCTCATGTTTAGATTTTCAATTTTATTTCTATAGTTTCTGGAAAATGAGTTGTTTGCCTCATCCCAGGGATCTTGCTCCACATAAAAGGGTGCAGCCACTGTTACCTGCATTTGGTACAGCAGGTCCAGACAGGTAGTCTGCAGCAGGTATGCTGGGTTAGATCTCAAAGCTGCAGTGTTGCCTGAATTCTTAATGACAGAAAGTCACTCTTAACCATGAGACTGACATTAAGTTCCTTCAGTGGCCATGGTTTTGCCCTCTGATATTTCCAGAAATATACATGCACAAAGATACTCAAACTTATATCAGCTTTAGAATTCAAGAGTCCTTGCACAAGTCTCAAGGAAAATATTTTGTAATAATCTAAAACTTTCCATCCCAATGGACTCCTCAACCAGGCAGAATACACCTGTTGTGAGCATGCATGTCCCAGACTTAAGAGGTACATCAGAAATAGCTCATGGGGGAGTACAAGTCTGCAGAATACGCTTGTGGTCTGACCTCAGGATGGGATTTTAACTGCTCCCAACATAGGATTTTTTTTCTATTGGTCAAATGTTGTTTGGTGTTCTCTGTTAGTAATTTTTATATTCTCTTTTGTTTTAGCTTCCAGGACATTCACAGCTTCCCCTGTAGTCTGCCTTGGGGCCCAGTGTTCAGAGCAATGGCAGTTTGTCATTCATTAATTGTTTGGGAGGGCAAGATCCAAGGAGACCCACTGGATGTGAAAATGTTTGAGGCCACTAACTGGGTAAAGCTGTGCTTTGTTGTTATGCAAACAGTGGAAGGGTGTTTTGGTGATCTGGCAAAAGAGAAATGTCCCAAACCCTCCCATTCAAATAGCTGCTTCTCACACAAGTAAAACCCAGAAGAGATACTGCATACTCAGGCTTTTGAAGAAAAGTTCCTTGTTTCTGCCTAGAGCTTTCACCTAGAAGTCCTTTGAGTACTTAGCTCATTTGACTGGAAGTGGTGGATGTCATACAAACCACACTGGCACAACAACTCTGGCTGATGTGACTCACACAGATTAAGACCACTTTTACAGAGCACGTAAAAGAATCCTGCTGGCTTTGAATTAGGTACAAGACTTTGACATTTGTTAGAGCTCTGTCAATGTGTGAGATATTTCTACCATCTTCAGGTTTGAAATCCTGTGCTCCTATGAAAGCACTCTGCTACCAGTCTCTGTCCCATTACCTACAAATAGCCATTAGTGTTGCTATTTACTCTCTGATCGATTGAGGGTGGGGAAATGAGCATTCATGAAAACTAAGAGCTGCAAATCTGAGATGGCTGAGAGGAAAAGAGCCCATAGCTACCTGGTGGAAGGTATAGCCACAAGACATAGCTAATGTGTGGCAAGAGGTTCATGGCAGGATTAGCTAGTTTTGTGGGTGGCAACATCTGTACTTAACACCTGTCTGTTTTTGTATCTGCAAAATATGCAAACCTGCCAAGTTTCAAGGAATAAATATTCACTGATGACAGGAATTAGAGGGTGTTTTTCCCTGGGGGTGATCACCTTGCCATTTCAGCTTTAGACAGACACCCGACAAAGTTATAAATTAAACAGGAGTCCTGATAAATAATGCCTGTGAAACAGGAATAATTGAGTGTCCTTTGACAATATGAAATATTTTTATTCCTCACAATCATGTTGTGATGATTAAAAACCCCAGCTGATCTGTGGAATACTTCAAGAGAAGTGTGTGGTGCTTTCTACATGAATACAAATTCTTGTGTATTATTTTCCTCTTGGCTCTATGGTTATATCTAAAGATTTTTGTATATTTCAGTGGGTTCTATGAATAAAGTATTTATCATCACTGAGATGATATAATCTATTTGCTTTGCAAGAGTATAGCAGTGTTTTATTGAACCTGGTGAGGTTTTGTGTTTCAATTCAAAGAGAGGCAGTGAATTTTCTATTAGTGGAACTTCTAATGTGATATCAGACAGATCCCACCTCAGGAATTAATCAGATACCTTGTTTAAAGGAAAAGTTGTTAAAAAGTTCAAAATGGATCCTTGAGGTTCTTTTCAGCTATACTGGTGTTGTGATCTGAAATATTTTGTCTTCCAATACACAGGTGATAGATGATTCCAGCAGACACCAGATTGAAGGTCAAGGATCCCCACGTGCCACAGTTGTTAGACCTGGACCTAAAGCCACCACTGTAAGCTATTTGCCAGATTCACATTAATGATCAAGTTAAACTGTGAGTGTGAGACTTACCTTTCAGTATAGAAATGCTTAGTTGTCCTAATCCCAGAGAGCTCTTCCACACTTTGTCTTTCCAGTACTCCCTGCAGAGAATTTATGCTGGGGGAGCTTGCTGCTCACACCAGAAGCAGGGGTATGCTGGACAACAGATTGTCCAGCTCAGGGATTTGCCTGTCCTGGTGGCTCAAGACTCAATCCAGACTGAGCTGAGCAATGAAAATCTCTAAAAGCATTTGAGAATGCAGTGGAGTCTGGTAGCTGATGTCAGACCCTTACTGGTGACACACACTATGGCAGATGCTTTCAGACATCCATTTTCCTTTTGCAAGACTGGTGTAAAACTTAATGGAGTCTTGTTAAAAAAGAGAACTGTGAGTTCCTTTCAGTAAATTGCATCTAATGGCCTGCTAAAACTGTCAATGAACTTTTCCTACTGCTTAAGGTAAGTATTTCTGTACAAATTTAATCTCCTCATTTCTGTTTAAGTGTGACAACTCAGCCCATTATACATGGCTAGCTTCTTAAAATCCTTTAGTCTGAGTTTAAAATCCTTGCTGTAGTATTAAATCCACTTGTTTTTCTCCTAGGCCCCAGTGGAAGAAATTACCATATTACATCAGTTTCCATTTTCATCATCCCTGCAAAGAATGTCTGTCATTGCTCAGGAAATTGGTGGGGATCAACAGGTCTTTACAAAAGGGGCTCCAGAAATAGTAGTCATGCTATGTAAAGCAGAAACAGGTAACTAGCATTTATAAATGCTTCCTAGAAACACATATGTGTAAATGACTTTTGATGATGAAAT
>JAOXXN010000137.1:13976142-13997457 GCA_026770055.1 Myrmophylax atrothorax
CTTTTGATGATGAAATGAAGTGGAAGGTCCAAAAGAGATTTCTGTGTCTAAGATTTGATACTTCAGCCTGAGAAGTCCCTCTGTTGTGCTCCAAGTCTAAGGCTAAGCTCTCATACAGCCCTTCTCAGCAAAGGACTGCTAAGAGATAAAAGTACCACCTCTTATACAAGGTATGCAGTCTCTACCAGAATAGATATTTGGAAAACTTTTCTACTAGTCCCGTAGCTACTGAAAAAAGTTTTCTTTTTTCCTCCACGCCTTGTGAGGACAGCTAGAGAAACATAGATTCTTTATAACTCCCTGGGAGAAGGTAAGTCTTTGCAGAATAGTTTAGAACCTAAGTGCAACTAGACAGAGAGGCAGTGGTTTTCTTATTGAGCAAAGTTCAGTTCAGCACCTTTCCTTGATGCCCTTGGCCTATCAATAGACTCCAGGTCTACCTGCCCATTGGGGCATAAACCTCTGCTCCAAGCCTTCCTTTTATTAAAAAGCAGTCAAATGCCCTGATGAACTGTCTTTTTCCTCTTTTACACAGTCCCATCAAACTTTGAAAGCAAGCTTCTGCTCTACACAGCACAAGGCTTTAGGGTCATTGGGCTGGCTTGTAAATCTCTACCGGCAGGGAAGCCATCCACTGCGCTAACAAGGTAAGCCATGGGCTGCTGCTTCTGGCCACATTCAGCCATGGGCTGGCAGTGCCTCACGTAGCACCATCACCACAACCTGCCAAGAGCAGGGTTGTAGTACACTGTGTTGTTAGATTGAGGCCAGAGGAAATCTGATTTAAATCTGGATAAAGATCTGAGAAAGGGTAGATGACACTCTTATAATACATGCTCAGAATCCTTGTACATTTCTCAAATTTCTTAAGTTTGCATTAACATAGGAAGCATAACTCTAGCACATTCTGAAGACTAGCACACCCCTCCCACATTCCATCATTTCTACCAGTCTTCTTGCAGATTTATCCAGGTACTCAAAAGACAGATAGCCTGGGACTGCTGGAAACAAAACCAAATTATTTTAATTGTTTTGAGTTAGGTAGGATGGTTAACCATTATTACTAGCTTTCCCAAATTCAGTACAAAAACAGGCAAAAGGCAAGAAGAGGAACTAAATCTGTCTGTCTCTCTTTCACTGTTAGGGAGGAGGTAGAATCTGATCTGACATTCCTGGGTCTGCTGATAATGGAGAATCGATTAAAGAGGGAGACAAAACCTGTCCTGGAAGAGCTCAGTGCTGCCCGCATCAGGAGTGTTATGGTTACAGGTATCTAAATCGGGTGGATTGCTCATGTGGCGACCAGCCCAGACAGGGAGTTCAACGCTGTTTAAGTGACCAGTCAGCTGTTGTTACCACCACTTGTAGGAAGGCACCGATATTTAGTCCAAGAAGCATCTGTGTTTAATAATGACATACGCTGAACCATGTTGTCCCTGGCAACTTCACCAAGATGTGTTAGATACCTCATAAAGGCATGTCATGCAAGATCCCTTCTTTATAGGGCCTCTTGAAATCTTGTTATCATAAATGAGCAGAAATGGAGTATCAGTGCCAGGACAAATCACTGAACCTTAAGACATCTGGTAACTAATGTCTACCAGTCCCTATTTATCCCTTTTTTTTTCTTGCAGGGCTATTCTATCAAAATCCGAACGAGAATTTTATCCAGAATTTGGATAGAATAACCCCCACTTTTTCCATGGTCTGAAGACATTTGTTTAAGAGTCATATGGATTGTGTCTTCTTGGGCCTCAGCCCTTTCAGCACATGCACACCAAAGCCACATGAGGCCAGTCAATGAGAATTAGGGATACCTGCAGGAACCCAGCAGTGAATGAATACCTTTTTGGTTTTTTTTTCTAAAACAAATAATCTAGAAGCAGATTCCACATCAGGATTTCTTCAAGCAGAAGATGAAAATACTTCATCTCCAAATGAAATATTTCCTTTACAGATGAAAATATGTCTAATGATTGAGACAGACCTTATCTGCACAGTTTTGATCTTTATCAAAAACTTTCTTACACACAAACACTGAAATCTCACTGATTCTTGCAGATAGTTCGGAAAACCTAGAACTCACGAAAAGGCTAATGTTTCCTCCATAAACAATTTCTCACTGCAGAAATTTTTAGATAACACTCCCCTTGATTTTTATAGGTGATAACATTCAGACAGCTGTAACTGTTGCCAAAAATGCTGGGATGATCTCTCCAACACACAGAGTGATTCTTGTGGAAGCAAACGAAGTGCCTGGATCTTTTTCAGCATCTATAACCTGGAAACCCCTAGAAGAAAACAAAACTGAAGATTACAGGAGCCTGGTGAGCATATAAGAAGCAGGTGGTGTGCAGCAGGGAAACAAACTAATCAGTAAAGCTTTAAATAAGGCAGGGGGATTACATTACTATAACAGAGATCTGTCATTCACCATCATTTGCATGACAAAATATGTGCTAGAAAACTGTTTAAAAAGAAGCGATCTTTATAAAAATGTACTCCCCTAGAGCTTACTTCCTAATATATTATCTTGTGAATATGTTTTTGCCAACTGCCTGGCTAGGTTTGAGAACAGCTTTGCAGAAATCCAGGAAAGATATGTCCCCAGCCCTCAAGCTTAGCTGATGCTAGTTTAAAGCATGCTTTCTTTCCCTGCAAGATAAATTTGATGGTATAGATGTGGACTTAAAATCAGTGGAGGTGCACTGGACCAGCCTGTTCAAGCAGGTGGAGAGTTAGCACTTCCTCATACCTGCAGAATTAAAGCACAGAAGAAGTCTTGAGAAACTGCATATACACAATGAAACACAGACAAACTACACTAAGAAATTTATTTCATCAAGCATCTCCTCAGAGAAACTGGGCTGAAGACCAGTTACTTTCTCCCTAAAGTAAGTCTGAAGGTGCTGACTCTTCTCTGAGATATATCAGTCAGACAGATGGTAGGGAATATCTTCAGGGGCTGTTGAGTAGCTCCTTTCCACCAAAACCCATCCTGAGCTGCATCTGCACTGTACTTCACTGTGGAAAGACTTGGCTAGATGTGGTGCCCCTATACTGCCTCTCTAGTCCCTCTCACTCTGAGTGCAGCCCACCAGATTGGCACTGTTCCATGAATGCAGCAATTCTGATGGCCAGCTTTTAAAACATATGAAGCACCTGGTTAACACTGAAATTAATGACATTATATGCCTCAATACCTTTAAAAATCCAGGCAAAGGCAATTGGCCTTAAACCCAAGGCTCCCAGAGTCTTCATCAGTGCCCTCCCCATGGTATGCCCTTTACTTTTTCTGTAGTAGTGCCTGTGTAAATGTACAGAGCAGCTTTGGAGGGCCTGGGCCCAGCAGTCATTCTGTCTTCTTTTATAGGAGGATGACAGTCAGACCAAGCAAAGAATCAGGATGGCATTGGCATCAGGCCAGTATCATTTTGCCATGAGTGGAAAATCTTACCAAATTGTAGCTCAGCATTTCAAGCACTTACTTCCAAAGGTAAGATCTGCATTATTTAACTGGTGTAGGCTTGCCATTCAGGAGATTTGAATTGTTCTGGTATAATTAACTGAAAGGATCTGTACCAGAGTATCTTTTGGGAACAGTTCTAACCCCAAAATACTCATGGATGATTCTCTGATACTCACATATGTGAAAGGACCTGAAAATCCATGGATTTTTTTCTGCACATGAGAGGAGCAGATCTGCAGCATGATGTGAGGATGTAACTTAAAACATTTGTACCCATATGCCTGGCCCTCACACAGCACTGGTTCTGTCCTGTTTTGGAGAATAGGAGAAAACATGGTATTATACATGATGCACTTCAGCATGGCTTGTCTGTTTCATGGAGAGGATAATCTCTGCCTGCCTGGTAATCTGCATTCATCAGGTAACTCAAATGACATACCAGGCCTCTTGTCCTTATTGTCATTGTTACTTTTTCAAAATATTGATTAAGAACTATTTTATCTTTGATTATCAGCCTTTCCTAATTCAGAGGCTTGAGCCAGTTGTTTATAAATGATTTTTTTTTGTGATTTCTATTCCAGATCATCACAGAAATCACTTCAAGTGTTTTAAAAGTAATTTCCTTTTTTCTCCTTACAGCTCCTGCTGAACGGAACAGTTTTTGCTAGAATGTCTCCTGGTCAGAAATCCAGCCTTGTAGAAGAGTTTCAAAAACTGGAGTAAGTTCATAAGGATTTTGAAAATGTTTGTTGAATTTCCAGGCTTGAAAGAAGTCTAGTCAGAGCTAGCTTTTGTCTAGCATAGTGTTTCATGGAAGTGCACAAAGCAGAAACTTCCACAGATAAACAACTTTGCAATTAAAATCAAAAAGCCTGTTAAAATAGACACTGAACTCCATGCTGGTTTGGCAACCTGTCAAAGATCTAACTCTTGCATGATTCTGTCTTTTGTTTGTTCACATCATCCTTCATTCTTACTTCTCTTGGGGCCTTGAGGAGGGGCACTAGTCTCCCTAAGATTTTTTAGGAATATCTCCCTGCACTGTAGCTTCTGTGCTTGCAGTCTTTTTACTGCACTACTGCTGGCTCAGTGTGATGGGTTAGAAAACATGGCAGGGCAGTCTGGATTGGTATGCCCTGTGCTGCTCACAGTCACAGAGGTGTATATATATTCCTGAGTCCTGGGAACAGCCATGCACAATCCAGAGTCCTGGGCTTATATTTCAGTCTTTCAGATTTCCAGAAAGGCTTTTAACAAAAAGCTTGAATGAATTACATAAATAACTTGCATGAAGCAGGCTCTGATTCCTCCCTTTTCTTGGAACTGAACTGTAGGTCACTTTATTTTTTAGTTACTTTGTGGGCATGTGTGGAGATGGAGCCAATGACTGTGGGGTAGGTGAAAATTCTTTTCAATATATTTATTTTAAAAATGAGAAATGAATGCAATGCCAGTAGAATATTACAAACTGAGCACATGCTGGGGATGGGAGTGCACTGCTTATTCACAGAGCAGCTGTACTGCCACCAATATTGATTTAGACCTGATCCTGCAGTGAGGTCCTTACCACACAAGCACTGTCCTAGGCAGAGATTTTTGCAGTCTGTGGTCTCAGGGACTGATTTTTTTTTTTCTAAAAACCACCAGGACATTCTCCAAATCCTCTGCTGGAGTTTATGTCAATATCTTCAGTGTCTGGGTTTGGAGAGGACAGGTGAGAAGTTACCATGGAGAAAAGCTCTAGTCTTGCAATGTTTTTGTAAATGAACATTTTAGAAGTGCAGGAAAGTTCTGATTTTTCTTTTTCCAAAAGGAAGAGGTCATGTTCAGGAGGGACTCATAACTCCCTTTTGGGCAGGTTCAGATTTCACACATCCTTGTGGCAGTGAGAGCAATGCCACTTCAGCAGTGCAGCACTCACTTGTCCTAACACAAAGTCCCAAGGATTCTCCTGTGGGAAGCAAGCAGAGAACCTAGACTATCTGTATAAGTTGTGTCTGCAAATAAGTGCTGACAAAGCAGGCAGAGTCAAACCTGTCTTCTACAGCTGGTAGTGGACGGCTCTGGGGTCTGTGGAAAATGAACTTGCCCATGCCCTCATCCCCATTCTTTTCCTGGACCCAATGCCTCAACCACATTCCATTGGACAGACCTCCTGAGTGGAGCACACCCAGGGAGTAAAGAGGGCCTGATGTTCAGAGAACACAACCCATAACAAGGATCACTGCTTGGCTGATATGTGAGTTGCTGTGTCTTCCTGGTTTGTGAGTGTTGAAGAGGAATGTGACTTTCAGGCTTTGAAAGTGGCACATGCAGGGATATCACTGTCTGAGCAGGAGGCATCTGTGGCTTCGCCTTTCACATCCCGAACCCCCAGCATAGCCTGTGTGCCAGAGCTAATCAGGTAAGCATGGATTTTTGTTTCCTATTTCATAAAGAAGACATTCCTCTCAAATATTAGTGTTGGGTGTTCCCACCAAGCCACAATGTGCCTATCTAGAGAAAAATAAATGTCTTTGACCCTGAAACTGCCATTTGCTGAGTCCCTATCTGAAATTCCTGTAAGGTACATTAATTAACTCAAAACTACAGGAGGAGGGCATTTGCAGTTGAGTTTTATGTCATCAACAGTATTTTAAATGCAAAAGAAATGGCAAAATGAGCAATGCTCCATAAAGCTGACTCAAGTGTCCACAAACACTACTGTTAGGCCCTGCCTCTGACAACCTATGCAAAGGAAATTGGCATCTGTTATGCCAGGATTCTGGTTTTGCTTACTGGGGCAGGAAGAGTGTGTTACCCTCATCCGATACTATATGTTCACTGCACGAGGAGAGGACTTTAGCTTGAACTCACTGAACAGCTGCATGGCTTTGAATTTTTTTCCTCATACTAAGTTGTTAACTGCACTACTAATATCAGCAGAAAAAGTTACTGAGGTAAATTGTGTTCTGCAGAGCAGAGGTGACTGGAATGGAGCCCGTTTCCTTGCAATAAGATATCTACAAGTGAAGATTTTACTTTCATTCAGGCCAGATTTTATTTCTTTCACCTCCCAGAAAGACTCTGGCAAAGACTTCACTGCTTGTAACATATGTCTTGTTTTACAGCAGCCTTTTGAGAGGACTAGCAACAGGAACAGATCCCTCACCTAATTGCTATCCTTTATTCATGTCTTCACACAGAGAAGGCCGTGCTGCTCTTGTCACTTCCTTCTGCATGTTCAAGTACATGGCACTGTACAGCACAATTCAGTACCTTGGTGTTCTCCTACTTTACTGGGTATGTATGAGGAACATGTTGGCTAGAACTGGATGAGCTACTACTCCCTTGTAGGAAAAAGAGGGTATAAAAACCACAATAAAATTAGGGTATGGAGCTTGATCTTTGCCTGAGCTGCAAATTTCAGATGGTTGTCCTGTACCCTCAGCTGAAAATTGGAAAGATTCTTCCCATTAACTGCAGGCAGTGGGTTCATGATCAAGCTGGGCAAAAAGAAGGCCGAGATCCTGAGTGGTATTTTGGATGAGGGTATATGTCTGTGAAAAGGAAGAATCTGGTGTAAGCATATGCTGTTATGATTTATTCAGCATTTAAACCATGAATTGACTTGACAGTAAGCAAATCCCCTGGAGTGCCTTAAAACACTTTTACATGGCTTCTTCCCAGATGGAGAGAAGGGCTTTGCATTCAGAAGTCACCCAGCAGTGAGAAAGCACATCTCTTCAAATAGTTTTCTATTGCCTGGAGTGAACTGGAAGCATAGTTAGTCTGAACAATGTGCAAAATGAGAGTATTGAGAGTAATGCAGGCTCAATTGGGACAAATCTATTGGCAGGGTGGTGAAATGTGTGGTCCCCTTATCTGCAGAGTAGCATTTCAGAACAAACAGTAGAGCATTATCTCCATGGATATAATATGGCTTTCTGGAGATGATATAAACCAGCCCATGGCAAATGTCTGATATGTGATATTTTTTCTTTGTATTGCTTTTTTTTTCAGCAACTAAACTCCTTTGGGAATTACCAATTTTTGTTTCAAGATCTGGCTATTACCACTGTCATTGGCATGACAAGTAAGTCCCTTAGTCATCCTATGTATTAATGATAGAATGATCTCAAATATTTTTTACCTCCTTGGGAATGCATAATTCTATGCACAGAAAAGAAGAAAAGGGAGACTAAACATCTTGAATAGTAATCCTCTAGGTAGAAATAGGACCTTTAGATGCATAGAAGAGGGGTGTTGTTTGAGAAAAACTCTGAAGTAAGATGGGTAATTCTTAGCAGTGCATTTGCTGAGAGTGTAGGTTCTTGCTAACTGGAATGTTATCTCCAGAAGGAGTAAAATCCACCTTATGCAGTGGAAAGTCTATTCAGGCTTTTTCCTGTTAACTCCGTGCCCAAAGGAAAAAGTGTAGAGATTGTCTGTTTGCAATCTGTCTCACATCTGAAGCTGCATAGGCAGGAGCCACAAAAGGAAAGAGAGGTGAAAATGGAGAAGGAAATTACAGATGTCAGGCACCACAGAGCAGAAAGTTGTAAGCCAAGAATAAAAGAGGAAACCAGTGCTGAGGCAGAAAGACAATCTTGTTGAGATAGAGTAAACGAAGGGAGAGGTTTAAAAGCAGGAATGGCAGGGACAGGGCCATGAAGAACATATATCAAAACCACATCCGTATGTCTTCCATCCTTGTTGGAACACAGACAACAGGAAAAGACTAAAAAGGTCAGCCACAATACCAGGTGCCAAAAGCTACATTGCTGTAAATAGCCCATCTGGAACATTGTATCAATGTATATAATCATGTACATCATATATAGCTCTATTACTTAAAGTCTGGATAACTTTATTAAACCTAAGGGCAGAGGCAAACATGATGTGTCAGCTAATGCAGTCTTCCTCCAGCTCAAATAACTAGGCACTAGCCACTGAGTCCAGGAGGATGCACAAAACATGAGCAGCAGAAAATCCCAAGCCACAGTTGGCAGGAGACAGAAAGAGAATAGAAGAGTATGAGTATGTTTATATCCTTGGGCCTGACAGTAGCCAAATAAAATAAAAATCCAACATTTTATTTTCCAAAAATGTCTCATGATAGTTAGATGCCATTAATTAATCTCTCTGTATCAATATGAGTTTGTAAGAAGATAACTATGTATTTTGTAGTTGATATAGTATGTTTTATAATGAATGCTGTAGACTGTAAAAATGCTGACCATTGATAACAGTATTATACAGCAGCACTGCTTGTATTTTGGACACACTAGTAAATATTTCTGCATGTTACAGTGAGTTTCACAGGTGCCTATCCAAAGCTGGTTCCCTACAGGCCTCCAAGCCAGCTCGTCTCACCCCCATTACTGCTCTCTGTTGTACTTAACATCCTCTTCAGCCTCAGCATGCAGATTTTCGGGTTTGTGGTGGTCCAGGAGCAGCCTTGGTATTCCAAAACTGATATACACAGGTAGGTCCCCTTCTTGGGACTCTGAGTAACACAGGATTGACCTAGTAGGGCAGGTCTGCATGATACTGTTCATCAGCTTTACTGCAGGCCTGATCAGCAGCTGCAGGCAGACCCTGTGCTCCCCACAGGGTGCAAACATTTTAACCACTATTGTCTGCAGCTCTCTAAGCTCTCCAGTGATCTGCCAGGCAGCACAGTGAATGTGGTGCAAATGTTTCTGCTGAGCATATAGAGGAGGATTTGATTGCAAGAGAGACCAGGGTGTCCAAGTAGGTTTGAGCTCAGGTTCTGAGAAGTTCAGCAAGCTGAACCCAGAGGTTGAGCCTCAGGGCATTGCCAATAACCTATATCATGGCTGTGAGGGAGGATTCCAAATAGTTATAGTGGAAGCTGGGGGAAATAACCAGGACAGTAATCATTTGTTGACCAGTGTGACACTCTTTTTCAGTGCCTGCCTTTCAATGAACAACCACACCAAGAATTCTTCCTCCAGCCTGGGGCTCCTTGGGGTGAGAGATGGAGCCCAGGAGCAAACAGACAATGGCTACAAGAGCTATGAAAACACCACAGTGTGGCTACTAAGTACCATCAACTGCCTCATTGTAGCACTAGTATTTTCCAAGGGAAAGCCTTTCAGACAACCCATTTACACAAACTGTAAGTATAGGGAGAGAGGAAGGGATATATGTCAACTAAAGAGGACAATTCACTAAGGAAAGATTAAAACTTGACCAAAATGAGGCCAGTCAAAAAGTCAGGAGCCCAATATTAGACTTCTAAGTGACCAAAGGCCACATTTTCAGGCACCTTTTTAATGCCAGTAGCATCCAGCTTGCTTCTGTAATGCTAAAATCCTGGAATTTGTATTTCTGAAAGAGACAAAAGGAGTAGCAGGAAGGTGGTTTTGGCTGGCAGAAGCATCATATTACTTAAGGCAGCCTGAATGAGACAACACAAGGAGAGATTAGGTGGTCTTATTTTGCTTTAGTTTTTAGAATAATTCTGGAAGAGCCCTAGGCCCCTCTCCTCAGAGCATGATGGTTGAGGAGTATTTGAGTGAATTCACATTCTGAGTGTTCTTTTGGGCCCACCTCAGAAGAAAACATTCAATGACACCTGCACGTTTGCAGGGTCCATTTCCTATTCCAGAGCCAAAGATGTTTAGCATTTCCTAACTCTAAGACCAGTAATTTCTTTAGAGAGGAAGCATCAAAGGATGCAAAAACTTGAAAGGGCTGTAGTGAAGTCTGTTAGGGTGTTTTCTGCCTCTGTCCTGTCATATGGAAGGATGATGAGCATGGATGTTTGTGGCAGTTCCAGAAACTGCAGTGAGGAATGGAAGAGTTGTTCTTTTCTTATATGGGACAAATTCTGCAGCAGTCTCTCAGGCAAAGCTCTCTTCAGTTTGGGGTTTTTTTGCTGAAGATTTACATTAATGCTGCAGGTTTCATGGCTTTGCTGTTTTGGTATAGTAATAGCAAGAAGGGTCCATTCCTCCTAGACAGCAGGAATTGAGTCATCAGACTCCCAGAACAAGGCAAAATGAATGGGCAGGGAGTGAAGTTTGGTGCTTGCTAGCTGAAGAGTAAATGAATTTACTCATTTTTAGAAGTTTTGCCTACACATTACAGATGGAGAGAGTAATAGATTTTCCATTACTTAGACTCTTTAGATCCTGATCAAGAGCAAAGTCCCAATATCACTGACATTGAGGACAGAATTCCTAGCTATATTAACAAATCAAGACAACATCCTGGAGATTTTTCTGAATGACAGGAGACACTGAGCTCAGAGAGAGACTCACTGGAAGGCTGTAAAGCTCCTCAGGTGTGAGGAGTCACATCAAACATTCAAAATACCCACTGGGTTGTTTAAGTCTGTGGCTACAAGGCTTGTCCCACTCTCATGTGACTGAGTAAAGCTGGGGTTATACTCTGTTAATTTTTCTTTTGCTGAAAGTTCGTTCCTATCTCATGAATTCTTTTGATGTCTGTGTAACACATAAAATTATTACGATCTTCTATAATAAAGGCAAGCAGCTGAGATAGCTCATAAATCTGTGGGTTTATTTGTTTATTCTTGTCCCTTCAGATGTGTTCATACTGGTGCTTATAGGGCAGCTGGGCATTTGCCTCTTCTTGATGTTTGCTGATATTGATGATCTCTACTCCAAGATGGATGTGAGTATTGTTTTAAGGGGAGGGTTTTCTTCGTACTGTCAGTCCCATTATTAAGTGCATGGAATTGTTTTAACAAAAGACACAGAATTTTTCAGGGGTACATAGTACCTCTAAAGACAAATAAAATGTAGAGATGGCTTTTAAATGATGGTATTGTAGAACCTTCTGCAGATGTGATGACTCCAGACTGAGATCTGTGCATTTTGACAGCTGAACAGCTACACATGTATTTTTCATTGTTTCAGCATATGGTCCATGCAATAGAAGACAACATCACTGAGATTACAAGGCTGGATGTGTTGGTGGCTTGATAGTTGTGAAGCCAGGAGAAAAATGGGCCTAGACTCTGAAAATTTAAAATACAGCACCATGTGCTCTGAACAAAGGTCCTCTTGCAAAGATGATTTACCAGTTGGCACACAGAGAGGCTCTCATTTCTCAGTCCCCAGACTTTTCAGGCTCCCTGTTTAAATCTCAGAGAGCCTGCAGTTACCCAAAGCAGCATTTGAGTTTAGAACAGTTGTAGAGAAAGACTAGTGGGGGGTTTTATGGCAATAGAGGATCTGTCTTGATCCTTGATTAATAAATATCAATAAGGGCCTGATTTAGTTAGTCTGGCAGAATGAAGGCTGGCAGTTGCCTTGTGAAAATCCATCCTAATGGAAATGTGAGGGAAGGACAAGATCTACATCAGCTGTAGGACAGGGTTGTCAGTGGACCTGACAAATAGTATGTTAAGACTAAGGAGATGTTAACCTACTCCACTGTGGCACACTCACAGTCTTGCTGTAGGTGTCACAGGAACAAAAGTGAATCACAGCTTTTTTTTTTCTGCACATTTGTAATTAGAGCAATGAAGTGTGGTGGCTTTGAATAACAAGTTCTGAACAGGACACTTCCAGTCCTGTATGTTTGTGTGACAATTAGCAAGTCGATTTAGAAAGGGAAGTAATGAAACATGGAAAGAGAAACATGGTCAAAGGATATGGGCCTCGATTTAAAATGCCAAAGAGCCCAGCAAAAGCTGTCTCACCATGCAACTATTTCCGGAGCAGCGGCTCAGTGGGCAGACCCAGTTAGAGAACCTGCCACGAGATGGCACTTTAAACCAAGTCTTAGTTCTGTTGTGGACTGTGTGGCACATTGTCAGCACTGCAGCTGTGAGAGGCTAAAATGCTTCTGGGGAGAACTGCAAAACTCCCAGATCAGGCAGTCCGGAGGGAATACGCTGGAATAAACTGGATTTGCTGAGAAAAGGGTGGCATGGCAATAAAAAAACTCTGAAATAGCCTGGCTGTGGAGAGACTGCTGATAACAATTTTGGATCAGAGGTTCATCTCCAAAAGAAGTTGAGCTACAGCCAGAAAGCTGGTGCTGCCAGCTGTGGGAAGCTGGAACCAGGGTTGGAGCTGAAATAGTCAGACTCTGAACTTTTCTTACATTACAAAGAGGCAGTTAGATTTCCTATTGCAGTTCTAGAGTATGGTTTTCTCTGTTTTCTCTACTGTATCATAGGTTTAAAAGCATCTTTATCAATAATTCCTCAAGACAAGTAGCAATATCAGCTCATCAGAAGTGTACTGCCCATGTGGGATTTTGGCTTTTCATGGCACAAAGCTGGTGAAGGGTCTGGAGCACAAGTTGTGAGGAGTGGCTGAGGGAGCTGGCTTTGTTTAGTCTGGGGAAAAGGAGGCTTAGGGGATAGGTTAATTTTTTCCACAACCACCTACAAGAGGATGTAGCACTGTGGGTGTCACTTTTTTTTCCCGTGTAACACCTGACAGAGAGGAAATGGCCTCAGGCTGTGCCAAGGGAGGTCTAGATTGGAGATTAAGAAATAATTCTTAACTGAAAGAGTTACAGAGTGCAACATACTGCTCTGGGAAGGGGTTGAGTCATTGTCCCTGGAAGTATTTGACAGAAGTGTAGTTGTGGCACTTAGGGACATGGTGGACTTGGCAGTGCCAGGTTAATGGTTGGACTCGATGATCTTCAGGGTCTTTTCCAATGTAAATGGTTCTACCTTCTGTTACACAAGTACCCACCAGTGTCTTCTGTGAACACACGCTACTGACCAGCTCCTGCTTTTTTCCCCAGCTCGTTTGCACTCCTACCACATGGCGGATCTCCATGGTGATGATGCTTGCAGTCACACTTGCTGTGTCCTTCCTTGTCGAGGTGAGTGTGCTTCATTGAATGAACTAGTCAGCACTAATGAGAGAGATGAAATGGTCAGGTCTCACTCTTTCTCCCTTCTCCTCAGTCAAGTTTGGGAGTATCTAGTAAAACAGGAGTAATTTATGCCCTCTATCTGAATGATCAGGTAGATAAGGGAATGCAAGGCATTTCCTCTGGTGAGTGGGATCTATAAGTCCCTGCTCCAGGCTAGAAAAATATGGGCAGTCTTTGGTGTTTTCTGCTCAGATCCTGAAAACTATCAGAAGGAGCTGGTCACAGTTTTCTGGTGGAGAGCTCTGGTGGAAGTGGTATGAGAAGTGGTCCGTAAAAGGCTTTTTAAGGGATGTGGATGAGCTGCGTAGGGTAGGAGATCTAGGTCTCCACTGTTTGCCCCATGTGTGCCATGGATGAAGAGGGAAAATGGCTGTCCAGAGCCTCTGAAATCTTCCTTTTGGTTTTGCCTTTACAGGAAGCTGTCATCGAGAACAGACCCCTGTGGCTGCTTCTGAAAAAGACGTTCCGGTACCACTCAAAGAGCCACTACAAGAAACTGAAGCACATGTTAAAGCAGGACTCAGTCTGGCCACCTCTGAATGAAACCTTCTTCTCAGATTCTGTGACAGTAACAGTAGAGGGAAATATGGGAGGCCATAGCAATCCAACATTTGACAGCAGTGAGGACTCACTCTGAAGGAAACTGCAGTGGACACACATCCAGGACAGCTGCAGTTGGTTGTAAAAAGACTCTCTCAAACACTTAAAAAAGAGGCAGGACTGACTCATCGTTGCTCCCTTATTCTAGGACTCATCAGCTCTTGTTTACCTTTAAATTGACTGGAAGCAGAAAAGCTGGTTGCTGTGACATAAAGCCACAACAATGTTTCCTCTGTCCCCTTGCCCCCTGTACGAATGGCTGGCAGCCGCAAAGTGAGCAGCTTGCTGAATATTGGCAAAGCATATTCATGATTGAACCACCCCATTGCTACATCCCTCTCTTGAACTGCATTTATGCAGTCCATAAAGGTGGGAGCTCCTCCAGGTGAAAAGAAGCTAATTGAGATACCAGCATTCCTCTGAGGAGATCCCTTTTGGGAAAACAAGTAGAACTTACTCCTGATAGAAGCTGCTGAACATAGGGAGGTGCTGGGATTCCTCACTGGGTTTCAAATACTGCTGCCTGGTGTCTGGCTTTTGTTGGAGATTTTAATCCTTCTGGCAATACTTGGCTTTCAGAGCTGGAAGAAGCTGCAAATAGATAAAGCTTTCTGGAAGCAAACACTCCCACCACCACTGTGCTCTTCCCATGATGGGAACAAAGCAGAATACTCTTGCTACCTCATTGCTACCAGGCAACCTGTTTGCCCTCTTGGTTTGAGACATGATACTTGCATTTTCTGGGTGAAAAATCTATTGACCTGCAAAGCAGAATGATCTCATTATTTAACAATTCTTTTTGGGTGGAGGTATCTGTTTGGGATATTAATTTAAAAATATACATGTGATAATTGCAAATTGTGATCTCGTGCTGAGGGTCTTCAAGGACATGCTGTTCCCTGTGGTGTGAGCTTGCTCTCCTAGGGCAGGTGCTGCACAGCTGGGCTGCTGCCTCTTATCAGCTCCTGCTTTACCAGTGCCAAAATAAGCAGACATTGAAGGGGTTATTACCTGCAAGGACCTAAGGCCTGAAATAAAGATGGTGAGCCAGCTAGGTCTCAAAATAATTTGATTAAATTCTGTGTTGAACTATCTAAAGTTTTGGCTCTGGTTTTCAACCATAATTGCAGATGCATTTCATTCATCAGCTCCTATCTCTCACCTATGAACTTTTGATGGTGATTTTTACTCACTCTGCCGTGCTATGTCTGCCATACAAAAATGCAACAACGCTGCATATTTCTGCAAGTATTACTTACTTTAAAAAAGGCAGCATCTATCAACACGTGTTCTGTTAGCCCATTGATGTTAGTCTGCCTTCCTGCTCACTGCATTTTCTAATCTTGGTCCCCAGCTGAGCAAACCAACAAGATAATCAATCAGAAGGGCTTTGGACCAGGAGGAATGCTTCCTCTGGAAAAGATGTGCAGGGGAGTTGTCTCCTCTGAAATGACTGCACTGTTTGTTTTTCACAGCTGGAGCTTGCCGGTGCTTTTCATGGGTGGGCCACTTTATTAATGTATTTTCCCCACTGTTTGGTGCTAAAACACTCTTGCATTACCATACAAACCCAGAGAATCAGGCAAGTTGGGTATCAGAGTAAATATTCCTTTGGTATTTTAGACTAAAAAAATTGTGGAAAGCAAAGAGCAAATCAGAAGAGTTTATGAATTGTTTTAAGTCAACATGTCTGTACCAGAACAGAGTTTGAAAATCCAGCTTGAATCAAAAAATAAGTTATTTTTTTTCTAAAAGGAAAATCCAAATCTAAATCCAAACCAAAAATATTTCAACTTGAATAAAACATTTATTTGACTCAAAGTAATTTTTTTTCTCTCTTTTTGACAAGTTTGACATAATCAAATGAAGTAAATACCACAGTTTACTTAATGGTAAATACGTACTACAAAGCCATACAACTTGACACAAACTAGAAATGTTTCACATTTATTCTGCTAAGTGTCTCCAAAGTCTTCATGAGCTCCTAGTTCACAGCAAAATCCACTGGAAAGTGAAGGCTAGATGCTCTATACACTCCTTACTTCTTGAGGCACAAAAGACGAGGTTAATGGAGTTATTCGTGCCATCTTCTCTTTTGGATACAGTTATATTTTCCTTGGAGACAAAATTTATTGTCCTACTTATGGATTCCTGCACACAACAAATAGGTTGCTGCAATATGTTACATGCTGCTGTACTGAAAGCTGCAGTAGCCTTGCAGACTGGGCATTTAATTTATGTTTATGCCACCATTGACAGCATAAAAGTATCAAGTCGTAGCAAACCTGTGGCAGTTGTTGGGTTGACATTATAAAGGCCGGCTTGCCTGCTGCTGAAATACAGCCTTACCTGCAAGAGAACAGAATTCAGATGCTAGGTGATGCTTAACCTCTGGCACTCTAACCACCTTTGACACTTTAACCTTTTCAAAGAGGTCAGGAAGTCAGACTAGCACTTGGTGGGACAGGTATGAAGTTTTTTGAAAGCTTCACCTGGACGCTTTGGGGTGGGGTGACTGATGCTTCATAGACATAAGCTGTGGGGGAAAGCGATGAACTCCCTTTTGGCTATTAGTACACATTCCTGGCAGGGAAGAATATGAAGCTAAGAGGGTGCTGCATAGGACTGACCACAGGCACATCATAGCTGCCCTTTCATGGAGGCTCCTGATAATCATCTTGAGTGGATTTTTATTGGTACATCTAAGGCACACTTGTTCCTCTTTGCTAGCCATGGTTTAGCAGTCCAAAGGTAGTACCAAGCACCAGAGGAATGCTGCTGTTCCTGGGCTTGCTTGTGGCCTCAACAGTAGTGTAAAGCATGAGCATGCTTTAGAACAGGGGAAATTATTTGCAAAATTGCTATTTTAATTGCTTTATTCTCCTGTGACATAGACACAAGACAGTTTGTTCCTGCATAAATAAAGAAACACTGCAGGACTAGTACTCCTCCATAAAGGATAGAACAAGCACATCTTGTGGATGAGAAGGGAAACAGTTATGAATGGTTGCTTGCTGAGTTTGCATAGAGAAATGCTGGGCATGTATTTCTGCCAGACTATAAGCAGAGGTTTTGCATACAGGATCCTGTTATGTCATCTGTGTTCACTTTAGAGGACCTATGCCACCCTGACACCCAATCCCATCAGATCTCAGAAGCCAAGCAGGGTCAGCCCTGGTTAGTACTTGGATGGGAGACCTTCTGGCAATACCGGGGGCTGTAGGTTCTAGTCCTGAGGACTTCACTGTCACCATCCAAGCTCGCTCGGCCATGGCAAATGAACCTGAGGAGTTAAAGGGTGGGGCCAGTTCTGCCCACGCTGTGCCTCACCTAAAAAATCCACTGCACAGGCTCGAAGGAAACTCCCACATGGGTAGAGCCCTTCCCAAATCTTCGTTTGTGAAGTCTAGCCATGAATGAGGATGCTATGTGAATATCCTTAAAATGGGAAAGAGCTATGAATATTGGCACTCTAAGCTAGTATGCATCCAAACTTTCAGTGGAGTATGTTTGAAACCCTACAAAATACATGGAAAGCCCCAGGGCTCCTGAAATTTGTTGGATTTGATGTTACCAACCTTTCAGTACCCTCTGGAGATGGTTTTGAAGAGAACTCCAGTGTGGCACTCTGAAAAGTTTAATTTGAACCTTGCACTTCCATCCAAGGCTGAAACTTCATGTTTAAAATATTAATGGTGGTGCCTGAAGGCAGACTGGTCCTCACAAGCTTGTAATATTTCAGTCCAGATACCGCTTCAGTGTCCGAAGGCTGGCACCCTGATTTAGTGTCTGTCTCTTTGTCCTAGTGAATGTTGAAGAATATATTAAATTTGCATTGAGGGACAAAATTTGCCAGATGAATAATTCATTTCAATTCCAACCTTTATGCAGAAAGCATTTTCAGTGGCTATTCTAGTTCCACTAGCTCTACAGAAAAAACTCACTTTTTCAGACAAGCCAAGTAAAGCCAACACAATGCAGAGTAACTAAAAGTATGGAAGTAAAAAGAAATTAAGCATTTTAGCAGTCATTTTACCAGTAGTGTAAGCCAGATTACTGCCAGCTTCACAGACCATTAGGGTTTTTTTTACAATTCTCCTTTTTCCAAATAAATATCATATTTACAGTGCCTTTCTTAAACCACAAAGACTTTTATGCTAATTCAATATCCCTCCCTGCGCCCTGTTTCCCCCTTTCTCCCCACTACCCCCTTCCTGCCCCTTCCATTTGGATACAGTCTCTGGAGTAGGAATTAGAACCAGAAACCTTCTAAAGGTAAGTTCTGTTAGATGGCTGTGCTGAGAAATCACATGACTTAGAGTCCCTCAAGCCGAATTTTCATTTTCCTGCATAGTTACTGCCTAACAGGAATTGGTTAGCAGCAGCTCCTGAATATAAACATGTGTAAGCTGCCAAGTTCAGGGCTGGAGGCTATTAATGTTCAAAAACAGGCATGGAAAAGCCTTGGAGTAGAAAATCAACCCTTTAAATGGGCATTTAAGTCTCCTAGATGTTGTAATGAAATGTTCCCACACTCAGTCTCTCCTAACATATAATATGGCCATCCCCTGACATATTTTCCACTCAAATTTGCAGATTTTAAACCCATTCTGTATGTTCTAAGTCTTTACCTTCGTGCTGTTGCTGATCCAAGGCTACATTGAATAGGCCTGTTCATCATTTCTGTTGGCTTAGCTATGTGTGCCCTGAGATAGCGAATCTGCCATGCAGCTTGCCAGCCCCCCATCCTGCACTTTGCAAACAATTCCACCTATCACAGACACAAGTAGCTATTTATTTGCTCTTTCTGGTTATTTTTTAATTTCTTTGTATTCTGCTGTATTACTACAGGTGTACTTCCATACAGGAATTAAAAGACTCGTACCTGGGGGTCTTGACATTCCAAGAATTAAACAAGACTGATACTTGGGGTTTGTAAGACTTTATGAAGGAGGACTCCATCAGTGAGTCAGTGTCCTACTGTAGTTTCAGAAGGATTCACTCCTGTTAAGCTTTGGAAAGTATTAGGTCTTTTTAGCAAAAAGAAACATGATCCACATGCAGCCCCAGGTGACCTTCCTGGTGCTTCCTGTTGACATTGCAGAATGCTCTTGCTGAGAATTTTGAAAACATTTCCTTGATTTCTGAACTTGCTTTAAAAATACCCAGTGAAGGCAAAAATCACATGGAGAAAGCATATAATAGAGGAAAAAAAGAGAAACCATGTGAATGAAACTACAGATGAGAAGGAGTGATAAGAGTCTGGTGGGCAACAGTTTAGTCTCTCAGGTCTGGATATTATGTGCCATGTTCTTCTGTATTGTTAAACTTTAAAAGTAAAAAAATGATCTGGGAATTCCTGACTCCTGATAAATGTTTTATTCATCAGGAGAGAAATAAGGGTTAGAGTTCAGCACTGAGAACTGCAGTTCCTGCAGACAGTGTGATGTGATTACAGGTGGTGGGAGGGGTGAAGGGATGGCAGGTCTGAGGTGCACTGACCTGTTTGTCATAATCACGTGTTGTTTCAGAACCAGGCACAGTTCCCATTGCTTCCAAATTCACTGCTAAAATTATTGTTCCTGCACTGAATTGTTGGGCAAGGGCAAGATTCAGGCCTTTGAAAGGTTCCTTGAGAAGGTAGAATGCTACCCAGGAGCACTTTAATCACTGCCTCTTGCTGGTCTTGGCAAGAGATTTGTGAATAGCTGGGGCTTTTACCAGCACAGGTATTTTGGCTGCACATCAAGTTTTTCTATCTCTAACATCTGTAGGATGACTAGCACTCCCATGTTGAACAAGTGCTCAGAGATGCAAATGTACCTTTGTACTCAGAGTGTTGGTGTCAATAATGTTGCAACTGCAACTTCTAAATCAAGATAAGGCATTCTCTTTAATGGCCTTGCAATTACAATTGACAATCTCAGGATATTTAATTGTGGGAATTAGATTGCAATTACTGACAAAGCACAGACACCTAGCTAAATTAGAATTTCTGTATTTCTTCTTGCAATGGCAGTTTTGTAATGACAGTCTTTGTAACTTGGTTGTCCTGTTGATGTCCTCCAAGCAAGGGTAAAACTGTTAAGTACAAATAGGAAATCTATTAAGGAACTGAAGATAGCAATGCTACAGTTAAGGAGGCTGACTGTGGCATGAAGCAGGAATTGCCCCTTGAAGGTCCAGGAAGATACAGTTGCATGAATTGGAATCAAACAGAAAATTATGCCCATGTTCCCACAGCAGCTTGTTCTGCCATAACTCAATGAACTTGCATCCTGCCTTCTGACAAGTGATGTGAAACCTCCCTGGATAACTCAGTGTAGTTCAGTTTCTGTGCTGTTGGTGTGACAACTGAATTGTAACCTCCTGTTTTCACTTGAGTGCTGGTGTCTCAACACTGTGATTGCTTTTCCATCCACAGCAGCTTACCAAGCTGCATGACCCCTTTGAGGAGTATAACAGAGTTCAGGTTACCATCTGCACCAAGAGCAAAGGTGAGCCATCTGCATCTCATTTTCCTCAACAGCCCGTATAATGAACTAATATGTTGAAATGTATCTGGAACTTCACAGCAAGGGAAGAATGGGGCAGAGGGAGGTGAGGTGGGCAGAGCAGCAAGAAGTGCAGGCACAACCTGTGTGGTGCAGTAAAGATGCATCTGTATCTGCAGCATGTGTAATGATACAGCTGAACCCAATAATTTGTGTTAAAAGTATAGAACAGCTTGGAAAACTTGATTGCACAAACAAACAAACAGCCAGATAACAAGTCTGGCCTTCTGAGACCTGCTTCCCAGCTCTGATATAGGCTGCTTCTACAAGCTTGTCAAGCAGCTGGTGAGTGATTTTTGACGCATCTAGACATATGACTCCCATTGAGTTATGTGCTTTTTTGCCAGTCTCAGTTCTTTGCCCATAAAATAGGGGTTACAGCTATTTTTGCCACCCAAAAGACACAGAGATGAGCAATTGCTAGGGTGATGGGAGATGTAAAAACCTTGCATAGGTTTTCTTGGTAGGAGTGTTTTATAGACACTAGGCAAATGGAACTGAAGACAACCGTTTGGAGAGAGAGGTTTTAAAGGGCTGATCTTTGTACTGTTGTTTTCCAGACAGTATTTTTACTAAGAAGCACTGGTTTCAAATAATGTAGTGTAGAAGATTAGTGATTCTGTGTGTGCCCTGAGACTTAATTTGATTGCCCAAAACCTGTGCACAAGTGAAGGTAATTTTTTATCTGGAATCTTGCTTCTTAGTCCCTGGAGGCATGTTTATTTTAGATGGAAAAAAGTTCTCTCTCCTCTGTGATGCTGTCTTGATTGATAGAAGCTGCACTGTGAATGAAAGGATGCTCCCAGGTGTAGA
>JAOXXN010000137.1:13997557-14008111 GCA_026770055.1 Myrmophylax atrothorax
GCGTTTAAAATGCTAAGGTCCTGTGCAGGTTCTCTGACAGGGAATCATCTCTATCTGTTCTGATAGCAACAGATTGTTTACTATTTATTAGAGTAGCTTGCAGCAGGATGCAGAAAAACTGTGGCTTGAACAATTCACGGTTGTCTTGGGCTTTGGAACACTGCCATTGTGTAATATGCATTTCTTATCCACATTAAGAACAAGTTGGAATAATGTACTGTGAGGAGAAGAAAGTGAAAATACTCAAATATACTGAATATGTATCATTTTATTATTTGGATTCTGATCTTGCAGCAGTTCTGTTCAAGCAGGCAGACTTTGAGCACAGAGCTCAGTGTTAGCCTTAAACATCAAGCCACTGCAAGGCATGAACTTGATTCAGGGAAAAAATTGACCCAAGATCCTCATACCTAATGTTTACAAAAACATACCATAGCACAGGTAGGAGGAGACATGAGGAGAAAAGGGACTGCTTTTCTTCCTGCCATGTCCTAGCCTAGAGGGATTCTGTATCTCTACCTACCTTGTCACCTTTTCTCATCCAACCTTTGCTCAAGAGATACTCCATTGTGTTTGGGGAAGCAGAATGCAATGGGTGTCCCTGCTTCCTGCTCAGCTCCTTCTCTCTGACGAGGGCACCTGGGCACTTCTGTGGCAGATGTAGCCACAAAGGTCACTGCTAATTCAAGGCAGACAGAAGTGAGCAGCAGTCTGAGTGCTCTTAATTACCCTGAGGGGGTTAGGAGAATATGCACAGGGCTTTTCAATTAAGTAATTCTCAGCACAGTTCAATAAATGTTCTTAATCTTGTCAATAAACCTTTCATCATGTAAATGTTAGGATAATGCTCCTTCTGATGAAATTAAATGTTGCTGACTTTGGTGCTTTTCACATCTCACCTACCTTCTGTAAATGACATGACGCAAAATCCATGAGACCACAGATCAGAGCTACAACACTCACATGTCTTTAGGGACTCCCTCAAGCCCTGGCAGACTACATCTCAATTCCAAACCTAAAGGAATAATATCTATGTAAACATTAAAGTTGACTATATTCACAACTATACTATTTAATTCATATTACTGTAATGCAATAAGAGACTTCAGCTCTGCAGTGCATGTGAGGCCAAACTCAAAATGTTAATTTTTTGCAGACACCAGGACAAATCATACACCCCATATCAACTCCTAGGTTTCATTAGTAGCTGTTAATACATCAGATACTTCAACATCACAGAGATAACCATACCACAATGAATGAAAGAAGGAATTCATTGGAAGAGGAGAATAATCACATTCCCAATACTTCCTCAAAGGACAGAGAGGGAATTACTATCTGATGCAAATTAATGAGATGAAATTAATGAGTACCAACCAATAAAATACTCCTCCAGTCGGACCAAACCACAGGCACATTGCCCAATCTCTTCTTGGCCCTCCTTCAGTGCTTCAGGGAGGCCCCACTGAGTAGGTACATGTTGAACAGGCTGAGAGCACACCAAACAGCAGGCAGCTCACAGCAGTGCCAGAGTGATTTCCACCAAGGTACCCTTGCAGGCAGTGTCTGCTTACATAAGCAACAGAACAAACATGGATCTGTATGTCAGCATAAATTCATGTAACTAAAAAAACCCTCTGTAAGGTATCATAGTGTAAACCTCTTTTTGTAGATGTGTCCAATGTGCACCCAGCTGGGAACATGCTGTTGATTTGCCAAACACTCGAGGACAAGCTATTGCTGTCTGCATGGATCTCATTAGCCTATTTGCATAATTACGCTTTCATAAATGTTCACATTTTAAAATGTATTATAGCACTAGCTGTCAGCTAAGCTGCATACAGCTAGCGAGGCAGTGACAGTAAAGGAATTTAATTCTACTTACAAAATATCCTATTGTATGTTCAATAAGATATGAATGTTTGTTGGTTTTACATGATGCTTAGCAATTTCATGGTGTCTCTCAAGTACTAATTAATTAATAAGCCAATTGTGATCAGGCTGAGAACAAGGTATAGTGTGCTGGAAACAGAACAGTCTTGGAAGGCTCAGTGGGACAACAGGTCCTGGATTCATTGTGCTTTTTAAAAGAGCTGCTCGCTTCCAGATTCATTTCACTGTGCCTGTGTTGGTAACAGGGGATGCTAGTGGTGATCAAAGGTAAATAAATCTATTTAAAGTTTCCTTAACATGGCAGACAAAATGCTAATGGGCTGTGTTGTGGTCTGGCAGACACATCTTCGTAGCCAGCAGCTTCTTAGAGGGGAATGTATGTGTGTCTTTGTGTGAAGAGAGAAGTCCGATAAATAACTTTAATGAGGAAATCATAGTCTTTGCCAAGCCCAGCCTCATATGTGTTCAAGTCTGTAGTGCCAGTGAGGGAATAAACCTCAAGGCTGAGATGAAAGAGAAAAGAAAGAAACAGAAGTTTCTTTTACAGGAAGAAACTGGAGTACAAATCCATGAGGGACATTTTCCAGGCAGGAAAAAAAATGAGCAAAACACCATCATGCCAAAATCAGAGCAATCTTTGAAAACCCTGATGCATACAACCTATAAGACCTGCTCCTTCCATCCTCCCTCCTTCCCTCTCAGGGCCTGCTCAGTTTGGACATCGCAGGCACCACAGGCTCCAAAACATTGCACTTGCTATGCCTGCCCTTTTGCAAGCCTGTGAATCAGCAGAGTTCCACCTATCCAGGCACTCAGCTGGAAAACACAGTAAATCCTCAGCAATACTTCACTTTTTCAGAAATTAAATTTAAAATCAGTTATTCTCAGAAAGAGCCCATAGGATGCAGCTAATAAAAACCACGATGGTTGGCTAGAAAGCCTGCACCAGTTCTCAGCAAAGCACTGGAAGGGAGGTAGTGGGGGAAGGAAAATAATTTGCTTGCAAGTTCTCCCAGAGTACCACAAAAGTCATCCCTGGCAGTGAAATAAAAGCAAATGTGGCAAACAGGCTAGTGCTGCTGGGGGTCACTTTGAATGGTGACACTCTGTTAAAGGCTTGGAATTTTTTGTGGAATTTTTTCTCCCCTTACCAACAGGAAGGTTTTGGGCCCTGAGGCCCTGCCTCCACTGGTGGCACGTGGAGCTAGCCAACAGCAGAGTGGTTAATTGCTGGGCATTCCACCTTCATTGCTGGGAGAGGTGGAGTGGGGTGGGGATAGAGAAAGGTTTTGGTTTTTTCTTTTCCTTTCTTCGCTGCCCTGGCTGCAGTGTGGAGGAGAGCTCTATTCCTCTGCTGGACTAGTGGTGGCACTTGGAGCTCCCTTTTTCTGCGTTTGAGCCCCCCACCAACTCCAAGTGACCGGCGCTGGACAGAGGGAGAGAGAGAGAGAGATAGACAGAAACAGAGACAGACAGAGACAGGTTCCTTCCTGGTGCTGGATCCTTTCTTCTTTTCAGTGGCTGCTAAGGGGAGTCATCGCTACCTTTGGATTTGCTACAGATGTTTTTGAGGGCTGACTTCAGTTGCAGAGGAGTTGCAAGAAGCCATCTCCACTGATGCCTAGCGCTGCTTTTCTTTGAACAAAAGACAGGAGAGAGCCTGCTCAAACACACAGCGACCCCGAAAATGACAGGTTCCGACCCATCCCTTTCACAGCAGCATCCCTTTGAGGCAGCTTCTCTGTGCTTGTCTAAGAATTAGGATGTGCCAAATCACTTGTGCAAGAAAAAGCAGTGCAGGTGGTAAGCTTTGCAACAGGCTGCTGGGGAGGAGCTCCTCTAGTTTCCATTCTGCAGCTCTTCCTCTGGGAGGGTGGGAAGGGAGAAAGAAGAAATTCTACATGGTGGCAGTTTTTCAGCATTAGCATTTGGGGCTGCTGACAGTACACTTGCAGAGTTTGCTCACCAAGCGCCCTCGTTCCTGTGGCCACAAACATTCATCTGTCCCTAGAGGTACTTTCAGTCTTCTGCCCCTCCAGCCTTCAATCCTGCCTCTTCCTTTCTGGCACTGCTGCTGTGCACAGTGGCATGCAGGTAATGACAAACAAAAGGCGCGCTTCCTTTTCATGCCATGTATTTTGCTGGCCCTTTAGCTAAGAATGGGGAGCAGAAGCTACAGTTCTCTTGGGAACAAATTTGTTGAACTTCCAGTGCAAGGAGCAGCAGAGCCTGGTTGTCCCAGAGCCCCAGGAAGAAAATTCTGCCCCTTGACTTTCCCCCTTAATGCTGTCCTGATAGAATTGATCAGAGCCTTCCTGTGGATGAGGCGGGTGACATTGGGCAGCCATGTTACCAAAGGGCAGTGCACGCAGCCAGCCAGTGTCCTGGGGCTCGTGGGGATCCCCTGGGTAGCAAAGGCATGGCTTTTGTCCCTGAGTGGTCCTTCCCTCCAGGGGAGGACAACAGCACTGACTCTGTGCCCTGACAGTCTGCAGGACACCATCTTGAAAACAAGACCCTCTGGTTGCTGATTAAAGGCAATAAGCATTTGTTTAGATTTTATTTTATTAATTATAGACAAATTATAATTAATGTCAATAAATTTATTAATTACAAATCAATTATAATTAACTTTAATAAATGTATTTTATAAATACATATAAAATAATGCATACAATTACAAATAAACCACTACAGTTAGCACAGTTGCTCTGAGGTCTTCCTGGCAGTCCATCAGTGGTGCTTTTTCTCCTTCTCACACATGTCGTCAACCAGTCCGTCAGGACAACTACAAGAATGCCAAAAATAACTGCTCCTGCTAACCCCATAAGAAAATCTGTGGCCTGTAAGGGAAAGGAAAAAACAAAGTGGAAACATGACAAGCACTTTTATTTACTCCCAGGCATACTAATGAAGAGCAGGAAAGGTAATCAAGGTAATTAAACGAATGAGAGATATCTGGCACATAAGCAGAAGGGGTTTTATCCTTAGGCTGTGGCACTCAGTAACAGGGCACTCTATCAGGGGGCCCACAGGCCACAGTGACCCTCCTGGTCCAAGCTCTCTGGTGAGGTCAGGGGCAGGGCTGGTTTGGCCCCCATGCCTGGGACTTGGTTGTCCCCAGGCAGTCTCACGCTATGTCCTGGTCCAGGGGCTCACAGGGAGCAGGAAAGAGGTGCTCTGTGAGGAACACAGGGGCTGAGCTCATGTTACTTACCTGTTTGGAGACACCTGTGCCATAGCGGAGCTTTGTCACAAAGTGCTCACAGTTGTCGCTTAAAACATCATAATGCACCTCCCTGCCAACCTGGTTCTCGGCCTCCTTGATGATCTCATCCACTGGACGGGGAGTGAAATAGCGATCATACTCCTTGCTGACCTCCCAGAAACCATTTCCCACCACCTCCTCCAGGAGCTGCTTCTTCACTTTGACTTGTTTTGTCCACATTGCCATGATGGCGGTTGACAACGGGTGCTCTTTACCTGGGGAAGGCAGGCAAGAGATACATCAGGCAGAGCCTGTCTGGCCCCTCCAAGACCTCAGATGGGTTTCTGGCTACTCCTGGAAAGGCCAACTGCACACACAGGGTCCACCACCAGCCCATGGAGCGACACAAGGCTCCTGGGCCACCCCAACAGCCCACTTCTGCCCTGCCAGGCTGCACCAGGCCTTACCTTCAGGTCCCTTGTGGACGACATATCCGTTCCCCACGCAGAGGCCCCAGTGCCACGTATTTGACGGCCCTGGAACCTTGATCGGGTCCCCAGGCTCAGGGGAGCGGTCGCCAGATGCCTGCGGTAAGGACACGCACTTGCAGCCGGGCACCGAGGGCATCACCAGCTGGAGGGGCGGCCTCTCCCCGCCGGACCCGGCTCGGGGCGACCGCTCCCGCCCGCTGAAGGGGCGCCCGTCCCACCCGACGCGAAGATAAGGCGGGGCCAGGTTGGAGCCCAGGTCCCGCCACCCTTCCCGGCTCCCTCCGCCGCCGTCCCCGGCTCCCCCCGCCACCGCCGCACGGTCCCCACGCTCCGTTCGGGGCTCCGCTTGTACCGCTACCGGGCCCGCTCCGCTGGCGGGACGCAGCTGCCCGGGAATGCCCGCGGTGCCGAGCCCGTCCCCAGGCTCTGGGGCAGCTCCAGGCGCTCGCCAGACACGTGACCGCCGCCGGCACCGCGGACGGGGCCGCTTCCTGCTGCAGACGCCCGCTCGCATCCCTCGAGGTCAGCTCCACTCACCATGGCGCCGTCTGAAGCCCGGGGAAACTGCTTTGCCTCCCGCCGCTTTAAAGAGAGGGGCCAGGCACGCCCCGGGGATGGGGCGAGGATGGGGCGAGGGCGGGCTCCCTGCTGGCGCCACCCGGGAACTGTCCCGGCTTGTCCCGTCCTGCCCCGCCTTGCCCGGCGGCGGTGGGTGTGGCTACGCTGCCGACGGTGTCGCCGAAACCCAGCCGTTGAGGGGAAAATATGGTCGCTGCCGGGAGCCTTTTGTCTCTGAGCAGTCCTCCTTTCCGGAGAAGGGCAACAGCACCGACCCTGCGCCCTGACACGGCAGGACGCGTTACCTTGCAGAACAGAGCCTCTGGCTGATGACTAAAGCCTGGCTTGAGTACCAGTCAACAGCCAGAACCGAAAACGGCAGAGGATAGTGCAGAGGGATCCCAAATGGCCTCATGTAAACACAGAAGTCTTTGCAGCAAAAAGCAGGAACGAGATTTACGTTAACCCCACCTAGGGACGGGCACTCGGTTAGACCCTGTAGCCGGGCACGGGCTGCGCAGTGCTGAGGCTTCCCTGGCTTGAACTGGGCAGCCCAGGTTTTCATCCTCTGATATGCACCACATTCCGATGTTTGAAATTCCTACACAGACCTGTCCATTCAGGGGCAGGCTGGGCCCGTGCTGGCTGTACCATGGAGCACAGGCAAGGATTATTCTCTCGGCTGTTAGTAAAATAACAGCCTTGACTCTACTCCCGTGCCCCTGCTGTGAGCGCTCTGCCCGGGCAGTGCCTGTGTACAGCCTGGAAATCAACCGTCTGCCTCCTCAGTTTGCTCTGTGGAATATGCCCAACCTCTCCCCCAGAAACAGCCACTGCCTTCTCCAGGGCCAAAACAAGTTTCTGCTCTGAGGTACCCACAAGTGCTAAGCCAACAGTTCTCTACCATGGGATCAGCTACATGCAAGGCTTGTGTTGTCCTGATTTTCCCTCCATCAGTTACTACGTGGGTAGGTGTGGTGGTGGCACCAATGACTGTGGGGTATTGTAGGAGCTGATCTCCTGCTCCTGTTCAATTTCGTCTCTCAGCCTGCAAAGTGCTGTGATGAGGGGCTGCCCAATGCCATGTATCACCAGTATATCCCAAGTCAGCCCATGGGTATGCTCCATCACGTGTCACTGTAAAATACTATCAAGAAGCTTTAAAAACATGCTAACATGCACAACAACAGACAATTCTCCTTTTGGATTTCCCCCTAGAAATAGGGGCACGAGACTTTTTCTTACACATTCCTTACGCCATTGTAAATTTGAGGGTCTTAGCCAAAAAATAATTATTATAGTCTCTGTTATAGTATTTCAATCTATTATATATTATAATCTATCCATTACATTGCATAAAACATGATAATATTTATGAGGGGAAGGGGGAGCCTATGTTTATTTCACTTAGGGCTTATGATGCTTATTTTGTTTATGCTTATTCTACTTATGCTCATTTTGTTTATGCCTATGTTACTTGTGCTTATTTACCTAAGACTAATGATAATACTTATTTTACTTATGCTTTTATACTTATCATGGAACTTGCTTAGTTCACTGTGTAATATGTAGCAAAACTCACTCACTGTCCTTGAAGGTGCCATACCAAGAGGCCCCAGAGCCTCTTGGACCAACTAAAACAGCTAGGATACCCCATGATAAATCAGAAAACATGTCAAAACAACAAGATAAGTCCAATTAGACCAGCAAAAGTTGCCAACAAGACTGGTGTGAACCAGTTTTGAGCAAAAGGTAAAAAGTTCACAAGAGGAAGATGCTTTACTTCATCCATAAAGACCCCCAAGGACCACCACCCCAAATTCTCAGGAAGAAAAGCGCAGGTGCAAGGAGGAGTATCATGGGGCAGAGAAAATGGAAATCAGTTCTTGAGAGTCATTATAATAACCCTGCCTTCTCTAAGAAAATAATGTTTATGCATGAAAGAAAAATAAACATGTATAACTTAGTTGCATATAAACCCTTTGTTAGCTCAACTAGGTGCGCATGTTTTTGGAGGAGCTATCCCCCATGTGCCCTGGGCCAGAATAAACATACCTCCTTATAACCTCACTGGATTATAAGGTTTTTATTCCGCAAAACAATATAACACTATAATTATAAACATGCTATCATGATACAATTTTATAATACATTAGGTTGCTTTGTAAAAGTTGTCCACAGCCTACACCTGAGCACCAAACCCCAGCTGAGAAGGTCAGGGAGCTCATAAGAGAGCAATAAAGGAAATGTGAACAGGAGATTGAAAGTCATAGAAAGAGGAAAAAGTGGTAATTTAAATAGTCTAGCAGACTGATTAAGAGGAGCAGTATGCACAAACTCCACTGTGGGGAACAACATACAGGGTAGTCCAAATGTTTGCAAATAGGTATCATAGGATTACATGAAAAAAATAAATACTTAAGCTCTAGGGAAGGGAAGACATCTGGAAAATGGGATCAGCTGGGCCCCCAGAGGAAGATCAATTACAAAGGACACTCAAAGCAAAACTTGTAAAGCAGCAGTAAACATGCTGCCCAGGGTGGGAGGGATGTGTCTCCATCTTCTGACTCCTGTGGATTTCAGGCTTTGAAAATGGTCCATGCAGTGCTGGCACTGTCACAGCAGGAAGTGTCTGTGGCCTCCCCATGGCCTTCACCTCCCAGATCCCCAATGTTCAGTATGTGCTGGGGTTGATCAAGTGAGTTTGCTGGGTGCAGTCATGGGGTGCTGCTGCCTGCCCTGAGCTTGGTGTGGGGGTTGTGAGTGGGAGTGCACTGCTCTCAAAGGTGCAGATCAACTGAACTTCATTCCTCAGTAACTGTACAAAATACAGAAGAAGGGGGGTTTGAACTGGTTTTCATCCTCAGATTCCAGTGCTGGCAGGTTGTCAGTGATGTTAGGAGAGCTTTGCTTGTGGTAGCTGATATATCTGGAACAAGTACAGGAGTACAATCACATGAAAGGAAAAACATTACAGTAGCCACAGAACGGATTTGCTTGCCATTAATTTAAGGAAAAGTCTTTCCATATGCCCCACACAGTAATGGAGCAGCCAGCAGTAATGCCATTTAACCAAATGTGTGTGAAGATAATTAGCTGTTTGTGTAGAAATGTGCTCGATTCCCAGAACACCTGAGCAAATGACTAACATCTTGGCAGCACAGGTGAGGGCAGAAAGAAGCTGCGAGCAGGCAGGCTGAGATGAGACAGAGGACCTTGTCAGCTGAGAAATTCACACACCCTTCTCTGTTTTACCCCTGTTTGGGGATCATCCCTAGGAGAAAGCAGAGGGCAATTCCCTTCATTTTGCCATCCACTCAGCCCTGTCCCTTCCTATCCCTGGCAATGAGGAAGTTACCAGGAGGTGGTTGGGAGCTGATGACCCAACTTGGCAGCTAGTTTTAAGATGCTCAGCTCCTGGAAATCACCAGGAGTTTGGCCCCTCTGGACATGTGAGGCATTTGCCATCACTCGGTAGTCTCCCACTCCTTTGGAAGAGGATGCGAAGCCAGGCAAACACTTCCTGTGAAAAGCACAGGTACAGCCCCTTTGCATCGTGTGGAAGCAGCCCCTGGGAGATGTTATGATCCAATTTTAAGTGATGCCTCTGCCCGAAACAAGGTGCAAACGAGACCACAGGCCAAAGCCAGGGGTATGTACTTTATTTAACAGTAAATGTGAGGTAAAGGAATAGGAAAAGAGGGGGGCCAGGGAAGAGTAAGAGACTGAGAGAGAGATTAATCATAAGATATCACCACCACGTGGATCCCGTGGCATCCCGCTGGTCCTTCCTTACCCAGGTTTTCTCGCTGTTAGGGGTCCCGGACTCGTTCTTCTGGAGGTACCACTTCTATACAGTGCAAATCTCGGGTATCCACGGGGTGTAGATACTGCTTCTACAGCTTGGGCTGGTATGTGAATCAGCACTTTCTTTCTTTCCCACAGTTTCCCAGCATGCAAATTTTTGGCTGGATTAGTCCCCCAGATCTGACTCACCAGGCCAGAAAACGGCACCTTCCAATCATTGCAGACTGTGCTTATCTCAGCTTCCCCCTGTCTGCACAATGGGAATTGTTTGTCCGCTGGTTGCTCCTATGGCAAGTTCCTTCTGTGGCTTTAAGAGTGTTTTGAGACAGGAGGGCAGCCTGAGAGAGCAAGCAGCATCCTCTGGTCCCTGCAGTCCTGGCACATGGCTGAGCATGGAGAGCAGTGAGCACGGCAGGATTGCTTTGAGGCAGCTTCTCTGTGCTTGTCTTAAGAATTAGGATGTGCCAAGTCACTTGTGCAAGAAAAAGCAGTGCAGGTGGTAAGCTTTGCAACAGGCTGCTGGGGAAGAGCTCCTCTAGTTTCCATTCCGCAGCTCTTCCTCTGGGAGGGTGGGAAGGGAGAAAGAAGAAATTCTAC
>JAOXXN010000137.1:14008211-14019549 GCA_026770055.1 Myrmophylax atrothorax
CTCACCCCACCGCCTGTCCCGTTGCTGCCGCGGCCGGGCGGCTGGCCCGCTGGCCCGCTGGCCCGCTATAAATAGCGGGGAGGAGGCGCTTGCGCGGATCCTGCCGGGATCGGTGCCAGCGCTGCCCGGGAGCCCTCCCTTCCCCACCCCCGCCAGCGGAGGCTCTGCTCCCGAGGGTGTAGAGAGAACCACTGGAAAACCTGATTTTGTCCCCGACAAGGACGGGCCACTGTCGCCTTGCCATCTCCTCCAGCTGCGGAGGGGCCCCGGTTCTGCCCGGCCTTGCGGTCAGTGAGCATCCCAGGAAACCTTCTGAACGGAAAAGGAGATGCTGCCGTTCCACTTCTTCACTGTGAGGAGCAACAAAGGAAGTGGAGCTCAGAGCGAAATCGTTTTATGGTAAAGAGATTTCTAGGATGGCTTTTTTTTTTGACGTTGCCCAGGCATTTGCGTTGGAACATTAGAGGAATCATGATTGTGTCGAGCAATAGTCCTCATCGGAGAGATGAGCTGAGTCCATACTTGCCATCTCCTTGGCTGTTGCCAGCACAGTGTGCTAAAGAGGAAGATTCACCAGTAACAAAACTGTCATCTGGGTGATTTGAACTAAGCAGCGTATTTAAAGCCTGGCATTTCGAAAGTCAGGTGAGCAAGCTTGTTGATTTAAAAGATGAGAGCAGTGGCAGATTTCTGGCTTCTAGTGTCATGAAATGGTTAATTCTGAGAAATGCTGAGCGTCGGTTCTTCTTTCTGTATCACTCCCTACTTAAGTCTGAACTATTTGGAAAGCTTTGCACTGGAAAGTGGAGGCAGTTCTTGTGGTACTGAGAAAGAAATAAATATGAGGAAACCCAGAAATCTGCTTTAGCTGGGCACAGCAGAGTCCTGTTGCTTGGAGGAGCCTGGGCTGGGATCCTGCAGGGCAGGGACGGCCCTGTGCGCCGCACAAGAAGCAACAGCAGCTGAGCTTGATCAGCACTGCTCGACAGCCACAGAATCGCACCGTAGCAGGCGCCAGAGCGCAACAGGAAACTGCCGCTGAACAGGCAGGAAAGGTGGTATTGTAATCACAGTGAAATTCCAGCATAAGGTTGAGCGTTCATTTGTGCATGAGTAGGTCTCTCTTGCTGATTCATTTTCATTATGTAATGAGGTTGAAAGGCCCTTTCTATTCACACCCTCTCCAAAATAGCTGTGACCTGTGTGTATGGACAGCTGGTGTGTTCTTGAATGAACCAGAATAACCTAACTCGCCATGGAGACTGTAAATACTTCTCTGGCTGACAGTACACATGAGGGATAGGAGAAAGAGTAAATAAATAATAGCCAGTATTATGGCAGAAACAACAGGAAGTCCACACTGATCCCCACTGTAATAATTTTTAAGGAAACCCTCCTGTCCAACCAGCCAGGAGCCACTCTGGCAGTCACATTTGCACCACCTGAACTGGAATAGAGGTCCCATCAGAGTGGGTGGCTCCACTGAGCTGACAGGTGCCCCACTTGACTTCCTCCACACCCCACACTCACACAGTCAGACAAGGTTTCCCAAAGCAGAGTCTCGGATATATGGATATTTAAAATAAATTAATCATGGTGCAACAACAAAACAACAGCTTGAGCAGGTTGCCTTCAAGAGGGACCATGTTAAAAAAACCCCTGTGGTTTTTATACCTTAACAGTCTTCAGTATGAAAGTCTGGGTTCCTTGGCTTCTGCTGTCTCTCTGGGTGTCTGTTTATCTGACTGGTGTCACAGATCCCTATGTCCTTTGTTATGTAAAGGATTGGCACCAGTTCACAGGCCCCTACCTCTTGCACTGCAGCTTCACATCAAGCTACAAGCACTATATGTATTCCTCAACAATCAGGAGGTAACCTGCAATGAACTGGAAAAGCATTAAAAAGACCTTTGTGGTGCTTATGACTCAGAGCTTCACTCACAGAACTGGAAATTCATTCTGTCCTTGGACAAGGCCCAGGCAAGTGCTTCAGTCCCTCAGCTTTGTGAGTGGTCTGTCACAGTGTGGGTGTCTCACACACAGCATGTTACTAGGTCTTGCTGCAAACATCTTTGGTCTCCTGATGTAGGGGGGTCCTTAGCATAGTCTGGGGCTGAGCTGAAGCAGATCTCTTCTCACATTTATCAGTGTGGCAGCTTCTGAGTTTGCAAAGACACCCAAGGAGAGTTAATAACAAGATCTCATTCTTCAGCAAGTTATTGTTAAGTTACTCTCTCACTTAGCCCCCACAGGGACTGATTACAACCCTATTTCTTGTCCCCTCCACCCTAATAGCAAGGAGGCCATTCTTCTTCAAACAATCACTTCTTTCTGTCCAGCACTCCCAGGGGGGATAATGGAGGTTATTCTTTTTACTACACCTGTCCTCAGATGAGCTCAGTGTCTTCTTGTTTATTTCTCTCCCTGGCTGGACATGCCTTGCCAGAAAAGGAGTAAGAACTGTGTCCCCACCAGTTAGTTACTCCCCTCCCCATGCAAGGATTTGGGTAAGATGATCTCATGAAGACCTGCCTGGGATGCTATGATTAGTTTATAAAATCATAGACTGGTTTAGGTTGGAAGGGACCTTAAATATCATCCAGTTCCAATGCTCCGCTGTGGACACGGAGAGCTTTCACTAGATCAGGTGGCTCAGAGCTCCACCCAACATGGTCTTGAACACTTCCAGGGATGGGACAACCACAGCTTCTCTAGGCAACCTGTGCCAGTGCTTGATCACCCTCACAATAAAGAATTTATTCCTAAAATCTAATCTAAACCTACTTGCTAATACCTAATCTAAACCTGCTCTGTTTCACTTTGAATTCTGACATCAGTCTACAGTTTGCACATCTCTCAGAGATGAGTACGTGATGGTGTGCAGCACACGTGTGCTGTCAAATTCTGCCTGGACTTGGTGGTTTTCTAACAGTCTTTGAAGACAACAGAGTCTCTCATATCAGTTAGAACATGTTTCATTTTGGGTCTACAACAGGAGATCCAAGAGATTTTTTAAATTAAGAACTTCAAAGGTTTTCAACAAATGCAAAGATAAATTTATTATTATTTCTTCTCAAAATATTAGACATACAATTATACAATTAAAATACAAGAGTGGAAAGTATAACAAATGAATTGAAAAATATTGTTAACTATAGCTATGTATCTTGTGGTTCATTTTGATCAAATGCACTGTTCGTGATGCAGCCATAATCTTGCTCAAGCACTCTGGCATCCAATTCATCCCTGGACCTTTTCCAAGAAGAATCTCTTGATATTGTAGCTGTACCCACTTTTCTCTTTCTTCTGTATAATGGGAACAAAAAAAAAAAAAGAAAAAGAAGAAACCAATTTTAATTTTTATTCTCATCTATACTGAGAGGTCAAACAATGGCAAAAAGAGATCTCATGTGCTGTGGTTCCTTTCTGGTCCTACAGGTATGTGACTGATGGGAGTTTTGAGGTTTACAGGTGCTCAAAAAGGGTGTATGTATCTTGACTCTTTTGAATGTAGCAAAGCTGGGAAAAAGCCTTACCTGTACAGGCACATTGTAGAGGAGATGAGAATGACAATAACAGCTACACCTGCAATAACTGCGATGATGATGGCAACTGTATGACCCTTGGGATCCTCTGTGCCAGGGTCTTCAACTGAAGAAGAAATAAGAGCCCTGTCAGTTAAAGCTGATCATACTGTGAACAGAAATTTTCTTGTCAACCCTTGCCCATCTGTTTGGTTTACATTGTGTTCTTTGTTGAATGTAGCTTTCTGGAGTGGTGTCAGAACCAGATTCTGTAGACTCTACAGAGCTCTGCTGTCCTGATTTCTGGCACCTCTCCACTGGACATCTGAGTCTTCTTTCTGCTTGGATGAGCATAGGCTCTCACCCACTGGGTTACTATTTTGCATCATGAAAATGAAGACCAAGTTCAATCTTCTCTATAATGACACCTATTTTTGAAAGTGGTGTGAGTAATGCAGACAGGGAAATCCAAAATAGTTTTATTACCTGTCTTTTCAGCCTCACACTTTGGTCCTGTGTACAGCTCTGAACATTCACAGAAGAAGTGAAGGGAGGTGTTGTTGTTCGTTTCAGAGCAAACACCATCATTCTTACAAGGATTTGGCATACATGGTCCACCTAGTGAAAAGGAAGGAGAAACACTTGACTCTCAGATAATCCAACCCTGAGAGAACCATTCTTGCTTAGATTACACCTACTTTTAATGCTGCACATCCCAGTATTTTAAGGCATTTACTTGTATCTGACAACAGAAACAACTGAAAGAAACATTGTTTCTGCAATGAGACATCAGAGCAAGATCCCCTGCATGCTTTTCTTCTGTACACTCTCTTAAGAAACTATCCCCAACCCTGTGGTGCCTTATAAGGTAAGTTAAGATTTCGTAGCATCAAAGACAATGTGACAGTGGTTGACTCACTTCTGTAGCATCCACGACTGTAGTTTGAAATGCCACAGATTTCATCAGGCCCACACACTTCGTCAGAGCAGAAAACAGTGGAGCTCTCTGTGCACTGGCATGTCTGAGAGCAGTCATCAGTGGTGAATATTTCTCCAATCTGGAAGACAGCAGTTAGATGTTAAGAAATATAAAATAAAGTCAGCCAGAAAAAAACATGAATAGAGCATAGGGCCTCATTATAGTTTCTGCAATGCTTTCCTGATGAATGACAATAGGGCAGATTTTTTTTTTTCACTTAGTTTGTACAGATAAAAGAAAACAAGCAGTTTACTAATCCAGCTCTTTGAAACTCAAGGATGGCCCAAGAAGGAAGACATAAGAAGAGTTTGGGTTATGAGGTCCTAGTCCCAGGTGGGGTACATATGCAACCAACAATGTTTAACTATTGCTGGAAATGAGTGACACATACATCACATCATACCTCTAAGGCAATGTGGAAATGCTATGTGACATTTTTCTTAAAAGTGCCACCTGGTAATAGTGTCTGCCTCCTCCAATAAAAAAAGTATTTACTGGTTTAAGCCTTTTCTGTACCAAATCTCTAGTGTTAAAGCAGAAATTTATGAGATAATGAAGCTGTTCTCTCCTGCATTGACAATGGAGGATTCTCCTCAGAACCCAGCCTTGCTCAGGGCTCTCTCCACGTCCTACCCAACTCTACAGACTCTCAACACTGCCTGGATCACTCTTCACTGAGTTGAGCAGGACCACAGTCACTCACAGAATTTCTCTGTAACTGGTATGTTGTAAACTTTAGAGCTTATCAAGCTTATGTAGCCTAATAAAGGTGGAGAATTAACATGGAGTTCAGAGTGTAATTACATACTTTCTCCAAGTGCCTACCTTAAGTATTCTGGCATACAGAGTTTCAGAGGGAGACCAAGGGTTCTCCTCACTCTATCCTTTCTCCACAAATCAGAATTTTTTGAAACAATTGCTCTTTGTTTCTAATACAAAATTACATGCTGAGGATTATGAGAAGATTGTCAAAATAACTAATGAAGAAAACACTGTTTAGTGCTACGAGAGCTGCCTGACCCACAGAGAGACTGTATGTACCTCATAGTATTTGTTAAGGTATGTGCAGCCACACTGTTTGTAAGGCACACAGTCAAAACCGCTAAGAACGTAGCCAGGGAGACATTCACAGCCTTCGACACAGGGTGATTCACACTCAGAGGGGCTGGTCAGGTCGTTGCAGGACGCTGGGCATGCAGACATGCACGAGCTGTAGTTGCTGTTGGCAGGACATGATATGCCTGTAAAGATAAGGGCAGTCCAGTTATACCAGGCTGCTGTGCATTACTTACATACGGAATTCCCATTCAGATTCAGAAGTTATCATGTTGTAGGAGGCAGTACAATGAACGCATATACGCAGAGATGTGCATAAATATAAAATACTACTGAAGTTATAAGAAAAGCATTCCCAAGTAAAGAAATGCATCATCTAAGCTATTTGTATACTGTGCTCTCATTCTTGATATACACTGATCTCAAAACAACTTCTCAGATATTCAAGGTAGCCATCCCTGCAAGTGCCAGAGCTGTTTCTCAACTTTGGGAACTGTGTTTCACCAGGAATACAGAGTCATAGGACACACAGGGAAAATATGGTTGGACGAATCTCCCAATCTCCAAAAAAGGTGTTAAAGAAAAAAAATGTTTGAGATGATTATAAGTTTTATTTCAGTATTGTTTATTCTGAAAAATTTAGAGTTTTCAGTTGAATCTTTTTGTACCTTGAAATTTCACAGACAAAAAAAGATAGTATGTTTTGTAGATTTAAGAAGAATTTGAAATTAAATGGCTTTCCTTCAGATCTGTATCTTGAGATGGTCTCTGAAATTAAAACATTTTTGTCCCATTGGCAATGGGGACATTTTTTTCTCTCATAGAACTTCTGACAGCTCTGATTTCCTAAGTATCCTTCTAAGCTGGGATCTAAATGTGATAGTCAGCATAGGGCACAGAAGAGAGGCCAGAAAGGCAAGTGTGCATTCTAAACTGTGAAGACTGAGTGAAGTGTGAATCAACAGATTTTCACTCTCTGAGAACTTTTGATACATGATATGTCTAGGAAAATCCTTAAACCTCTGATTTTGAGAGTCCTGTAGGCAGAATCCCTAATTTACATTTCTTCCCATGCTTACCACAAGCTGTCTGTTGCCTCCAGCCATCCATACTGACTCCTTGCTGCTGACAAGCCAGCACGTATTCCTCCAGACTGCGACATAAGGTAGTGACCTCATTGCTTTCCACACACATATCAAACAGGCAGCTCCTGCGTACAACATGAGAAAACATTAATTCCCAGTACATTTGTTATTGCTTATTTGCATCTGGCTTTCTACCTGACTCTGAGTTAGTTCTGTTTTCCAGTATCTGCCTGACAGAGGCAGAGGAATAAAAAGCACACCAGACACATGATTTGGAACATCAGGTCATTTGTTGTGCAGCTGCTGCTAATATGCAAGGTGTTCATATGGAATCATAGATCATTAAGGCTGGGAAAGACCTCTTAAGATCATAAAGTTCAAACTTTAACCTAACACTGCCAGGTCCACCACTAAACCTTGTCCTTTAATTGAAAATGTTCCTAATTTGCAAGCTATACCTCCCTTGGAATAAGCAATAAACTCTTACCTGACTTTACACGAACAGTTCTTCTTTGCTATCTGCTTCTGTTTTGGGCTACATCTTGCTTAGAGAGCACTTTTTAGCATTGCTAAGTCTTACATCTGGCCTATACACTTCTTTCAATACATGGGTACTCTCCCCATGTCCATGTGCCTTGAATATTGACACAGTATGCTGTTGTACCAAGTGTTTGTTTGACAGTGTTGCTTTCTCAGCTTTGCTCATCATTTGAATATCCATGACCTGATTTTCAGAGGCACTGAGATCCAAGATGAATAGAATCTGCAAATATGCAGGACCTCAGTAAAATCAGGGCACCACTAGGCAGGTAGAACAGACTTCCCAACCAGACTCTGGAGTGAGAAAAAAAGTAGGCTTATCTTAAGAATCAGGATATATACATTGATGCCAGTGGTCCACCTTATTTGGCTTAAGATACTGTAAGATTCTTCTCACAGATAAGAGGTGGGCATTGTCTATCTTTAAACATTAGGTTACAACTACATAACTGGAGAAAACTGGTGGCTTCTTGGTGTAATTGCAACTCATGACGGATGAATGATGAATGTGGGGATGCATATAGCTCAAAATTAAGTATGTAAGAATTTTATATGTAGATGACAGCAACCCTGAGACAGAGGGAATTTTCTTGAAGATGGCAGGTTAGATACTCTTCACTACTCTGCTTTTTGCACTTCTCCATGAAAAATTCACTGACAGCTTCAGCCTTTGGCTATAACATGATGTAGGTTTTATGAAACTAGAATTGCTAAAAGGAAACCAATAGACCCAGGTGCTAAGTTCTCACAGAATGTGAATGAGAACTGTAAGCACAATGGAAATCCCAGGCTACAGGTAAAATGTTTAACACTGCTGCTATATCTGTGTGGGAAAAGAGGAAAGCTACTTTGTAGAGCTAACAGACAAGTGCAACTCTAAACAGGGGAAAGAAAGGTCATCACAATTATTTAAAAATAAATAAGCGGTTATATCAATTATGGAATCACTGGACCCGTTCTCCAAACACACTTGTTATCCTCAGCTCCTATTAATACCCTGGAGACTGAAGATGCAAAGTTCTTGTCAGAAAGTATCATCAAAATGATTTTGCAAATGGGGAGAGCAACTGTCTGCAGTAGACACTTACGTGAAATAGAAATCTGGTAGGACTGTAGAATGACATTTTGCAAAAGGACCATTTGAGTTAGTCAGGATTTGACATCTTGAAGTTGCATTTTCCTGCTCCAGCTGATTTTCATTGCAGCCTTGGAATAGCCCTGGATCTGGCTCCTCAGACTCATCTTCTGGGTTGACATCTCGTCTGTAAATGAAGTCATGAAACTGTCAGTGTTCTGTGTACATCCAGCATTCATGGTACTACTTTCTAAGTAACACTGCAAGAATACTTCTACCTCATAGTGTAAATGTAAGCTTATTTCTCTCTTATGATTTATCCTGAATGGGAAGGAGATAGATGTAGTGAACCAAAGATGCAGGAAGGAAGGAAGGAAGGAAACTTCTTTCTTTGCCTGTTTCAATGGACTAATTAGCACGGAATTTGCCTGACCGCAAATATCATGCTCATTTATAGCCAAAAGAATGTCCTAAGTTTTTGTGTATTGGTAGAAAAAAAATAGCCATGTAAGTAAGGAAATCCTACTCTTCAAGAACTTCTTCTAGGTGGAATTGTGAATATTTGTTGATGGATTTCAAAGCTACCTTTGTGTTCAAGGGGGGGACTGAAATTGAATCAGGATTTGGTCTCTCTCAGGCCCATCCAGCACAACATGTACTTATCTTTGCCAACAACCATATGCTTGGCAAATATGTTATTCATCCCTGTGCCCTAGCAGTTGTAATGGCTGTGACTCTGAAGAGGGATCCTGAATTGCAGTAATGCAGTAATTCAGGTCTCTTTTGTCTAGATAGGAGGGCACTGATAGTTTACCTTAGTGATGAGCGTGAAAAGTCCCTACACACAAACAAAAGGAAGAAGAAAGACCAGCAATAAGAGAGTGTAATTGTACCTGGAGGTTAACTATGGCTTAATTCAATCAATTCTAGTGGCAGTGCTTGTCATGGGTAGTAATTAGAAAATCAAGTACCTGAGACGAGAGCTTCTTTTCAAAGGAACCTTCCAGCTTTCACCAAATGAATTCACATGCTTCACCCAAACACCATCTGGATTTGTAAAGTCATTTCTGTGTCTCCCATCAAAGTTACCACACAAGCCTTCTACTCTGCCTCTGTAGGTGTTGGCCAGCTTTATATCTAGGGAAGGTCAGAAGGAAAAAAAAGCTGTTACATAGAAATCATTGCCTCTGAGTGTATGGGAGACATGAAAACTAATGCCAAGTGCCACATTTTATGATTCAGATTGAAGCTGGTAATGTGACATGGGCTTCACATGTAGCATGTGAGCACAGCCCTGAACGTACATGTTCATACATGTACTTACAGGAATGTTTCTGTGCTCTGCAATATGGATCATGAAAAAAGTAATTTCTTGCAGCAATTTCTTATAATGTGTTACTATTTAGCATGACAGCATTGCCTGAGTGCTTTTAGTGCATGCTGCTTACTGCTTTGCAACAAACTGAATGCATCACGCACTTTTTGCCCTTCACTCATAATTCACATGATCACTAAGAAACAGAATTGCTACAAACAGACTTTTTCTTTCTGCAGTTGGAATCTTAGCATTTGGAATGATGGTCCTGTAAATAAATAGCCTGACCCTTTCACCCTACACAGAATAGCTATCTGCTGTTTTAAATTCACATAACTCTGCTTTAGACAGAGGAGGTAATGTGTGTTCAGCTCACATAAGTGACTCGTGTAATGCCATGTAGAAATCCTGAGAAACACTAAAGAATGGGATTAACTGGAGTAGGCTTGAGAGGAGGCATATAAAAGGACGCACTAACAGTGTATAGCTTGAGGATCTAGTCCTATGAGTCCTTTGACTGGGCTATGCTGGCAAAGGGACAGATCCAGACTTCACCCCATTATCCCAGTCAGCAATTTTAAGTGATTTGCTTTTGTTTCTATCACTCAGACCTTACTTAACACAAAAAAGAAGTATAGTGGTCTGAGTCTACATCTCATTTCTCCTAGGTTCAGGGGGATCCAGAAAGAGAAATGCTGGTTTTATGGTTTTCCTGGTTCCCGTGAAACACTTTTTGTTGTAATTTTCTGGAATTTTACATCACAAAGGGCTATAGGCTCAAAAAGTGAAGGTTTCAAATTTTGCCTTAGGTTTATACATCCTTTGGAATGAGAACATTTTTTAAGACAGCACATAAATATTTCTGCATATTTTATTTAGTATCATTTACCTGCATTTTGATTGCCATCAAAGCTCACATATAAACCAAAATCTGTCTCCAGGTAAATTCTCGTTGTCCTCTGATATATATGAATACCTTCATGAGGTCGAAGAGGGGGTCTCACCCTGACACCATCCAACTAACAGAGAAAAAATAAATTAAAATTCATTATATATAGGCCAAATTAAAATCTGGTTTCATTACAGGCCAATGCTACAAATCAAGCCTTCTTTCTTTTCATGATAAATATATCACATAATTTAACCAGTAAAAGACTCAGTATTTAATTTTTCAAAGGAAACAAAATCATATATTAAGGAAAGCGATCTGGATACAGTACTTTCCTATCATCCTAAGAGATTTCTATTGTTTACCCAATATGCATATATTCTTACACACCAATAAAGGGGAAGGAAATTAAGTTATCCTAGCATAATTCACACTTTCCCCTACCACTGATAAAAATTTGTGTGGCTTTATTATAAGTCTTAGGATATTTGGTGTTTTATTCCTAAAACTTGATTTATACATTTATTTGTTTGAAGTAGAATTATATCCTTCATACCTATGGAGAAAATAGACTCAACACAACTGAAAATCTCATTTGTGGTTGCCTCACAGGACTGCTGTAATAATACAGTTAGCTTTAATACATTAATTCCTCAAAGGAGACATTTATTACCCAAAGGTGTGTTACTCCAAGGGAGGGTCATTCTCCATGCTCTGCTGTCAGGGAGAGACTTACCAGAACCTGCTTGTTCTGCCGGAATCGCACTGTGTGGTTGTAAACATTGATGAGAATCTCTTTCAGGTAGGTAATATGTCGACTTCGATGTAGAGGAGAGTTCATGCCTTCAATGCTGAACTGCATTAGAGTATCAGGT
>JAOXXN010000137.1:14040621-14053188 GCA_026770055.1 Myrmophylax atrothorax
ACACCATCCCTGGAGGTATATTAGAAGATGCCTAGGTTTGGCACCTGGGGGCATGGTTTTGTGGTGGACATGGCAGTGCTGAGTTAACAGTTGGACTCAATGATCTTAAAGGTCTTTCCCAGCCTAAAAACCTTTATGATTCTAAGAAATTTTCTCTTTTGGAGCACAGTTATATTTTCTGTGAAACTTTACCCAGATGGATAAAGTAAATACACTGACAAGAATATATTTTATCCCATGTGCCTGATATTTTTGAACTCCCTAAACCAGCAGATTAAAACACTAGTCATTGCATAACCAACAGGTAAGTCCTACCTGGAGTCATTGTAAACCTGCCAACTGTTGCCAAGGCTAGCTGAGTCTGCTTCCATCTCTCCATCTGGGTTAAGAAAGTCATCTGCTTTATGCCCATTATAATTTCCACATATTCCACAGACTTTAGTCATATAGGTACTGGGAAGAGTGATTTCTGCTCTGTGATTTCCATCAAACTTGACATGCAGCCCAAAGTCAGTAGTAACCACAACATACTGCCCAGTGAGGGAAACACTGACACCTGGCTCCAAGGTCAGAGGGACCACCTGGCTGACTCCATCAACCTGCAGGCACAGAGAAGGACAAGAATTATAAGCACTTGAAAAGAAGTATTTTTAATGCTGACCCTTTAGATCCCTGTATTGAGCAGAAGGCTTCCAGAGTGAGCAGTAACAACTCACACTGTGGTAAGTATTATTTAACCTGAACGTTGTATGTGGCCACATAATCGAGGGCCTTGAGGCCACAACAATGTGGCTACATAGATTACAAGTATGATCTTGGTGAACCAGATGAAGCTGGCACAAGTCCAAGACTTAGCATGATCTGCTAGCAGCAACTGCCTACAGACCTACTCTTTTTTTCTTTTTTTTTTTTAATCAAATCAGATTAAAATTTTTAGTTATAATGGATTCTCTCAAGATTTTCAGGGTTGGTCAAATCTTGAAAAAGCATCTTTTTGTTTCTTTCTCTTTTTCTTTCTCTTTTAATTTTCACATCTGAAATGCCAGACAATAGAAAGTATTTTTTCCAAGTAAAATTTTCAATTTATTTAAAATTTACTAAAATTAGTATCTATTCACTTGTTCTTATTAGAAATGTAAGAAGGTTTGATTTGCTTAGAAACATATATATATAATAATAACAGTGAATACAGAGGAAAGTTATAAGAGAGAGGAGAAATGTGTAGAAAAAATGTAGATATATGAGGAGGTTTTTTTGGTTTTAGATCAGATGGGAAAGGTTTCGATGTAGATTCAAGGCTTTGTCTCCTGTCACTTAAATCACTGTCATATTTCCTTATAAGAAGGGTGGTAGTGAAGCAAGATGACCTGTTCTTTTGCTGGGGGGTTAACTCAAACATTTCTGCTGTCTTGGCCCTTTGTGGAAAGGATCCACAAAGACAGCTTAAAATGCAATAGCTGGCCAAGTGATACAATCAGTGTAAGGAGAGTCATCTGGCCATGCTTTATGGCAAATGCCAGCTGTTAAATGAAGTCAACAGTGAAGTGGAATAATTAGAAATCAGGGATGAACATGCAGCTTTACAGGTTACCACAGAGGATCAAGAAATATCTACCAGCATGAACTCAGTTAATGCAGGGCCCTTTTGTTTCCTGTCATATGCCAAGCTTGAGCATGGAGAGCAGGTTAGAAGCATAGGCTAGCCCACCAGCCCCACCTGGAGTGTCAGCTCTGATCCTACCTTTTAACAACATAGCACAAATTTTAGCCTATGCTTTCAGTTTTGAAATTCCAGTGTTTAAGAACTCCCTATTACTCCTGCTTCTAAATATCTGACCAGACTCTAAATATTACTGCATGGATGCTGGAAATTTGTAGTCATTGTACAACAATTTCTTCACTAGTATTATGAGTTACTGGTGATAGACAGTGGGCTTCAAACTTACCTTGACAGCTCTGTTTTTACCCAGATTGATCCTGTAGCCATAAACATCAACATCCACATACTGGACGTAGGACACACGGGTGTTGCCCCCCCTGTGCTCATTGGCTGCTTCCACATTGAAGTAGGGCAGGGAGCTGTTGCTCTCACACAGCTTGGAGAGGGTGTAGGTGCAGGTGCCCATGAAGTCATGACGCTGCTTGTCAAATGTGTTATAATGAGGATCTCCATGTATACTGCAAGTTGCTTCTGGAGACAGAAAAAAGGAATATGTTCTCATGAACACAGATACATACAGAAAGCCCATCTCTTTGTGCAGTGGAAAAACACAATCATCCTCATTTTATAGATTACACCTGAAAGAACCAATACAGAAAAGGCAGATTTGTGTAGATAAAACAATGTCACAGAGAGATTCTCACAGAAATTAACTGAAGCAAAGTAGTACTGGTACTAAAAAACATAGGTGTCCTTCTACAAACCATTGACTGCCATTTGTGACTGGTTAAAATTACCTGTCACTGGAGGTGGTGTAGGTTCTGGTGGTGTAGGTGTTGGTGGCACAGGTGTAGGAGCAGCTTCTGTTAGTGGAAAAGATAAGGCAATACAATGAGCTTTAACGTTACAGGGTGAACACTACTTACACACCAACATACATTAATTTTCACTTCCTCTTCACCAGCATAAATTTATAAGTTTTTCAGTGAGGCAAGTAGAACTGCCTATGTTTGAAAACAGGGATGTGTGGGTCTTTTGAGCACTTAAGAAATCTCATCTGATTTTTAGCTTGATCACAGTGACTGAGCTCGGGCAGCCTCTCTGGAGCTGGAAGTGTATTTACATTTGGGTATATGACTCCCTCTGGTGTATGTTAAGGCACATGAAGGTCCTACTGCCAGCAAGTGTTGGTAGGTCTGGTAGTGAGTTGAACAGAGAAGCTCTTGTCTCTTGGAGTTATGTTTGTGCACCATCCGGTGGCTGAATCATGTGCTAATACACCTGAAAAAATGAAGAACTGGCTCTCCCTAGCCCTCAAACAAAAGAAGGTCACAAATATTTTCTACAGAATTTTAAATAAAATTGTATGTTCTGAGGGTGTGGACCTGAATGGAAATCTTTGTCCCAGGTAGTGTAAATTTCAGACATCTTATGTCATTATATGAGTAGCATTCACAGAGAAAAATACTTATTAAGACATAATGACACTTTCTGTGAGTTTTCCAGCAAATTTCTTGTTCAAATCACATTTTGTAAGTAGTGTATGCTTGTCAGCAAAAATGGATCCCAGTTATCCACAGTTTGTGCCAGTCTTGGCTCATTTGTTACAGGGTCAGACATCACGCTCAAATTGCTGATTCGAAGTCAAAGCTGGTGTTGCAACTTGATGTTGTTGACTCACTGTCGAATCTTTTTGTGACATATGGTTGTACTGTGTATTTGATGAGCTTGTACGAACAGATATTTGCTGTAAAATTCTGATTAGTGTTTAATATGGAATCCAAGATCAATTTGCATAGTCTTCACTGTGTTTAGAGATACATTTCAGACTTAAAATGAAGTAAAGTTTGCTGAACTTGGTGAAAAAGGTCACATGTGCAGAGAAGAGGGGGTAGCTTATTTTGGACATTGGAGGTGATAAGGAAAGAATTAGGAAGAAACTACAGCAAAGCACATAACATTCAAATTAAGTGAGCTGTAAAGTTTTTGTCATTGCTCTTTTGTGGTTCAAGGTTCTATAGAGTTGCTGTATTGTGTACGAAATAGAGTAATGGCCAACAGCTTAAACAGAGATGAGGAAGCAATATACCCTCAGATGCAAATACAGACTTACCACAGGATCCATCCCTTACTCTCACATTGTCCAGTGCTGTATCCCCATACTCTGTCAGTCCTCGGACAGCCTCAAAAATTACCTAGACAGGACACAGAGTGATCACTGCATCAGAGTTGTTTAGGCAAACACAAGGCCATTTCTCTTAGCATTATTTTCAAAATAAATTCTCTGGTTTATTGCTAAAGACATCAGGTCAGCTGAGGTTGTAACAGTTTTTCTAGCTTCCCTCAGAAGCCTAAAATATATTCTACAATAAGGTAAGGACTGCAAGAAACATTGTTCTCTATTTTGCTGACTAATAAATAAACGATTTATGAGAATTAGTTATCTGGATTCTACAGAGGAGTTCAATGTAGGCAGTATACCAAAATTCAAACCTTCAAACTCACAGCAGACAAACCTGCATATAATTAAGACATCTAAAGTCCTTGTCTTCATGATAAAATTAAGGAGGGAAGGAAGGAAGGAAAAAGAGAGAAAATTAAACTAAATTTCAAGTTATATGCATAACATTTTGCAACCTGCAAATGGAGAACATGTATTGACATTGTAAAAAGAAATTTATTCTGAAAATATATTACCTTTATCTTTCTCTGTGTTGGAAAAGTGTGAGTGATGGCACCATAATTCCACAAGGAGCTCTGGTTTCCCTGCCGACGCCACACCACAGACTCCCATATGCCATCTTGGATAAGCACTCTCAGCTCATTCATCTCTTCTGATCCAAACATATAGTACCAGAAGTCTATGCATATTTTTTCAGAAACTACAGTCTCTGGACTTTCCAGCCTGTTAGTGTCGAACGGGATCAAATTACTTGCTTCTTGGTAGATGAAATAACCTTCTGCAGAGTGAAAAAAATCAAAACATAGTTGAACCTTCCTAATTTGTTAGACATTGTTTAAAACTGAAGCACAGCCCAACTCTGGAAGAAAACAACAGCGTCATTATCAGTGCAAAGAAGCAAAGTAGAGGGTGTTTGGACTTTGCATTACAATGGTTAACCCCAAATACTTATCCAAAGTAGAATGTGAGCCTGGGAGCAAAATAAGTATATTCCATCTCATGTGAACACTTATTTTGGGATCACATTTAAAGATGTAGGACTCGTTCAAGAGACAGCACCTCCAGACACAGTGCCACACTGATCCATGTTCAATTTCCACTTTCCTCACAGGAAAATAATGCAATCTGCTATTTGCCTTCTCTTGTGTGATATATTTTTTTTCCTAAAGATTTTAGTCTCAAGATGAATAAATCCTGGCACAAGCACAAAATTCCAAACTGTCAGCATTTGGTTTTTAACTCAAAATTTAAGAAAGATAAAACAATGCTGGTATTTTATTAAAAGTAGTTATATTTGACATTATGAAAAGAAAGGAAATTTTTCAAAATTCGGACATTCACAGTGTTTCCCTTAGGATTTTAAGTGTTTTAGTCTGATTTGTTCAATATGAGATCAAATTTTGCTTTACTAGGCCTGAAGTTTTTTGATTCACATGATCTATGATCAAAGTTACATTTCCCCAGTGCAACTGAAATCAAGCCTCTCTCATCTGACTGTGGAAAGGAATCAAAAATAAATGAATGACTATTTCTATATAGCAAAGTATGGCTCCACACATAGCATCTAGCATTCAGTCATATATTTAAGTTGGCAAGAAAGTATAAATCATATTTAAAGTGATATGGTCTGTGTCAATTTAAAAAAGCAAAACATGATTATTTGTGTTAATCCAAATTAAAAATATTTAGTTTCTTCTTCCAACAGGCAATTTTAGTTGTTATTATCAAAATATTAAAAATGCAGATAATTATTTAGCAAAAATCCCAACTAATACTGTTCTAATCCGCTTACTGACTCTGACAGTAGCTGACCTTTCAGTCTTGGGATAATTACAAAAAGCAGTATGACTGCAGACTGATCCCCATGGATATTCTTGTGCAAGGATAGTGGTTCAAACACATAGAGATGGAACCATGGAGCATTTTTTGATAATATAACCATGTTAGATTCCAGTTTTTAAATCATGGGTAGCTGAGAACAGGCTTTTCAAACATATTCTTCAATTTCAGACTTGATTTTGGGATACTTTGCCAGTGTGAACTATATCTAGTGCCAGTACAGTGATCATTACATTTGTTGCCATTAACAGATATCAGTGTAATTTCGTCAAATCCCTGTCTTGTGCAAGCCCAGTCTATTGCATGTCACTGCATTCTCTATGAGGCCTTAAGCTATAATTAACTTTCTTCTACTTCCATGCACTGATACAGATATCCAATCTCTGATATGCAATACAGTTTAATTTATCCTAACTGATAAGGTGAAAAGTCATAAACAGGTGTCAGCATGAAACAAACCCGATGCACTTCAAAGGGCTTTAAGAACATCTTCTCTTTCAAAGACATAATAAAGATAGTCAAGCTGCCTTCAAAAAAGAAAATCTACAATGCCACAACTGAGCACTTACTTCCATCAGGATAGTCTCCATCAGGACCTGTTCCATCAGTTGGTGTATCATGCTTTGTTCGTATCCACACTCCCTGGTTGACACTGCAAGGCTGGGTCCAGTCACAAAATGGTCTTGAGTTATTGTTGAAATCACATCTGGTGAGGTAAGCTGAAACACAACACATTAAGGTGAGGAAGAGGAACTGTTATTGTTGAAATTGGATGTTAACAGCACTAATGACATGCAATTACCTGTTTCAGGATCCCATGTTCTCAAGCCACCAGCTGGCCTTTGCTTGATCCTGCCAAGAAAAGGAACAGAGTGAAGCCCTTGTGGAATTAGTGACTCAAAAACTGTTTAAGAATGTTGGAACCTCAACTTAAGTCTTTGGGTGTTTCACTGACTAACTGAATAGACTCAGGGTTCCACCATGTCTGACTTTCTCTTTACATGTGGAACTTACTCCCTCATGACAGAGCTCTGAGAGTAAGGCAAAAGTGGGATATATTCATTTCAGCTACTGTGGAAGGATTCTCTGCTCTGTATCCCACTGAAGCAAAATGAGAGGAGTTCTCCTGGGTACAGGGAACTATGGAAAGGATGGATGGATACAAGTCAGCTCAGATAACACAAGGAAGATTTTTTACTAATTTGCCGTGTCATTATTATTCCCACTGTTGCAAAGCCAAGTGTGTAAGTGACAGTAAGCTAGTGTGCTGTGTAACTGTTATTTGTTGGAAGGCTACATATGTCCTTTAACTGCTACAAATCTCCCACGACACAAAGGTTTCATTTCATTTAGCTCTGTAAACGCTGCAAAACAAAAGCAGTTACAAATGCACAGTCCTTGTGTGCTACAAAGTCCTACAGAAGTAAGTTGACACAAGACCAAAATCTCACCATATATCACAGCATAAATGGTTCTGCTCTTAGAGTATGTTGCATAGGAAAAGGACTTCCAGGACTGCAAGGCTACAATGTAATTCTCAACTTACTCTGATCTGCAATTTCAGTTCAGTTCCACAGTCTGTGGTGCCCCCTCCTGAATTATTCTTACTGTACTTGACACAGCACAGAGAGTCTGTCCTTAAGTGAATGCATCACAATGAATGCCCACACTGCTCAAAATCCAAGCAATGACACTCAGAAAACTAGGGAGATTAGGAGCAAATATCACAATGGATTCAGTAGGAAATTATGCAATGAAATGCAGCAAGAAGCTGGAAAACAGACTGAGCTAAAGCTAAGGAGGAAAAAGAATATATAAAGACAGTTAAATAACAAAGTTTTCTTCATTATTCTTTTTGGATTTCTTCTTTCATGAGAAAGGGAAAGCTGAGAGATGTTGCCACTTGGTCTCTATTCAGTGCTATCTTTAATCTGTTACACATTATGCAAGTCTGAAGGCAAAAGTTACTATTGGTATATTCAGAGTCAGAAGAGTTTTTAACTACTGTGGCTATTTTGTGCAGATCTCTCCTATACAGATGTGCTTTTAGAAATCTGCATTACATGTTTCTCTCTCAGACAGGAGCCACTGCAAAATTAGGCAACCACAAAATTCAATTATTTCTTTTTAAAAAATGATGTGGTTCAATTGTACATTATTCCACATTTATAAAGTGAAGAACCATTCCACATTTTAAAAGTGAAGAAATGTTATTTATCATTAACAGTTAAGCTTCCTGAATTAAGCTATATTCAGTACTGAGCTACTTACCCTGTGGTATTCAGCACTGAAATACAGAGTAAAATTAGAGTGTATTCTAAGTGCCAGAGGGTCCCCATGCTAGAAGACAGAGTTAAGTCTTCTGTGTGTTACAGTCTGCATAGTAGTCCACCAGCTGTACTCAGCAAGGAGAAAATGAGGACTACCTATGGTGAAACAGATAAATATATTGACAAGAGGGTGGAGGTGATTATAAAAATCTGTCCAACCATGTATCATGTTCCCTGTGTTATCTACCTTGAGAAAAGCACCTATGAACAGAATACTCATATTCTGTGTCACTTGCTTTGTCACCCTTAGCTGTTTGCTGGAGAAATTGATGTGATTTTGGCAATTTTTGTTGCTGCAGTTGTATATTAAAGAAGCTTGCACTTTTAAAGGGATTTTTCCCTGACACAGATAGCAAGACAAATTATTTCATTTTAGAACTCCTGCCCAGCTGCCACTACCAGTAAAAGTGAGATTTCTCATATTGACTGAATTTTCTTCCTTCCTGAAAGGGCATTAAGCAGAGCAGATTACAAGATTTCAATTTACAACAGCTAAGTTTTCATTGGCACAGTTCAGGAACTTGCTGAAATATTATGGATACCACATCTCCCCCACTTAAAAATAAAGGATCATTTTCTGGGCTTCCAGGAAGTCTCTGTTGGTTGCTGACAGCCCAGGAGAAGCTGGTGGATCATTCCTACTGCTGCTTGGTCTTTTACTGTTCTGGATTTTTTTTCAGCCTTCCTTGCAATGGGGTCTGAAAAAAATTAGCTTAAAAGCAGACAAATTGCCTGCTTCACTTGGATGATTTCATGAATTATGGGAATCAAAGGAATATCAGAAATTGTACAGCATTTCCTTGCACTGCCTGGAAACCTCAGACAATTACTCTATTTTTTCTTTTTTTTTTTTTTCTTTCTTCCCCTTCCTGCTATTATATTCTGACAAGGAAGATCATTAAGCCTTCATAAATTAAGTCCGGAATTTCTTCAACTTAGTTTTTCCCTGCTCATTAATAAGTAACTAAGGAGGCCACTTACAGAAACAAGATAAATAGGGACAGATCAATGGATGCTAAGCAGAAGCACAAAATTATTTCAAGGTAGATGTTAACTGATGTGTTGACAATGGGCCTGGGGCTGCATTCTGCCACAAGCCCATGCTCTATACAAATCTCTGCAAAGCAAGAGGGTAGGTGCTCACTTGACTAATAATAATCCCTCTCCAATAAAAATCCTTTCCTGGGAAAATATGTGTACTTTTGCTAGCATCTGTTCCATCCATCCATCCATCCATCCATCCATCCATCCATCCATCCATCCATCCATCCACATGATGCACTGCCTTTGACTCCTCGTCATCCACAGCAAATATGAGGCCCTGCAGCACCACAAACACTCCTCCAGCTGTGCTGTGGGACCTTTTCTGTGACTTTGTCACTTTGTTCAGTGCCATCTCAGGTACTCCGTGAAAAGTGAACTGGAACACTCATAAAGGCTTTTCAAGAAGGGACAAATATTAATAACCTCTTTTCCACATGGGATGGATGACAAGGAAATGACTTGCCATTTGAGTCCAGTGGGATGTGACAGTGGACCCCATTCCTAACAGTCAAGCCAATCACCTTGAAGGCCTACAAGTTTTCTCCACCTTCATGTTTTTTATCTCTGAAAGACTCCTGAGTGACACTCACATTCGTATAAATACTGGGCTGGACTGCACAGCAACCTGAGAAAGAAAAGGAACACTGATTCTTAAATTCTAATACAATGAAGTTAAAATTCTAATGAAGGGCATATGCAGGCAATCTTACAAACAATTTATGTTTTACTTCTGTCTTAAATCAAAGATGCTAGTGATGCACACCTAGTAGCTAATCCCTGTGACTGGCTTCCTAGTGCTCTGTACTGCTGTGTTTCTTTTTGACACCTGATTCACTCCATCTGCAGCCAGCAATAGAAACCTCACATGCTGCCTGTTGACAAGGCACACTAAGGCTGGTCGTAGGAACTAATTGCCTTGAGGTGATTTACCACATAAAATCTGCAGAAGAAGATGCCAATAGTAGGGCTTGCTAATGATCAGTGTGACATGGAAAAGCCTCAAAAGGACAAATAATACTGTATACAACTTTATTTCTGGCTGGTGGTCAGAAGGGGATCTTAAAGACACTCTTAATTTTTGGAGGATGAAGTCATGTTTCCCATGGGATAGAATCAGGCTGATAGCCACATAAAGGGACAGCGTAATGAAGATACAGCCAAAAAATATTGTTCAAGCAAGACAAATCAAATAATAAAAGAAGCAAACTCAGCAGTGCACACATTCAATTGAGTGCTGTCTTGCTGCAACTTGCTGCACAGTTACTCTCACACATGTAATTGTCCTCAAGTACCTGAATCTGGTTACTCCCTTTTCTTGAATCCAACCAAGTGTACTCTGATGAATAGCAATCGCAATTCACTGTGTGCCTAATGCTCAGACTATGGCGTTGTAATCAGGTAAAAGCTAGGGGACTTGAAAAGCTTAAAGAACAGGATAAATTATGCAAAACCTCTTTCTCCTAAGCCATCAGTCTGAGGCAGCTACAGGAGACTGCTACGCTGCTCCCTGGCACAAAGCAGAGAGGTTGCTGGCTGATATGAGATGCTGGTGTCTTGTTGGAATGCACTTGAAGCACATGTATATCCCAGGGCCTATTCTTTCAGAGGCTGTATAGAGAAGAAATTTTAAATTTATTAACTAAATGGTTGTTCTTAAATGGCAGAATTCTGTGCAGATTCTCTTAACTTAGAATACATTGGACTCTGTAAATTTGCATATAAAAACTAAACACCTTTGTCTGATTTTCAGGTGTATGATTGTATCTCATTGATCTTTACACAGAATTAACTGCAATGGTTTTTTGCAACCATTTCAGTTAAATTTATACAATTTGCTTGAGTCAAAAGTTGTCCCTGTAGTTTCTATTCAGGGAATAATTTCTTCTGTCCTGACAGATGACTGAGTCAGTTTTTGCAGCACGTAATACCTCTGTCAGTGTTTCTGGAATTCCCAGTGACCTCTGGCTCCATTCTGCATTTACTGATGTTGTGGGTGAGAACACACTGACACATCACCCATTCCTTCAGAAGTCTCTCTGTGCTGGACCCCTGTTGGAGCTGCACTCAAATCACTGCTCTGATAAACATTCACGCAGGAGTTATGAAACAATCAGCAGCCATAAATCTATAAACAGATAAATTTAGATTATACAGAAACGTAACTAATCCCACTTCCACTCTGTTGAGTAACATGCTTTGATAGGGATAGGACACAAGAAATGCCCGTTATTAAATAGATGTTTCTTTGATGAGTAAAGTCTTTGTGTTCTGTTGAACACAAGCTGAGGCTGTTTGTTTTTTTTTTTTTTTAACTGCTGGCTCTCCAAACTGAAGCTTCAATTTGAAATTCCAACTCTCTTATTCCTGGTTTGACAGCTGTAATAATTTTGAAAATGAAATGTAGCATTCTTATTAGAGTACAGGTGCCAGATTAAAATTTCATTCTCTTTCTTATGTTTTGACGAATGCAGAAATAAAAAGATAGCAGCTTTTCTATCAGTATTTTCAGTTGTCAACTGCCCATGGACAAAATTCCTGAGAGTGAATAGTAGTCTTATACTGTGATCTAAAAGGCATGCATTCTCAAGATAATGTTCCTGAGTTTCTTTGGTCCTTACAAATATGTACAATATGGATAATGTATACTTAAATTAGTAACTGTTAAGGCCTTTCTTATCTTTAAGATGAAATACATCTCAATGTATTTTATTTCTAGCCTACCAAATAGCAAAACATTCCTCGCAATTAATGCAATAAAGACGTTTTGCTGGCATTTCAAAGGACATTTGAATAAAGAAAAGACTGTCATAAGTAAAGCTACTTCCTTCTTCTTTTTGGGGTGCTGCACTTATAATCATGAGATTAGTAAATCAGTTCATAAAAGCCCAGAAATTTCCCAAGTCTGCCTATTAATAATAAATGAGATATAAAAGAGAATTTTGAATGTGTATTTTAGGAGCAGACCTCTGACAGGAAGAAACACATGATATTTATTTGGTGCAGTTCTTTGCCCTCCAACCCAATTCCTCAAGAACTGAGTAATCCTACAAGCCTCTTAACTCTTTCCAGTCATTTCAGAAAGGGTGATTTCTCCCATCAATTACATCCTGGATAAATCTGCTTCCTCTCAAAGTATAGTCCTAAGGTATGGTCACTCCTTAGAGCCCCATCGTGCAAGAGAGTCTTCTGAATATCAGATGGTTTCTCCAATTAAGGTACAAACCTTGTTACTACAGTTGCTTCACAAAAAAATCCCAATGCAATTTCATATTTATGTAAAACTATATAGAGATGTACAATTATAAATTACTTAGAAATAAAGAAACTTGTCAAAATCTATTCATATGGCCTTTTTTGATCTAAATCCTACACTTCCCATGACTACTGGAGCTATGCACTTCTCTCCATTACCTAGATCACAGACACTTCCCTGCCTGCTCTACAATAAAAAACACTGACAGGTGACTGAATTGAGCTAAAAGAAGTCTCAGTTGGGCAGCTCCTGCTGCTTT